>BGPR01000134.1:0-170150 GCA_013235015.1 Araneus ventricosus | reverse complement strand
TTTATACTTCCGTTTCCAGTTACGTATTGCTCAGTATTTCTGTCTGGTTTTGCTATTGAAATATCTAGTCGAATACGGTCTGAAACATATATTTAAAATTGTTCACGACCGACACATTTTCAGACGATATGAAATGGATAATCTATCCTTAATATTGAGATAAAGCGTTCTTTTGCTCACCAGAGACTTGTTTTTTGGATATGATGGATCGATCAGAAGACAAAATATACGAAGAATCAGGCTACAGGAAGGATATTAAAGCAAGAACCAAATCAGAAGGTAGAAGACTTGCAGAACTTTTTAAGACTCCATCAATAAATTTGGATGTTACAGATTCAGTGAATTGATAGATTTGAACAAAATGTAGGCTGTCTCCTCCTCAATGATGGAAGCAACTAGCTACAGTCTATTTCGTCAGTTTTCAAAATAAATCTCTGCCTGATGTTTGATTTTTTAAATTTCCATTCTTACCCAAACGTAGTTGAAAGATGCGTAAAATTAATCACGGAGTCTCCAGAAAAAGTGTGAGAGACAAGAGACCAGAGATGAAGCTAGATTAGGCAACTTTCCTCTCAAGATCTCACAAAATGCAAAATTGGAAAATAAATTTGAATTTAAGACAACTGTCCTTTGCTAAATCATATAATTTAACAAACCCTAATTTTTTTTGCATGGTTATGGGTAAGTGAGAGCGGAACTAAGTATCTACCACCTCCTCAATTGGTGAGATTCTGGTATTTCATAAAAAAAAAAATGTGAAAATGGCGAAGAGCTTGCAAAATAGTATACGCTTATCAAAATTGAATATATATAATGCTCACATTAACAGAAGCATTGTGAAAGATTGCATTTTATAATTTAAAAACCGAATGAACTTATTTGTTAAATTAAAACTCAATTTTTCATCAAAATCAAAATTTAGGGCCTTTTCTCAGAACACAAATACACTTATTTTTTAAATAAATTTTCTATCATCACAACCTAAATGAAGTACTTAAAGCTATTAGAAACCAAAATCTGTGAGGAGTTGTAAGAGTTTTATAGTAAATTAAATAGTATTTGTCTTTTGTCATTTTCCAAACTTTAGGCTCTTTGCGACTTGAATGATTAAAGATACAATTGTTTCCATATTTTCGCTTTTAGATTAGCATGGTTATATCACAACTTTTGCACTATCAGAATTCTATCCTCAGAAACTATTTTCGATCCACCTAATAGATATGTATGAATTGGTATACAAATAAAAATACAATTCTGACCCTCGGAAAAAATACCTGTTTTCTGAAGAAAAACTATTCTGAGACACTCCTCATAGATTTTATGTTTTTGATAGAACACAAGGAATGTGGAAAAAATATATATGAAATTTACTTTGTTATTTTTCTGTCATATTTTTTGTCATTCGAAGATTTACTGGATATTTTTATTTATATGACTGATTCTTAACTATTCTCTACTTATTGTAATGATTAAATTTCAATTACTGTTCACCAAAGGAAAGATTTTGTATTTGATTTATAATTTTTTAGTAGTGTGAAAAACCTCATGAAGGTTTAAACTGATAGAAAACAATTGTTAGTTTATCTTTTTTCATATAAATTCGATAGTTCAAATTTAGTGGAAATATGTATAAAAGAATATTAAAGAAGAAAATGATTAATAATAATATTAATTTGGAATAGAAAGCATAATGCTGTCTTTATTTGTATCTATTGTTTTATTTGTTGATTGAGAATTAGTATTCATTAAATGAAAAGAGCTTAAATTATAAATACCATTATTTACATAAGTTCAAATACTTCGTTTACATTTTCATTAATTCCGTTTACTTTTTCACCATCAGAATAGAATTGTTTTGAGTATTCCGGCAGTATGACAATATCATTTATTGTTATAATTTGAGAGAAAAAAAAGCTAGAGGAGTTAATAAATAGCATCTTGCAGACTAACTTGTATTATTCAATAAAACTTATTCTCTAGAGATTTAATTTATTATTTGTATAATTACTTCCATCCAAATAACTGATAGCAACATTACAAATGCAGAAAGCAAATAAAGATATAATAGAATGATATATTAATTCGATTGCATTGCAAGGAATTTTTTGGTAACCCTATTAAGATAATAATTTCTCTATTATTTAATAACTACTTCTTATTATGATGTATTAATTCTTTTTAACATTTAGTGGATCATTCATCTCTTTCCAAAAACGTTTATTGCTTTATTTACTGTTCATAATTTACTTTAATTTTGAGTTTTCTTTGTTATTCAAATCTTTATTTTGATTTCCGCATTTTAGAAGTTTTATTGTGTTATAGGAGTTAGCATGAAAAAAAAGCTATATTTTTTTTATTTACTGCGCATCATGCCATTTCCATTTCGAGTCTCTAATTCCACTGCAGATTCTACATAGAAACTTGTACTTCTGAATTTTGTAGGTACAGATACTTCTAGATTGTAAGTTTTTTAGAACTTAAAATGTAATAATTGGGAACGCGCAAAGAATGTCAACATAGTAAAGAAAGCACAAATTTTCGCAGTTAAGATTCCGTTGAACTCTAAACTAAAGAAGACTTAACGGTACGTTGTTCAGAAAATAATGTGGATATTCTCCGACATCAGTAAAGTTTGCACTTAGAAAAAAAAATTCACTGAGCATCCCTCTTTGTATGGTTATCACATGTATAATTTCACAAGCTTGTTATTATATCTTGCAGGTATCTAAGATTTAAGTATTAGAACTATAGTGAGAATGTTTGTAAAGAGTGTCTTCTTTAAAATATTGATAAATTCTCTTCTCGAAACATTTTAAATTTGACCTAATTAATTTAACAAAGACTGACTTTCATTATACGTTCCTTTAGACTGAGCTATTTTTGGAGCACCTATATTCGAACCGTTGATTCTGATATGGAGCCAAGAGCCAAAATATTCATACGTTCCTGCAATAGGTATAGACTGTATGAGATAAGAAGAGTGCCTCATCGCTTCCTCTAATGTATGCTTTACATTACACTGGTTGACAGATAAGTATTTACCACCGACAGATTTAACGTGGGCAGATCATTGTTAAAGACCAAATCTTGGTGGTCAAACAGGAGAATTCTCCAGGACTGAATGAGTGTTTCAGAAAATAAATAAAATTTCTCATTTAGCTTCAAATCATCTACTTGTGTATTAAAGTGTTATTAAAAAACTTAAAGCAAAGGCAGCATAAAGATTTGGAAGAAATCTGCCTCATATACAATTGGGCCTTATAAAACAATTTTATGGCAATCTAAGAAGAAGTAGGTTTCAATACCTTTGTTCTTGGGTTTTCGGATCAAAGTAAATTTCAATGGAAATTAGAATGTAGATATGCTCAAAAGTTCATTTCCTCCCTTTCGCATCTGGACTATTTCCTGGAAGTCAGAAAATATTTCACCAAGACATAAAAGGAAATAAAATGGCGATATCAAAAGAAAGGCAATATCACAAATGATGGCGACTATTGCTGAACTTTCAAGACAATATCAACGAAATTCACTTCAGAAAAAAAGGAGGAAAAGCATTTTTTGATTAGAAAATTAACAGCACAGAAAATAAAAAAATCACAAGATAATAACAGCACAGAAAATAATATAAAATCAGCACATTATAAGTGGATATCAGATTAAAAAAAATTTCCAAAGATTATACTTTTGCAGGCCTGTGTAATCTTCTATCTGCAGACATCGTTCATGTACTATTCCACGAGTATAAATCACAGCATTGAGTTCGACTTTCTACTTCGAGGCGTATGATGAGCTGACAATTGGTTTTCATAGTTAAGGTACTGTAGAGCTTGTGAATATATCAGCCGACATATTTGTGGGCTTTCTTTGATATTTTTAGCTCAAGATGAACTGTCTGTTTCTACTTATATACTCTCTTTTATTAATTGTTTTAAATATGTTTTGTAAATTAACTGTTTGTTTTTAGCGGAAGAAACCTCACACACTAAACTAGCGGAAAGAAAATCTACTCTCCAACGCGACATTTAATATTCAATAAACTTCGATATTCTTCTAAAAGTAATTGAAATGTAGTCCCATAAATTTGATATAATTGTAGATTTAGGATGTAAAGTATGTGTTTTTTGTTAAGATTTGACTTCTGCTTATAATAGATCACTGAAGACAATAGAAAACCCCATTCTTTCAATAACTAGTTTCATAACCAACTTTTAATGCATATTATACAAATAAAGTATTTTGTATGAAAATACAAGGCATATAATATATTTGGAACACTTAAATAAAATGTAAAATTATCTCAGGCATTCAAACTAAATTTCACTTCCTATCAACTTGAGAAAGAAATTTTGATTGAATTGATATATTCTTATATAAGAGCAACGAATTGTGTTAAAAAACATTTCTAACCATTCCCTCCTTAGAGATTTATATAATAAATAAAAATTTGTAATTGTTTCATTTTCAAGTTTATTTTGATTGATATACATCAATTGCGGAATACATCCATTAAGAAGATTCAGCTTTTATTTACATCTCACCAGGTGATTATTATTATCTAACAGGTGCGCAAAAAATCATAACATTAGACATATTATTTACAACTATGGGATAAAATGAATTTTACTTCAATTTTCAAACCGTCAGTACACGCACAGGGTCATGTTGACCCTTTGGTCCCTTTCTCTTTGTTAAGAAATTCTAGGAATTTCTAAAAACTTGCCTGTTACTTCAAGTACCTTCATGGGGAGGGGGGCTAGAAGAAAAAAAGATAATAGCAGCAGAAACGGGTGAAATGGGATTTCTCAATTTTACTGGGGGAAGGGGGGGTCAAATTGACCCGTGCTTTGACCCGTGTGCTAGCGTTTCGGATTAATTTAACGTTATGGCTAATACAGCATACGAACGTGCGCAGCAGAGAAGAAAAGAATACAGAAAAAGTATGGAAAGAAGGAAATAAGTTCAACTTTCCTTTTTCTTATTAAAATCGACTTTGTGTCTTAAATACAAGTTATTTATACGAGAACATATTCTTATACTTTGACCATATTTTATTTTTTAACAAATAGCCAATACACTAAGGAGTAAGTGCTTAACAATTTGGTGTCAAAATGACCCCGCACGTGTGCTAATCTTCCAAAAATGTGTGCGTGTTCTGAAGGGTTAATATATGTCATTCTTTAATCATAAATAAGAATAATAAATAAACCCATTTTCATAAAATAATATTTTTTAATTTAACAGTCATATCATTGAACAGACTTAGCATTTTCGTTTAAGACACAGAAAAATAACAAATTATTCACTCTTCTTTAAGAATTCTCAATGGCATGTTATAAATAAATCAGTAGATACGCACAAATGAAACAAATCATCGAATGATTACAATGTAACGATAAACCCCCGAAAAATTGTATTTTGGGATAATGAAATTTGTTTAGAAATTAACGAATTCGGAAACTTCGTAACTCCTCTTAAACTTAAATTAATGAAGTGGAATGCATACATTACACCATCTTTCATTAACTTTTGCATTTAAGACTAGGTTTTCGTTATCCAGTTTTGATAGGCAGACACTTCGAATGTTCCTAGATGGAATATCTAAAATTCTGTTTATTCACTTCGTACAAATTTCGGCCGGTTGACTCTCTTTCACTAATGTTAATGAAAAATTCATATTTTTAAACAAAGGTGGTCGCCTCTCCGTGTATCTAATTCAAATTAGATGCAAAAGTTGATAATAAGTAAGAACATGTTGGTGACTGATTAACTATATTTACTTGACCAAAATTACAAAGTTTGGAATTTCTTGAAATTAATTATTGCACATAAATGGCATCTCAGAATTCCACACATCAAGCTAAAATTGCATTGGATAAACATCAACTATGCTCCCACGAAGTAAAATTATATTTTGTACTTTAGAATTTGATATTATTCGACACAAGGTAGCTTTTTGAAGCTTTACCACATGACACATAAAAAATTTATTTTCAAGCAAACAGAAATTTATAGAAAATGATATTAGTTAGAAATATACAAACATGAAATATAAGTTATAAAAATCAAAAGTATCTCTTTTGAATACTGTTGTGGAACATGAAATAGAAAAATAAGTTAGAACAGGTACCAACGTTTCCTAAATTAAAAAAAGTGCACTTGCATGTTAAATTATTATGTCTATGTGTTGAAATCTGAAAAGAAATAACAAAATTTATTCTAAATTTTATGTTATTTAGGCTTTTAATTCACGTATCTATTTTATAGATTCCTTGGGGTTAATTCAAATTCTTATATTTCACATGAATTTCATAATAATTTTTCTTCCTCGCATCTGAAAAGTTAGACTCTAGGAACAGAAGATAAGGAATTTCCTAATTTTATGGATTATTTTTTTCTTCTAAATAAAAGTAGCATTTTTGCTGATTCTTCTTTTAAAATTACACGAGGGTTTTCAGGGACTAACATCCCAATTTTGAACCATGGACAAATGGAGATAATTACGAACGAGCCAACACTCCCTCTCCGAAATTTCAAGTCACTTTTCCTAGGGAACGTTTGATTCCAATGGATTTATCGTGTCCAAGGTCCTCGAACAAGCGGACGTTCAATGGAATTGGACCTCGAATCATTGTGGCCAGAAGACGAGACATTATTACAAGAACACGAGATTTGGATGGATGTTGCTTCTAAGAATAAACGAATAATCACTAACTGTGGAAGTAACAGAAATAATGGCAGCAAAACTAATGAAATTCTTTTTTAACAAATATTGTAAAAACTGTCTTAAAATGAAAAATAAAATCTGTGAAATATAATTAAGAACCTCAAGGTCCTCGAACAAGGCGGACGTTCAATGGAATTGGACCTCGAATCATTGTGGTCCGAAGACGAAACATTATTATTAGAACACGAGATTTGGAAAGATGTTGCTTCTAAGAATAAACGAATAATCATTAACTGTGGAAGTAACAGAAATAAAGGCAGCAGAACTAATGGAATTATTTTTTAACAAATATTGTAGAATCTGTCTTAAAATGAAGAATAAAATCTGTGAAATATAATCAAGTACCTCAAGCGCTCGAACAAGGTTGGCTTTCAGTGGAATCGGACCTCGAACCTGAGACCATCGTGGTCCAAAGACGAGACTTTACAACCAGACTTTGAAATTCGGAAGGATGTTGCTTTTAATAATAATAAAAAATCATTACCTGTGGAAGTAACAGAAATAATGACAGCAAAAGTAATGAAATAAGCAATGAAAACATTTTTTAACAAATATTGTAAAAATTCTCTTAAAGTGCAAAATAAAATCTGTGAAATATAATTAAGAATCTCAAGGTCCTCGAACAAGGCAGGTGTTCAGTGGAATTGGACTTCGAACCTGAGACCATCGTGGCCCAAAGGCGAGACTTTACCAACAGATCATGAGATTTGGAAGAATGTTGCCTCCAAGAGTAATTAAATAATCATTACATGTGGAAGTAACAGAAATAATGGCAGCAAAAGTAATGAAATAAAAAATAAAAAAATGACAAATATTTTAAAAATGAAACTCTCTTAAAATAAAAAATAAAATCTGTAAAATATAATTAACAATGGTCATTAAACCCAGTGTCATTCATGAACACTCACATCTGAGTAAAATTTCCTTTTGATGATAAAACACCACAAATTTCTCATTCTTAGAAAAATTATTTTTAAAATGATTTTAATAAAAATAAATTCATATACAACCATTAGAGCGAAAAGGGTGCTTGCACCTTCAAATTGTAAAATTATAAAGACACTCGTGCTGTATTATCTTGGAAAAACTATGATTTTGAATAGTTAAACTTGTTATGAAATTAATTGATTTTGCAAATTCACAGCACTCTTAACAATTCGCTGCACTAATGAAAAGGGAAGCATAAATTAAATAACCTTTAGCTTTTGAGCTTCTCAGAAGTTTCTTCTCTCTTTTGGATTAGAAATACGATTCTAATTTTCGAATTTTTTGAGCCTCAAACATCTAAAATAACTTTATTTCATTTCGTGCAAGCATCGGTTTCAATACTTAGGAAAGGTTGTGAATAAAAAATATAGGGTAAGGTTGCTCAAATCGTACCACAGTCTAAGTCCTACCGATGTCATTCTGATTTTGTTTCCGCCGAATCAGCAACACTGACGGCAATGCGATGACCACTAGCATCGGCGATGTTAATTACATTATTTAGAACGGAGCTTCGATGCGTTAAAACCTAACTTCGAAAAAAAAAGTTTTCGGTTGTTTTCTTAAAGTTTTCGTGCATGTTTCATAAGACCTAGAGCAATAAATATTATAAATAAGATGATGTTATTTTTAGGGTATCATTCTCTGCTCCTAGAATAATTGCTTTTATGTAACTATGGCGCTCTGGTTCTGTTCATTCTTTAATAATACTTATTTAAAATTTAACACGTGGCTTTGTTTCAGTCGTATCTCAAACCATGCTAAAGTCGCACTAGTTAGCCTTAAGGATCTCGTGCACATTTAACCCCTTCTGGACGAGCGCCGCTTATGTGCGTTTGCTCTAGACTCTCCTCAGGGCCGAGCGCTCAGAGGCGAGGTCAGATTGTAGTCGAACTGTGTGAATAATTCACATGAACTGTGAATTATTGGATTTTCGAGTGCATAAACAGAAACACGTGTTAGCAAGTGTAAAGAGAAGCACATGTTAAAAAGCTCTTGAACTCATTTTGGACTGCTTGTTTATAATTTCTCGTCTCGCTTGGGTTGGGATTTTATGGAAGATATTCGGTCAAGAGTTTTATGCCTCTCAGTTTTATTTCTGAAGTTATGAGTAAAAGAACGCGTTATCTTTCCGAGGACGGAATATGCAAATTTTTAAATGACCTTCTATGGATTTTTACGATTATAATGACAAAACAATAAATTATTAGAGTTCTTCAGATAGTTCTCAATATTCAGATTTTCAATTAGAAGAGGATAGTACTAATATATCGGTTCCAATTCCGTCATATCAGTGGAGTACTAAAATAGAAGTTTTTTATAAGGCTTTAAATGTAAGTACTTATTTTTTTCTATGTTTTCATAGTTTGCATCAATAATCTAATGTTAATTTAGGTACTTTCAATTATAGCGAGATACACTATATTTTTATTTTTTATTATTAATATTATTAAAATTAAGTATTTTAATTAAACTTTTTTAATATGAATAGAGAATATGATATCTTTTATAAAATATATCATATAATATTTAAAAATAGTTTCCTTTATACGTAAAGGACACTTTTTATGCATTATTTTATAACCCGCTTTTTTTACGAAATTTAATGCGTGTTAGACTTAGCGATCCAATAGCAACAAAAACCAAACTAGCCACAACATTCAACAGTTCAGACTACAAAAGAATTCAAACTTGCCATGGTCAACGTCCAGCACAACCACAACGGCAATAGATATAATACAAATAAATCTAGCTAAAAGTAAAGTGGCAACAGCTCACCTAGAAAAACTAGCATCGGAGATCAATATAAATCACTTCCTTGTGCAAGAACCTTATGTAAGGGAAGGTAAAATCGCTTGTGTCCCAAGAAAATGGTAGCAGTGGCTCTCAAGTAACAACAAAGCTGGAATCATCTCGCTGCCATCTACAAATAACCCAATTTTCATCTGCTCCACAACTAACAACAGAATTCATCAACTCGCAAACAGAATTCATCAAGAGCTCTACCCACAAATCCCTATTCCCTTCCAACGCCAGCCTCAGAACCAAACAGCCAGAGAAGAAGCCTTTACCGAAAACGAAATAGCCCACATCATGCAAAAAGTTCCAATTAAAAAAGCACCTGGTTATGACGGAATAGACTTCATTGTACTCAAAGCCATCTTCAGAACCAACCCAGATATTCTCATCACATTTTACAACAAATGTCTATCACTCCAATGCTACCCTAACCCACTGAAAACTGGAGTTATAGTCCTTTTCTTGAAAAAAGGGAAAAACAAATCGGACATATCGGACATTAAATCCTACCTCCCAGTCTCCCTCCTTCCAACTTTGGGCAAAATACTGGAGAAATTGCTTTTGGAAAGACTCAACCACCACCTCAGAAGAAATAACCTTCAACATCCTAACCAGTACGGCTTCAGAACCAATAGATCACCTGAAGAAGCAATTCTTGACCTCCTCGATAAGATAAATTCAGCGAAGAACAGCAACCAACATGCCCTGATCCTTGGACATCAAGGGGCAATTGACCACTTGCAATACACCTCGATTAAAAACAGCCTCGACAACCTGAAGTACCATAACAACACCCTCGAGACCCTTATAGATATTCTTTCCAATAGGAAAGTTGCAATAAACACCTCACAAGGCCCAGAAACATGGAATCAGCAACAAGGTTGACCCAAGGCTCCTGCACAGTATCTGCTTTCTTGAACCTGGTGGCCGACGAAGTGCTCCAGCAAGACTGGCCCCAAGGGGTGCACCTGCAGGCATTTGCAGATGATTTCAGTCTTTTTGGTCAATGCCGGGTCAAAACAGGAAGTCAAAAATCTGGCCAATAAAGCATTACAAACCATCAAGACATGCACCGACAAGCATAAACCTGAAATTTCACTGGACAAAATCTAACGGTGGTGGAAAAGGTCATTCTCTATGCCTTAGAAGCATGGGCCAACAACATCACTGCCAGACAACAGAAATTCCTGTCTTCTATCCAAAGAAAGTTTCTGCTCAATATCACAGGGGCGTACAACACCACCCCGACGGCGGCTCTCCGGGTCATAGAAGGTCTAATGTCTCTTCACATTAAAGCCAAAATGCAATCAACACTGGTAAGGGTAGGCCGCCTGGGTAGAAATTGCGATTATGAAGGTATCCATTTGGATCATGAAAGCTATGAGCAGCCATCACCACCATCAACAATACACTCTGCACTTTTTAGCCTGGAAGATAGAATCACACATGGGGGACACGTTCCTTCCAATAGAACGCCAATTGAAGTGTACATAGATGGCTCAAAGATAAACGATCAAACGGGCAGCGCTTTCTGTGTCATTGCAAATGAAGCCATCACTAAAACCTGGAAGGCCAAGCTGAGCCCAGCCAATACTGTGTTCCAAGCAGAAATGCTAGCCCTCAAAGCAGCCATAGAGTGGGCCAACACTGCAAACGAAGATGTCAACATCTGGAGCGACAGCGAGTCTAGCCTCCAAGCTCTTAAATCCTTTAATGTAAAGACCAAATTCACTCAAGAGGCACAAATGGCCCTTCTGGAGAATGCCAGAATCAGGCTCGGCTGGGTTAAAGAACACATAGGCATAAAAATCAATGGAACAGCAGATACCCTTTCGAAGGAGGCCAGCATGGATGTTATTCCAGCCAGCCTTCCATTCCCAAAAAGTTTCCTAAAGAAACAACTTTTACAGCTCTCACTCTCGCGTTGGCAAGCTGAGTGGGATAATGGTGAGACTGGCAGATCGGTTTACAGAATTATACTGAAAATATCTAACAAACAGCTGCACTGGTCCAGAGAATGCATCCAATTCGCCACTGGCCATGGGCCCTTCCCCAGCTACCTCAAGAGATTCCGTCTCCACTCTACAGACTACTGCGGATGTGGGGAAATAGGAAATCCCCTTCACTGTGCAACGAGATGTCCACTTACTTTATCTTATAACCACAAGGAACCAAGCCCACAATTCATAGTCCATTGGTGGAAGAACGCCCTATCCAGAAAACTCTCAAGACGAAATATAGATAATTTAATCACATTCCTGGCGACTAACGAAGACCTAATTAAAAGTCAAAATACAACACCGTCACATACTGCTGCCTAGAAATAGATACTTCCAAGGATTCACCTCCTAGAACCAGAAGTTTGAAGAATTCCCAGTTGAGCAGCAGCGCACACTAGCTTAAAAACAGCAACTAGCCACCACCAATTCTTCCGTAATTCATTCGAAAAATTCACCCTTCACATCACTGCCAACCCTTGAGTAACAATTCCAGAGATCCCTCAGTATAAATAACAAGACAGAACAAAAAACAGTCCCACGATTTTTAGGATGGTTGCGACAATTTTCATTAATGTAACCGGTGTAATACGTTTTTCAATTCTTCTTTTTCGTCGCATCGAACACCACTATCAGCCCCGAATCATGGAGCTGCAACTGCATGAAAAAATGTAACTAAATGAAGCATTCAACCCTTTCACTTGCACTCAAATTTGATAATTCCCCTTGTAAATTTTTATATTATACTCGGATTGTAATCCTCAATGTGTTTTCATTTTATTCTTCTTTGTTTATGTATAATTATGTTCCCTTTCAAGTGTATTTATATCCTAATGTTGTAATTATTTTTCTTTTGCTTTTCAATAAAGTTTCACACATACTCATCCAACCGACAGGGTGCCGTTGAGGCGCCGAGTTCGGGGGTATGCTGTGGTGTTATGTTAGGCTTAGCGGGAGAAAATGCTTCAGCCGGTGGGCACCGTCGGCGCTTGCCTGCTTCCGTCATGTGGGCACGCTTCCTTCAGCGGGCGTCTGTCCCGAAGACGTTAAAGATACATATCATTTACAGAAAGACAATATTGTTCTTTTAAAATATGTAATTTTCAATGCGCTTTTTCTAATTTTTAAGCAGGGTCCATAAACGTGGCAAAATGAACCGATAATATTTAGAGACAAGAAGGTATGGACGAGGCGTTATGAAAATTACCCAAATGTGATATGAGCTTCAATGATAGCATAATATTCCTAAACCGAAACTGCGACGTCACCTTCTAGAACTAAATAAACATTATGAATTTGGAAAACCGGAAGGGCTGACCGGGAATTAACTCATGACCGAATAGTTTACTCAAAGAATAGTAATACAGGGGTTTTGCTTTATTTGCTTCCAAGGTACGACTTTGGACACATTTGGTACGACTTAACCGGTTTCTTTAATCATACCAATATTATTACATTAAAATTTGTCTATTTCCTTCGATATAGTACGCGTATTTTGAACTTTCTTGTAATAAATAGGTGCAATATTCATAGAAGTTGTAAACAATGCAAAATTTAATTCTTCATTTAGTAAAACTTACAATTTGTAGCTTTTTTTCCTTTCGGGGTACGACTTAAGCAACATTACTCTATATTTGTACAGATAAATTCATACTCTTCTGGACCACTGCCTCTTATTACTGTGTAAAATATTAGCCCTGCTGTTCTGTTCGCATTTACTATGCACATGTAAAGCTCGGGTCAATATGACCCTAACACTAAATGCTAAGTTAAAGGGCTTATGCTCTCCATGTTTTCAGAACAATATTGTTTGGAGATAAATAAAATATGTTTTAACATAATAAACTTCATATATTTGAAAAACTATGCAAAGAATATGTAAATATAAACATATGCATGTAAAATAAAAAGATGAATTAGAATATATTTTTAAAATTTTTACCTCTTTTTTATTTACAATTCAGACAAAAATATGATTCATGTTGCTTGGAGATATGTATTCTTACAATTCTTGCACTATATATATGTTTCATTATCATTGCTTGATTGACAGAACATGCATCGGGCAAGTTTATTACTGAACTGTAAATTAACAATGGATGTTAATGATAAATCATTTTGCAATTTATTCTTATTCTTTTGACTATATTACGTGACTCTTTATTTGTTTAGAGATGTTGTTTTGCGTAAATATATCAAGCAATTATTAACTTGCCTAGTTCTTCTAAAAACAACCTTTTCGGTTGTTTTTTTTTCATTCCATTGCTATTTATTGATGCCCACAGATTAAGTTCATCATAAGCAGAACTATCTAAAATATTATTAAATATAACCATAGGCTATCGAATGTTTTCCATTTACAAATATATGTATTCAAAAGTTGATCAAAGGTATTCACAACATTTTAATGGCACTGTACTCTGATATCATTGCCGGCTTTTTATATCAAGTCTGTTACATTCATTTATCATAAGGCATTGTGCTCAAGAATGATGATCCTTTCTTTCTCATATGCCTTTTTGCCTTTTATAATTGTCATTTTTGATTATACCATTCGGGATTGTAGACATGAATATAGTTTCAAATGCACTTTTTACAACCCTTACTCTTAATGTTGAATATCTAGTTATGCTTATAGAGCTCTTTTTTATAAAATAATCAGAATTTAGGGCCAGAACATGGAGGTGAATCTGACGACCAATTTATATTTTGAAGTTTGGACTGAATATGCTACACACAGTTTGAGTAACAACATTTTCATAATAATCAGAAGCTTCACTTTCCTCACTTGTATAATTTTCATGTTTAGAAACATCTTCCACTTAGCAATCAGGTAATCCATAAGCTGAGTTATTTCAGTGTCATTCAGATATCTGCAAATCTCTATTATTTATTTTTTTCACATAATTACGTGTCAAGAGTTATTGATATCTCTGTATGTATGTCGTGTTCTCATGCAATTCACAACAGGCGAAATGATTCGGTACTGCCCCCTACAACCTTATTGAAGATATAGTATCACGTGAACTAGATCTTGACTGAGCTTGTCTGCCTTTGCCAAACTCATTAAAGTTGAAGCTCAGTTATGTTGTTTCCTGTTTAACCTTCCAGCGGACGAGCTATAGTTTTTTTAATGAGCACTCGCGTGTCGAACTTTTTACAACATAATAATATTCTTCATTTTTACTATGACATTTGTAAGTTATTTCATAATAGTAACCCAGATAGCAATTTTAGTTTGCATCAAGCTTGCCACAAATTTGTCATGACAAGAGTGCAAGTTTGCCACAAATTTGTCATGACAAGAGTGCAAGCTTGCAGAAAGTTAACGAAAGCTCCGAAGTCACCATGAAACGAACTTGCAGCAAGCTTGCCGTGCAAACTTATTGCAAATTATAGCTAAAACAGAGCACGAAACACAACCCTGGATAGAACTCGCGACCTCCCGATTCCGAAGCGGAGACGCTAACCATTGAGCCAGTTGAACTCTGAGAGGAGAAGATAGATTTCGCTAATACATTGTTCGATTCGTATACGATTTATTTTTAACTATTTTCTGGATTTCATTAATTTTTTGAGTTCAGAATATGATTTGAAGTCAAAGAGAGAGCGATTTTCGCTAATAACTACGTTTTGCTAGTAGAATAAATTATGGAATTAGAGTTCAAAAGTAATTACTTTAAAATGGGACAAAATGTCTAGTTATTGTTCAAAAACACTGACTGTTTTTTAGATTTAATTTTGTTGATAAACGTTAAAATTTCATCATTAAGAAAAAGGCGATATAGTTTTCTTTAAAGAAGTAAGTGAGAGTGATATATTTAGTAAAAAGATGGAAAATGTTTCAAAAAATTTTTTTATAAAAAAGTTATTTTTTTCACAAATTATCGTTGATTTATTGAATTAATAAAAAAGAATTACGGTCTAGGAGATGCTATTAAAAATCGGGTGTTTTTTAAAACAGAGACAAAGATAATTATCTCTTTATTGTGCTATCTTTGCAGGAAGCTTGTTTTGCAAAATTGAAGCAAGTTTGATTTGCAAAGGATGTGGCGCTATTTGTCACATCGAACTTGCTACAAGTTCGATTCAAGTTTGACGCGTCAAATTTTGCCATGACAAGTCAAAATCAAACTTACGTGCTGTCTGGGAATAAGATACACGTCAGATTCATCAAGAGTGAAAGTTAATTTTAATATTTTTTGCAAAATATAAAATTATACTGAAATCTGGGAAAGTAATGAGATTTAATAATATTATTGTATAAAAAAGATATTAAGCAATATATAATAAAAGAATTACAATACAAACTAAGATTGCACAACAAAGTCTTTCTTCTTTGTTTCTAATCATTGTCCTTGCATTTGAAACACTGAACTTTTGTTAGAGTGACGCTTAAAAAGTATACTATATATTGCACCTACCATTGCATTTCATTGATTTTGATGATCGTTTTATTTCTTTCAAACATAAACTACAAGTTTCTTCTTCTCAATACTGGTTGCTGTTTACTTGCTTCTTCAGGTTGTGATATATAATTTAGACCGAATGTCATATGGGGATGATCAGTTTTTTTGGGCTCGAGTTGTGAGGAGTTTTTTCATAAGACTAAGTTATTCAAAAAAATTGTTCGTCTTGGTGGATTATTAGCAGGGTTATTAGATATTAAATATTTTTGACAATGTAAAATGAAATATTAAATCGCCGTAATGCGCACTGGATATATAATTACCAAACTGAAAGTTTAAGAAGCGAAAAAATTATCAAATTACATGAGCCGGCGTGCGGAGTAAACTTTACGACGGAAGCATAAAGCAGTATGAAATCACCTTCAAACTCGGATAAACTCATTTAATCCTGAAGAGAGGGGTCGCACGAAGGAATAGCAATTACTTTCAGATAGTTTTGACTCCGAATGTGAGAATAGACTATAAAAATCCTATTTGTCGTAAAATATTCGCAGGCGCTCCCGCTAGAAGGTTAATTAATAAAATGTGGTTCAAGTTATTATGTGCAATTAAAAGGGGAAACTTAATCGGATCATATTGACTCGAACCATTCACTCGACCATTAATACAATTTCAAAAAATCGACAGAAAATATATAAATATAAGAAAATCCTTTTCAGATAAATAGCATATCTCCCTCACTAACAAATTTACGATATGTGTGTAAAATATCTCTATACTATCATTTTTCATAAGAAGTTACAAAAGGTTTCAGGTCAAATAGATCCGTAGAGAACATCAGGGTTAATATAATTCATTTAGAACAATATAAAGCATTGTTAAAAATTGTGTTTAAAATGAATTTTGAAATTTTTATTCAAATTGGAGAAAAAGAACGTATGACATTTCAACTGGGATTATTAAAAAAAATATGTTTTTGCTCTTTAACCCATATTTCCTCATCGTCCTAAAAATAGGACAAAACATATAAGTGACCTTTATATAAGTTCTTTTGAATATTTTAATTCAAATTAAAGGTGAACTATTATTCTAGAGTCATTTAACTGTATGCTTGTATTTGTGGAAAGTTTAAAATAATGTTGGATTTTTGTTAAATTTTTAAAATTGCGATTTTTGCAGAACTTTCCTTTTATGTTTTCAACATGTATGTTTTTAAAGTTTTGAGCTCCAAGGAAGCATGCATATATTTTTTTCGGCTAATATCCCATACTTTTATACTCGTAAAAATGCATTGTTAAAAAAATTGTCTAGAAGGTCATTGTTAGCGCTCCTTCATGACACTGTTTCCTGTAGTCAGCGACAGATGGCGCTGTTCTTGCTTTGTTATTATTATTGTTCTTGTCATTAAATGATACAGTCCACAAGAGGGTTTTGGTGAGGTGGTGACTTTTTTTGTAACTCTGTGTGTGTGAGGTATTTTGTGTAATGAGCTATGAATAGAATTACTATAGTGCGAAATCACTCATTTTTTCTTGCATTCTCGAGAGTCGAATAATTAGGACGATGGCACAATCCGCTATTACCTAACACACTTGGGTCATTCTCAAGAAAACGGTACAAATAGCTAAAAAAATTATTTTACAAAAGTATGTAAAAAATCTTAAAAATTGCATGGATGAGCTAAATAAATAACCTTATATTAGTGGTCAAGTTTTCTATTTTATTTTTCACTGTTTTTTTTTTTAGTTTTAAAATTTTTTACCTGTCTACGAAGAAGACATGATAGTCAACGTAACTTTTAGATTTTAAACGAAAGCATAATTGACTAATATTGGGCAGATTTGGTACATTTTTATTTCTTATAATTAAACCATAAAAATAGATATTAAAAACCAGTGCAAGAAAAATTATCATTTTAAAATAAATAGCACTTTTTAAATCATGGCACTGAATATTCATTAGTTTCATAATATTTACAAACAATTTCAAATGTATGAAAGTCAACATTTTCAATTATATGCATAATTAATTATATATTAGATTAAGGAATATCATATATTTATTTATTAATAAACAATCTAATAAATCTCGTATTAAGTTTTTTTCTACTTTTTTTAAGAACTTTTAATTAATATTATTTTAACTTATCTAACTCTATCATGATTTTGTTTCTTTCATTGACAATGCCATCCTTTTTGTGGAGATGCTGTGTCTATGGAGAGGAATTCCACGGAGGAGACAAAAACTAAGTTTTGAATTTTTAAGCGCTTAAGTTTTTATGCGGCTAAAGTGGTACACTTATTTTTATTAAATTCGATACTAAACCTATCGAAATTTTGTATTTTAATTATAAATCAGATTTTTCTTAACTTATTTATGATGTCCACGGGATTGACGCTGAGAACTTTACGAAACTCTAAAGAGAACTAATAAATTGGAATATATTCAATAATTCGCAATAGAACGAAAATTTTTAATGAAGAACAAATTGTTTACCTCTCTTTTAAACTCTTTCATGGTGATTTGGCATGAACTGCCAATTGTGATTTTTTGAAGGTTGTTTTCTTTGTTCAAGGATGGAAGCGTATTTGACTGGTGACAAAGTGTAAAAATTAATAACTAAGTAAAAAAAAATTTTCAAAAATATGTTAGGTTAGACTAACTAGGTACTTTCTTATCTAGGGACTTTAAACTAATTAACACTGAAAAAATGCAATTTTTAAAAAAAAATTGCTTGCGTGTTAGTTAATATTATTTTAAATTACATGCGTAGGGGCGTCCACGGAGGGGACTTTTGTCTTATATTCATTGAAAAAAATGCGATTTAAATAGTAAATTCATTTTAGTAGAAACCTATTGAATAGCTTTCTTAAAATTTACATTATAGATATGAACAAAATATTAGGATATTTGTTGAACTTTCTCATTTTTATCACCCAGGGACTGTAAAAATGACTTTTTCATGAGAATGACCAACATGAGTTAGCAATGGAGATAGTCCTTTTTCTCTGTTATATTCGAAACATTGCTATTGTACAACTAACACAGGCACCTAACAGTAAGTCTCACAGGCTCATATCATGTGCCAGATATTCAGGGATGCTGGCAGTTAATTATTATGAAACAACAGCTCATGAAGTCAGATTGTATTTTGAAATTCGTTCCACTTTTTTGGGACACCCTGTATATTTCAGAAGTTATTGACAAAAACGCTGAAAATTTGCTTAATATTCGTTATTTAGTTAAATATTTTAAGAATTAATTAATTCTGAAAGTTGAACTAGAAATTTACCCTAGAGTGTCATGTGAAAATTACATGTCGCTAACATTCACCGTTTAGAAGGAGTTCTTATGACCCACACATGTAATTTCCGCTTTATATCATAGATCGAATTTAGAATAATTTCAGCAAAGCAAACAAATAGGCGATGATTTAGCAAACGTAAATTCTGCAAACTGCAGATTTTTTTACCTTACACGTAAATATACCAGAGACTTATGCTTACTACAGTTGTATCGTGTCGCTATGATCTCTTTGTAAATTTTACTAGTTATAGGAACATATGTGTCTGCAATTATAGGAAATGTATGGGCAACTTCTAACACACGATATTTTCGCAAATCATCTTTGTTAAGATCAGTAAAGATTAGTGACAATGGAGATGTTTTTACTCTTTTACATAGAAATCAGCCGACGTTCTAATGCTTTGGTTAAAGAATTCGGACCATGTCTTATAAGTCAACATACCAAATTTTTCAATTAACAAATCTTGTATGATTAATTAAAGACAGGTTTTCTTCACTGATATCCTTCGTCGGCATAAATATGTTTTATTCGATAACGGAAGTTCTGAGGAAAAAGTAAATATACATTGTAAATTTTTAAAAGTGTATCGGAAAAAATTATGATTGCATTAATATGTTGAAAACTATAATGTCAAACTTTGTTTCTGTACAGTTTTTGTTCAACAGAAATCAGACTGCTCATCGGTTTTTAACTTTAATAAGGAACATGGACATTATTACCAGGAGTTGGATAAAAATCAACATAATAAGCTTCTGTAGCCAGAATGCATGCATTAAAGCAAGTAATCTTTGCTCAACTCTGAAATCGTTTTCAAATTCACAGTAAATACTACAAAATAATAGATATCTAATATGGAACTTCTTAAAATAATCGACAGTAGATTTATTCCAAATAAGAAACAATCAAAAACTAATACTGTACTTCTCATCTAGGCATGAAACATTTTTACACGTTTATAAACTTATTCATCGGATTAAAAAGTAAATTTAGATGGAAATGTTTCATTCTTTTTCTTCAGAGACAAATAAATGATTAATATTTTATCTTTCACTACAGAGGGGAAAATGACTTTTAAAAAAAGCCTCCAAAGTTATTGCAAAGTCAAATTTTGAATATTTTTCTGCTATTTCTGAGTCTACAGGGACGAACATAAATTATTTTTCTGACATTGTTGCATGATTTTAATGGGATCTCTTCAATGAAATTGCTTTAATCAGGATATTCGTGTTGAAGTAATATTTATGCTATTATTATCGTTAGAACATTTTTTTAAACAAAACAACGATTTACTCTCCCTTAGGTGCAATACTAATGAATATTTAAAAACATTTTCCTTTTATGAATATTACTTTTGCACTTCTCTTAACATCGAAAAGTTTATTTAATTATTACATTTTCCTTTATTTTTCTGCAAAAGAAAGGGAAAAGTTTGAAAAATCAAGGCTCTTTTTTAATCAACTTGCTACAATCCTCTTTATTCTTTACGTCACATACAATGTTTTTAATCTTGTTCACATTGTTCAAATGAACATTAAATTTATTTTTGCTTATTTTTTACAACATAGATTATGAATACAGAATTTATTTTAACATGGATTTCAAATAGATTAAATATTATAAAAATTATATAAAAATGGATTTGCTGTGGCATTTACGCTGCTTTTCGCACATTTTATTTACTTTTATTCTCTCTTTTATCATAAAATGCGATACAATATAATCCTCCAGTGTCTTAACAATATTTGATTCTTCTGAGATTTTTCATATTAATAAAGAACGTTTCAAAAGCTTAGTTAAGCAAATTATACCCATTCCATTTATAGAACTCACAAATACTTTTTAACATAATTTGAAAAAAAAAATTCTATGAATTTTGGAGTATTCTCAAATTTATATGTCATTAGACATTACAAGCAACAGACCTTCCTTCTAGATGTAAAAAAAAAATTCAAAAATATTCGTTATTGAAAAATCTTGAATATTTTCTTCCTCTTAGAAATTTCAAAAAAATTGAGATAGATGGCGTTGCTTGTTAAGCGACGATATCTTATGACCCTTTATTTAACCAAAAAACACTACCGTATGTAAACATTGACATTTACTCCAATGCAAGATGTCGCATCTTTTCATTTATTAAATACCTTTCTTTCAAAGATCAAACATTCTTTAATCATCCTCCTTTCTTATTATCTTCACCAGTCCGAGAAACGAATCTCAAGTCTCAAATGTGTATACGCCTGTCACGACACCGTTGGCAGACTCTTGAACGTCAGCAGCATTTAGAAAAATTGCGAAGTAAAATTCAAACAAAACTGTATATTCCAGCATTCCATCAGCACTGGGAAGTGAACTAGGCCTCCCACACGATCTGTTTCATCAGCAGAACACGTGATGTCGAGATCACTCTTCATTCCCCCTTGGCTGAAACTGCTGATAAATGCATTTGCTTTGTGAACGTCTTGCGTTTCAAAGTCTTAGTACCAGGGATGTTATTTGGTTAGAGATTTATTCTTGTTAAGCTGCTTTCTTGAATATCGTCTTAAGAAAATTCGGATAGCTGATGGCTGAAATATTTTGGGGAAAGATAATTCTGTTTTGTTCCTAGCTTTTTCCTTTTACCTTCTTGTTGGTGTTGGAGATTCCGTTAAGTGCCGACCCGGGTCCTTTAACACTTAATATGTGTATATAGTGAAGCGCCTTGCGTGTTTTCTTTGTCACTTGTTAAGGCAGCTTTCATATGCAGAGATGTTTTACTTTGGAATGGTATGTGAAAGAGATTTGCTGGCAAATATCTTTCATCAGATATAGGCAGGGCCGTCTTAACAAATCTCGGCGCCCTGGGCTAAAGACAGTTGGCGCCCCATCAGAATGGTAACTAGGAATTTGGACCCCTGTGGCCTAAAAAAATTATTTAAGAACAAAAGAGAGAGAGAAAAAATCACCTGTTCTTTGATTAACGTCTTATAGTTAGGCAAATTAGAACTTTTAATATTTAAAATTATAATCAAATAATTTCTTTATCTCAAAATAAAAATGAAATCGGTGTAGTAAATTTACAGACGCCTTTGAATCATTGGCGCCCCTGAGCCACATCCCAATTAGCCAATTGGATAAGACAGGCCTGGATATAGGATGAATATATTTATAAGATTTTTTGTTAAAAATAGAACAGGAAATACATATATAGAAATTGATATGAATGTTACTACGAAAAACTTAGCTTCCTGAATTACTGCTCAAAAAGTGATATGTTTAGGATATTTTGGAAATAACACGGGCAAATAGATAACAGTCTATCTTTTTGACGCTTAATTTAGGAAGATAACGGTCTCTACAAATATTTTTTGCATGTTCTCTAACATTTAAGTAAATATCAGTAATACCTATTGCATACTCTGCAGTTTCTGTTAACGAAAAATATTTTCGCACACACAGATTTCGTTCACAGCTATAATAATAAATGTGAAACTTGTGCCAGGAAAAAATGCCGGTAAATAAAATATCTTGATTCAAAATTTCATGAAATTAAACTTTAGCTGTATTTGCAACTTTCCATGTATTTGAAATTTTAATTACTCCAGAAATATCCGAACATGATGTGATTTTTTTTATCAATACGAAAACGATGGGTAATAAAGTGGATGAAAATATTATTGTGTGGTCCTTTTTGATTTAATAGACTTTATCTACAAACGAAATCGATTTAGTCTAATTCAAGACAAATTTTTAGTTATTTATTGAAGATGATACTCCCAAATGGAGACTTCCGACGAATGCGAACAAATGGCTGCCCCTAATCTAAACATTCTTACAGAAGAGCAGCGAAAATGGCTTTGGTATTACAGTTAAACACAAATATTTGTAATACAGACGCCAAAAATTATTCATTATTATTGGTCAGCTTTTTTTCATAACAGAATCTCAAACGGTTTAAACGGTTTTAAAAGGCAGCAGTTAGGCACTCTGAGACTTATTTCAAGAAGTTCATTTTTAATTTATTACCGTTAAAACTTATAATGCAGTAAGTGGGAACGGTATTAATAATAAATATTTTTCTTGTTCTCCGTAAAATGAAGATATACTCTGATTGCCGCATATCAGCTTAACTTTACTGAAAAAATACTGCACTTTTAATGTAAGGTTGATTTCTCTACGATATATATAAGCAATGTTATAAAATAGGAATAATCAGAAGTTTATTAGCAAAGTTATAGTTTCAAATACATTAGATTACAATTGATATGGAAATTGTCCTAATACGATATACGTTGATAAAAACCACGTGGCTAGAAATGTATTCAAGCTGTCTTATTGACTCATTCGCAGTCTTTCTCGTTAAAAATTATAAATATTCTAATATATCAAAATTAAAAAAAATATTTATTTGTGTATATAATATCTATTAGTTGCTCGCATATATTGAGATTTAAACAAACGACATTACAAGAGGGAAACTAGAAAATGTGTGAGCTCGTTGTAGAGCAAAGAGCACAAAGCTTTTTTCAACAAATAACTTTAAAGACATTTATAAGAAAACTCTTATTTAAGAATACAATTGTATTTTGAAATACAATACAATTGTATTACTGTAAAATACAATACAGTATTACAATACAATGTATCTATACATAATATATGAGTTATTGTTAATTGTTTTTCTTTTTCATAATAATAGAACTATGTATTAGCCAAGCTATTACTAATAGGTCTCCCTTGTGCTAAATTCTTGCAATAAAAACTTGATTATTCAATGTAACAATTTTATACATTTTCTCTATTTAAATTTTGTACCCTACCTTTATGATCAAATGTACTATGATAGTGAAGCTTCAAAGAATTAGGATTCACCAAAGAAAACAGATTTTTTATAAATGATATGCGATCTCTCTTATTCTAGGCATTTATACGAAATATGTACATCATTCCAAATGAAAAATAATCTCGTCAAGTATATTTACAAGATCAAACATTCTATACAATTTTTTTTATTAGTTATAACAGCGACGGTTAACCTGAAATAATGACAATTGGTCTGTTTACAGGCATTCTATTTTCGGCTCATTTTTGCATCCTAATACTCTAGTCACTCAACCATAAAATGCAATATTTCTGTTCAATTCCAGAAGCACACCTTATTAATTCGATCAAAAAATAGTAATATGAGAATGTAATATTTCTAGAAGTTTATTGAGAATTTATTCATTAAATTTTAAGTTTCCTATCTTAATATTCAGACTCAACGAAAATTGAGTTCAATTAGATGTTTTCTACAAAGCTCTTTCTTTAATCTTCTCAGTTCAGGAAAGGCAAATACGAAGAAAGCCAAGCCACTTATGAGACCAAAAAAAAATTTTTTTCATATTCAAAGCAAAGATTTTTTTTTGTATTTGTATTGAAATCCTGTTTGAACTTTCTCAAGATAAATGAATACCCAGACTTCCAAAAGTTCATGATGGGAGAATCTTCTGTGAAACAATTTTCCTTCTCCCACCAGATGATTCCAAAAGAGGTGAATCGGCTAGTTTTAAAACTGAATGCAAATAAGTGTAGAACACAGGCTGACTTGCTGTCATCCTGAATTATGAATAAGATAGATTATTTCCAAACTCCTTTTCTAATAGTTTGATCTTCTTCAGGGTAGGAAGCTCTTGGATTAGTCAGAAGAGTTCAAGGGAGGAAGCATTACTGTTATTAAATCTATTTCTTGTCGACGAAAACTCATTATAACATTTCATTAATCATCAAGACACTTATGGGATCTCTTGGAATTAAGATAACTTTTCATAAGGATGAGAGTTCTCCATTTTTAGTCACACAATTTTAGATTTCATATGCTTTGAGAAACCAATCAAGTTAAAGATGCTTTGTGAAACTTTTTATACGCTTATACAATCAGATTAAATATGTGTTACGTTTTTCATTTGCATCGATTGTATTTTAGTTTTCATTTCCTAACCCTTATATTAAACATAGAAAATACTCAAAGAAATATATTTTAATTCTCGTAGCATCTCACTTTGATGCTTTGTAGATTTCATTTTTTAAAAAATAAACCTAACTTATCTCTATTTTGAGTTACAATATCTTATCTTTGTTTATTTACTATTTGTCTTATTTTTATTGATTTATCATTCCTCAGGTATGACTGGACATAACTGAATAACAAAAAATAATTAAAAAATAGAAGACTATATTTACTCTGTTGTATTCTTTCTCAAGCATGTACTATACTTAGGAAATTTGAACAAATAAAAAGCAGTTATACTATTTCATTTAAAATTGGAATAAAATTAAGTTATAATTATTCTAATGTTTAAAAATAAAATTGAGTAGCTTAAAAATGCATATCATTTGTTTCTTTAATATTATCGTAACCATTGTTTCTGAAATACCGGATGGTGAGTCCGTAGACATTAAAAAAATCATGAAAAAACGAAAAATTTTCTGATTGAAAAACTGTCTGCTGTGAAAGAATTCTATGCATATTTTTTTCCTCATGGCCCAAACAAAGTTATTGCAATGTATATATATATATACATATTGCTTTATATATATATATAACATTGTTTTATATATATATATAACATAATGAATGCATATAATGCACATAATGAATGACAATTTACAAGTGTTCGACATGTTACAACACATTACAGACTCTCCATTCAATATTTCCAACGAGAAATTCATATGATGGAGTTGTGGGAGTTCATAAGTCTATAAACAATCGAATTTGCATATCTCCAACGTAGTCGCTCTTCATAACGCCACCTGCCGATGAATTTTTGACATTTGTTTTATAAATTACTCCCCCCAAATAAAGCATGTGCATATATTGTTTACCAGCAAACCATTTTATAATCCGATTATTTTTCGAGTTGTTGTGATTATTTTTAAATGTATATAAACATTTTCCCAACCATAATATAACGCTTTACCAAAATAATAAAATAAATACATACAAGGTTATTGTTCATTTCTTGCTCATAAATGTTATCAGTTTTTAGGAAATTGAAATGAAGCTTGTTTGTTGGAGATTAAATGAATTACAATGTCTTCTATAATAAAGAAGATTTTTTTTGTGAGAACAAACATAGAAAAACGTACATCATTGAGATATCTTACTAAATACAAGATAGCACGGTCTTTTCGTTACAACTACTAAAATAAATATTGTTATGCTTTCATAATCTACGAACTAATATAATTCATTGGGATTTTTTAACACTTTGTTAATAAATTTGACTCAAGATTAGAGATGACCGTTATTGTTTCTGTTTGACATGTCATTATGTAGCAAGGCTTCATTTGTTAAACACTCTAGCGACTCCGTTACTTATTCTTCCTGGCCTGAAAATCACCCTCATTCTTCAAAATGGAAATTCATCTGTTATTTGAAAGAACAAAATGACAGGGCGACATTAACAGTGAGTTAAAAGAAACACTTTAAATTTATTCATTTTTTTCCTTTGAAAAGTAGATTTTGACTTTGAGAAGAATGGCTCTTCATTTGACTTACAAGAAAGAATTTTCTTAAGATAAGGATTATTAATTCTTCTAGACATTGAAAAACAGATAGAAGGCATTTATTAAAAACAAAAGTTCACTCATTTGCTGTTTATTACTTTTTCCACATCCTAAAATAAATGACAGATGATAAATACCATCAAAACTTTGGGTTTTAACATCAGAGTTTTAAAATTTCAGTTTGAAAGATCAATGCTTCGTCAACACAACTGGAAATACTACTCATTCTCTTATATTTTTTATAAGAAGGGATGTGTTCTCACCTTTTTTTCGGATTTTATATTGATGTGTTTTTATCATTTTTCAACATTTTTTATTTTCACTCTATGAATTTTAAAAAGTAAATGAATTAAATTGTTCCGCATTCGTACTGCAGAACAAATCAAATTCTTTTCATGGAATTTGTCAGTAGAAGTTGCAGCTAAAGCACTGCAATTGATAGACCTTTGAAATGATAGATGTCAGAAATGTTCGTTCAGTTCAGTCACAGTTTTTAGCTATTATAGATTTATTTATTTTTTATTTTATTTATTTATTTGTTTTGGAGACCTCAGATATTTTTGAAGAATATGAGAAGAATTATAAAATACGAATAAAATTCTACAATCATATTTATTGGATAAGATGAAAGAAAATTCAGCACATGACTTAAATGCCATTATCAAGTTTGTTTTGAAGTATCCTTATTTAACCGCCTATCCGCCGATGAAATCTTACGCGATGCGCCAACCAATGCCTCGTGATCCTACAATAAAATATTTTTATTATCATCTTATGCTAGTATCCTTATCTCCTGTTCTAATATATATTTCAAGCAAGTCCCTGTCCAAATTCAGTTTATTTTATTCCAAAGCTGTTGTCGTAGATATACGGTTAGCAATTAACTACTGCGGAAAATATTTTATAAAGATATGGCCAGAGCAGTTACCGTATCAACTCCCTAAAGCTTATATATAATCTCTGGACTTTAAGGGGTTAAGCAGAGAACTATGACAAAACATATTTTTTCACAAAAATGATTCCCCTTTTCATAATCTTTTAAAGCTTTCAAATATTTTTGGAAATACTTTTAAGAAAATGTTTAAATGCTCTCGAATTAATATAATTTGATTTCCATATTTTTAATGAAATCTTATAGGCGTTTCAAGCAAAAAAATAATAAAAATTATATCTATCGATTTATACTTGGAACATTCTCAAGTCTGAAGAATTCTAATATATTTTGAATTATATACCTAGCTATTAGAATTTTCAGATATGGCTTAGCAGAGCTTTTTCTCCATTTTACAAAAAAAACCCCTGAGATTCTTGAAATTTTGAAATATTATTTATTTCTTTACTCCCCGTACTTTAATGTGAATACTGATTTTTCATCCATCTGATCCTTCAATTACCTTGAATGTAGGTTATATACACATAATGGGATAACGGAAACTAGTTTTAGATATGTTATTTATAAAAAATATTGGTTCATCCAGAAAGTACGTTCTCCCGAGGCCTTAAAAAGAGACAAAACATAATTACCTGGAAATATTTAATGAAAAAGATTCAACACTCTTTCATTTACCTCCCAACTCAAGAACCACAGGAATTGAAGCACGTGCCACACCGTGAGACCCGTATACTTCTGGAGAAGAGATCCATTGCCGGAGAGCGGAGACAACCAGGAACAACAGCATGACTGCACGTCGCCAACACTGGGGAAATGCTACTTCCCCAGGAACCTCTTTATGTGCTGGAACAGATGGTAGTCGCTGGGAGCACCATCGGGCCTATAGGAGGGATGGTCAAACATATCCAGTTCATTTGTGCTTGCTTCCGTCATTTCGTGTTGTTGCGATGACTGTGCACATGACTGTGACATAC
The DNA here is from genome assembly GCA_013235015.1 of Araneus ventricosus. Lineage (NCBI taxonomy): Eukaryota > Metazoa > Arthropoda > Arachnida > Araneae > Araneidae > Araneus > Araneus ventricosus. The sequence continues at coordinate 141,536 of BGPR01000134.1, read as the reverse complement.
GTAATCTTTATCCTTCATTTCGTTGCGCTGTTTCTTCTTCTGTTTCATTTTGTATTTCTTCTCACTTTCTCTTTCTGAAGGCATTTTTAACGACAGCAAAATGCAATTCCAACAGCAATTCTACAACATCAGAATAGAACAGTCAGAATGTAAAATCAATATAAAAATACTTACAATATTTCACTTCATAATGCAGCAAAATCATCACAATTAATATTAAACATTAAGAGACTTACAAAACATTAAAAAAATTGAACATTACGGAAATTCACAAAATTTAACCTTCACTTTATAAAAGTCAGAATGTAAATAAATCTAATTGTCGAAACAACAGTACTCGAGCTTACTTCTAAGCATGCGCGATAGCATTTCTTACCTCATGAACTTCAGTGTGAGAAGTACTGTCTCATGACGCCATCTACATTTAAATAATAATACTACCACTATTGAGATTACATTATTAGGTCCTAACATTTTTTTCTACTGGTCATATCGAGGATTTCAATAGCTTTAAACCTTCTCCGGACAACGCTGATTATTTTGCAAAAAAACGCGCGTAAATCGGTCCAGTAGATTTTTAGTTTACAACGGACACACATACGAAAATTGCCTTATATACATATGTTTAAAATTCTTTTCTATAAATGCAAACTATCTAAACAATATTATTCGCTTTTAGAGTTTAAAATTTGTAAACATTTATCATTATTTGCTGCAAGATTTGTATGAAAGTAAAATTCCTTGTATATTTAACTATTAAAAATGTAAGGTAACATATTAATTTTCTAGAAATCTTTTGAAGTATTGTAACTTTGTGCTCAAATTTAGGAATTATTGCCGAACAAAAAAACTCACAAATGTAAGAAAAAGGAAAGACAATTGCACGTTTGTGAACAAAGATCATTATGTTTTCACTGAAAGATCTCTAAGATATCTGTCCCCAATTTACATAATGAGGCATGACTCATGGATGAAATGACTACTCACAGGATCACGGGATATACAAGAAATTCAAGACGCCATTAAGGACCAGAGTCTTGTATTTTTCATGTCTTCTCCTATACTTTCTTGCCTTATCCAAGACTTATCCTTAATTCAAAGACACAGATGATGAATGGCAATGCTTTCTTATTAGTCATAGAATTGCTTGCGTATAACCGTGTCATGAGGATTGAAAATATGCTGATTTATGTGTTGCTATTTTCTGGCAATGTGGGAAATATACTTTTCTTTGATATACTACAGCTGAGTATGCATTTATTCGATTGAATAGAAGATAGATAACTCATATGATTTACTTTGTATGATGATATTTAAAAAAACATATCAATTCTCCAGAAAAAAGTGAAATCTTAGGATGGATTTTGATTTCTGATACTAAACATGTCACCGAGACAACGGCGCTCCATAAGAACTATCTTCCCCTGGCATTTGTGGATTTTCCTTTTTTCAGTTCTTGTATCTTATAGAAAATACTCTTATGACTTTCTCAGGAGTTTATAAATAAAGATATCTAATGATAGCAATGATTTCTGACTATTATGCTTCATGTTTGTGTCCCAACATGCGCATTAAATAAATAACATTATAGAAGAAAAAGATAATTATTATAAAACTAGTATGCCTACTTTCCTAATTTGAATTGTATAAAACCCAATATTAATTACATGGCCACTTAAAAAATAATGATGCAGCAAACGTGAAGAGGTGGTAGTACAGTGAAACTTCGATTAACCGTCACCGCGCGGACCATGGCGCGACGGATAATCGAATAGACGGATAATTGAAATCTCTTAATATATATGTACAGAAACGTGATTTTTCTGCTGGGTTGGAAAGAAAATAAAAATAAAATCCTTTAAAAGTGAATTATACATAAATATTGTATTTAATTTTATAAAACTATCTATATGAGCTTCAATATAAGAGTAGTAATCTACAGAAATATACATTAGACGTAATTTAGACGATTACGGACAACAGAAACTGACGGTTAATTGAAGTTGCACTGTACATTCCAAACTAAGCAAGTTTCGCAATAGCTTGCCATGTTGAAGATGAAACGGATTAGAGAAACGGAGATAGAGAGGAAGGACACGCGAGGAAGATGGCTTTCCTGAAACAAGCATTGTCCTGTTCGTTAACTGTGGGTCAACGAAAGAAATCGCTATGTACAATTGTATCAAGTAAATAACAAATAGATAATAATGATAAAATAATAATCAGATGCATGCAAATTTTCTTAGCAATAAAAATAAGTCGCTTTGTGAAAACGGTTATTGAGAGAATGCTGGCCCAAGGATCGTCAGCTTGGTGTCTAAATCCAACAATCAAAATGAAGAGGAAACTTTCTTCGATTCAAAGGCCATTCCTACTCCATATATCGGGAGCTTATCGCACCACCCCAACGGCAGCGTTACAAACTATACTCGGCATCCCACCCCTACACATGCAATTACAGTTCGAAGCCAGGTTTACAACAACTTATCGCCTAAGAATCCCTCTTCCCCCTATCATTACAGATATCCAACCGCAAGATCTGGAGATGAAGGCAACAGGCTGGTCCACTCATCCTTCAGAGCATCTCAAACCGAACCAACTCTCTTTTGAAGACGGAGAAGCATATATAGCCCGAAAAGTCATTATAAATATTTTCACAGATGGTTCGAAAACCGAACACGGAGTTTGAGCTGCCTTCTGCGTCTCGACCAATGACATCTGGGCCTACCAGTGGTCTGCTAAACTCAACGACAACAACACCGTATTTCAAGCTGAACTCACTGCACTTCACGAAGCAGTATTATACACATCTCATCTGCCAAACCACAATACCTCTAAAATACACGTAGACAATAGAGCAAGTATCATGGCATCTTATAATTCAAAGAGCAACAGCAAGAAAAATGTTCAAAATCCTCCTTACAAATCCAAGAATAAAAGTCTCTTGGGTTAAAGCGCATGCAGGCGATATAGGCAATGAGAGAGCAGACCAACTGGCAAAAGACGCAACACAACATGGGCAACCCTATTCACACACTAAGCTTCCTAAACCGCACATAAAAGACCTCCTCCGGAAGAGGATGCTTGAGGAATGGCAAACCTCATGGAACATTGGCGATACAGGCAGGAAAATCTTTAACATCATGCCCTCAGTTAGTCTCCGTCCTACTAACTGGATTAGAGAGGATGTTATCTTCTTCTCTCAACATGGACCTTTCCCTACCTACCTCAAAATGTTTCACCTATCTGACAGCGATTATTGTAGTTGTGGTGGAATTGGCACGGCACTTCACTCTGCCACGGAGTGTATTTATACAGTGTCTTGGCATATGAGGAAGCCAGCTCCAAACTTCGAACAAGAATGTCTGAAAAGGGTCGCCAATAACCTCGTCTCCAGGCATAAAATTCGTGGGATTATCAAATGCATTAGCGAAAACAGAGATCTTTTCCGGCCTCCCTAGCCTTCAACTTTCAAGCGAGCTGAACTTAGTAGCTCAATTACCGGACATTCCCCCCTTCAAATTATAGAAAGGTGTAACATCATCTAAAGAAAAGACTATTACGAACTTATAGTGTAAAAGTGAAAATGCCTGTGCTGTACATAGTGTATATATTTTCTTCTTTTTGTTTTTCTTAAATAAAATTCCCGTGTCTTGCCCATCAAACCGTTCACCGCTCACCGTTCAGTGACCTGTCTGGTCACGGGTAAGGGGGTAAGAGACGGCGTTCTGTTCTGTGCTGGTACTTAAGACCGTTCATTAATGCAAAAGGAGTAAAGATGGTTAAAGTGAACGGATATTTTAATTTTATTTCAACTATGTCATTAAATTTTAACTTTTAATTTGGCAGGATATATCCCAAGAGGTCTCTTTACCAAGGATTGCCAACCAATTTAACCTTGCATTATTAATAATATTATGCTAGTATAAAAACTATTGCGGTTTTCACAGATAATTTAGTTAACTTTTTGAATGTTTCTGTCAGTCATACGCTTTATTTTATTCGATATTGGTTATCTGATTCTTTAACCTTACTTTTGACCCAAGTTCCCCTATTATTATTGTACGATATCTCAACGATGTTGATGGGTAGCATAATTTTATTCCAAACGGTTTTTAAGGTGTTGATTTTAACATGGAGTCAAATTGTTTTACATTTTCATTTTCACAATGGAAAAAAGCTGTTGATGATCATAAAGTGATATGTGAAGTTTATGGTAATGAGGATTAACTTAAATCACTTGTCAGAATTGCGTTCTCAAATTTCTTTATAATGACTTTTCACTAAATGTTGGCCAATGTTTCGTTCTACCAAATGATGCAGAATAAACGATTGGCGTAAGGGATTCAGATCCTTATTCTTCAGTACATGGGATTAAAGTAAGTCTTCAAGTTCATTTTTCAACCATCTACCGGCATTTGCAGAAGCTGAGAGTCTTAAAATGCTCAAAATTTGTGTTCCAATTTAATTGAGAGAAATTCCATGAATACAGTCTATCAAATCTTTAAAATATATTCTAAACGTATTGAAAACCATCCGTTGTTAAGACGAATTATTAATGGTGATGAAAAATGTTTGCCGTAACAATCCAGAGCATCAGCTGAAAAGATCCTGTAGTTAACGTGATAGACAGTACTAACGAAATAGAATGCTGAAATTATTTAAAGGAATACTATGTCATCAGTTTTGTGGACAAAGGCATTGAGCATTTTTAGTTGCTTTTAATATGTACTGTTAAAAACTTGTGAAATTAACTAATGTAATCAAAGAAAAACGTCCTGAAACGACAAATCGTTTAAGAATTATGTTTCTCCATCACAGTGGAAGTTTTCCATCACAGAGCACTTTGTTAGTGGCACGCAAACAACTATTGGAATATTGTTGAGAAATAATGTTACATCTATTATGAAGTCCGGACTTTACGCTATTTAGCAAAGATCTTTGAATCGTTAAAGTCACAATGATAATGATACAGTGAGATTGAAATTGTTTCAATTTTTTAAGTTCTAAGAATGCAGGATAATTAAGCTACACAGAAGACGGCCAACTGTTATCCACTATAATTAAAAGTATATAATTGATTAATGTTAATTTATTGTTTCACATCGCTTTATTTCGTAGGGGAAAAATCGCAAGTATTTTTCGCCCAGACTATTATACACAAAATATGGCATGAAAACACCAATTTCTAATATCAGAAATATCCGGCGACATGAGGGTGTGTGGGAGTACAAAATCTATATCTGCTCCATGCGCATAGTTAAAAGGAAAACCATCCCATCTGTAAAATTTTAATATTTTTTAATCCATTGGTGTTTATTTGGTGGTTTAGACAGAATTTAATGATGCAGGCTAGAGCAGTAAATAATACTTGATTTCTACATATTTTTTGGAAAAAAACCATATTAAAAACATCATGGAAGCTGGAGGTTTGAAAACTTGAAAATATCTAGCTATATGAAGAGGGAAATTGCCCAAAAGCCGGATTTGATTATGCTGTACCATACACACGATTAAAAGGGAGAAAGCGGAAGAATTTTTAGCTGGAAAATGTTGCCATTTATTATGGTAACGGAATTTACATGGCATTTAGCAATGCAGTTCTAAACCAGTGAACAACGCAAATTTGATGACAGATATTTTCTGTGATAACGACAATTCCGCGGCCTTTCAGCATAAGTTTCTAGATCATATTAATTTCATATCTATGAATCCAGTTCTCACTACGAACCCAATCAAATTCAGTTAAAAAAGCTTTGAGACAACGGAAAACATTGCCAGGAAGAGAGTAGGGTGAAAAAAAAACCTTGCGCGAAATAAGTATTGTAGTATTCATAATAACAATTTTTATATTATTTGACAGTTTGCGCCATCACATACATAACTTGTATGTGCAAGTTGTGTTTGAACACTTAATACAAATGCAAGTTATATTACATTTGGTCCACATTTATGAGAATAATTTTTTATTTCTGGAAGCTTTGTAAATTTGTTTGATTCGGTGACGCAATCGCCATCTTTCTAAATTCTCTAGGTAGGTTAAATATAATGCTACCTGTCGAAAAGACAATGAAGAAATGCGCATCGAACAATAAACGCTAGTTTAGTGCCTCCCTCCAAAGAAAGACAAAGAAGATAACAGCTAATTAAATAATTTACTATTTCAAATAAAAATTTTGTTGCATTCTTTACCATGCAATGAACTTCAATATTTCACCGTTTTACTGAGCTAGAAAAGGACTCCAATTAACTCATGGCTCATAAACTCCCTTCACTTAATTTTAATTAACTTACCGTTAAAATCTAAGCCAGTAGAAAAACAAATATCTGAGCAAATGAATAAAACCGACAATGGCACACTTTAAACTAGACTAACAAAAGACGGATAATGAACTTTAAAAGTAGCAAAAAATGGAGATTTCACAGCCTTGTTTCAAGCAAAAGGATCACTTGCAGGGCGTACACAAAAAACATGAAAGGATTATTTTAGCTGGCATTATACTGATACGGGGTAATGAAAATGTTTCTCGGTGGCTGAGAGGAGATTTTCATACGATGAAGTCACAGTCTTTTGTTCACGGAGTTTCTCATAATGGTTTCTTCGGAAACCGCTAGGGTTGATTAAAGACGCTTTAGCTTTAAAAGGTAGCATATTTTTTGCTGCCAGAAGATCCTTCTTTTGTGAAAGGTACTTTATCAGAGAAGGAATGTATATCGTGAACGTTTGTCCTGTGTCTTCAGGTATTTGGTTTGAACGATAATTTATTTGCATCCAATAAATGATGATGTCCTTAAACAGCAGATTGTCATATTCTACCTTGTTAAATGAATTCATGCAAAACAAATTTCTTTGTCTGTTTTGAGAGAAAATGCATAAGTTGATTATTAATTTTAGAGATATTATGAAGTAGTTAAATTTTAACATGTTTCCAATTTATGTTCCATTGTCTCAAAATGATTGTAATTAGGTTTAACTTTAAAATGAAACATTTATTAACTCTCTACCCTCTAAAAACTAATTATATGTCCAGATGCTTATCTACTTCATAGGTCAGGGAAATAGTTAATATTTCACTAAAAGTCTGTCTAAAGTGTTTGAATAAATTTGATAATTGTTTAGTAGCTCCGAAAAATACTGATGCACAAATAATTGTATCAAGAATAGATGAAATTAATTCTTGAAATATTCTTCGATTAAGGGTAAAGATGGATGCAATTCCTGGTCGACTTAACTAATTATATTTTGTATTTAACACCTTAACTGAATTCTTTTCTTTGGTATCTAATAATATGACCCCCTTTGTTTTGGAAAGGGGCTGTCGTTTTCATTCATCCCAGAAGGCATATAATACTTGAGATGTTTATAGATTCTACGTAATTTTTGTGTGAAATTATAAATCTAATTAATGATTAAATTTTAGTTTTAAGATTAAAAATGCGATAATTCGATGCACGAGTATTCTCGGGATTTTAAATTAAGCGGTTAATCGCGTTGGGGATTTTATAGGGCAGTGTTCCGAAATTTTTTGGGCTAATCAAGACTTTATACCTATTACAAATCCAGTTGTTCCCCGTTTACTGTACTATATGCGTTTTGAGACTGAATGTGCATGCAACTCAATGCCGTAGTAGTAAAGCCAGTGGAGTGCAAATTGTTAAAGTATCTAATATATTAATTTTTACTGTGATTTAATAAAGCCTAGAATTTTCTGATTATTTTGGCAGGATTCATATACGTACAAAAACAGTTAATTTGTCTTGCATGCGCCTAATAGAATCAGTGTGTTCCTTTCAAATATAGGCTTGGTTGGAACGGACCGAGATTTCTGATAATTCCAAAATTATTTCACATTTTCAACATAGGCAAATCCCTATTGTTAATCGTAGCTCCACAAACATTATAATAAAAACCAATATAAAATAATATATTACATGAGTTAAAAAAAATAGGTTCATTTATCATATCTATTATATCGGTTATTATTATCATTTTAAAAATGTAAAAAACAGTGCATGTAGTATCTTTTTATCCAAGCAAGTATAATAAAATGCGTGGCAAATAATTATGGATAAGTTCCTTCGAAATCTCTAAACATCTAAATCCTCAAAAATAATTCAATGATAATAATAATGATAATAACCTTGGAAAGTTTATAAAATAGAAAAAAATCATTTTATGTTTCGTGGTAGAAAGGAGATTCCTTTTTCTACTCTCTTCCCTTTTAAAAGTGCATTATGAGCCAGTCAGAAGATTCAGAAGAAAATGAAAAGTTTTTTCGTCGCTAAATATCATTTATGAAGCAAAGAGGTTTCTCTACTTGTATAAAAAAGATGCAAAGACCCAATTTTAAAATATAAAACAGGTATTTAGCATTAGATGAAAATGCCTGGCATGCCCATGAAAGGGGCTCTATTTATCTCATGCACTAAAAAATTGTGCTGCCAGATGAACTTTATGGATTTTGGAAACCATATATTGTAACCATAGACGCATTTTTGAGTTACTTTTCTTCCATTCTTCGTTTAAATCCATTTAGTGCTGTCTTCAATACTGGGATTGAATATTTAGCCCTTTCTTTCCTAATGCCGGCCATAGCCGGCATCCACAGAGCATCCTGTGGAGAAGAACACCGGTTATAGTCGACATGCACTTCGCGACTCGCAGAGATGCAGTGGCTATTTCAAAACCAGTTGAGTTTATACAGATTTCGCTCAGTACTTTTGGTACTTAAATCAACTAAAAACGAATGTCCAATCATTATGAAGATCAAAATAATGGTAAAAAGTCAAATGTAAAGCTACAATGGATAAAAACGTATGTTGGTGTAATGTGTAATGAGTACGTAGATACTCTTGTCAAAAAGACTACAGAGAGAGAGACATTAGATTTTTAGTTCTTAAGTCATGGATTAAGCTAACAATTAAAAAACACTCATGTGAAGTTGATAAGCTAAATGAGAGTTATCTAATAATTCTAGGTTTCACTTCGCCTTGATGACTAAAGTTAGTTTTAAAAGATGTCAAGGGGACTTCTTCATAAATCGTTTTAACAACTTAAGGTTGTTTCTCAGCATATAAAAGTCGTTTCTTTGGAAACCGCTTCCATTAGTCAGATTAGCTTTCCTCTAGGATTAGTCGGTTTTCTTCATCATGGATATCTTATACACGAAACCGCTAGTGGTATCACAGGTACCTGGTTAAGAAGAAATCAGATATTTAGGCCTCTCATCCCTAATGGGTATAGTAATGATTTGGGGGTAAATTGCCTCCATAACGAAGACGGGCGTACTTCCTGCGGTAGGGGTTGGGCCGAGGCCGGTTATGGCCCTAAATATCCCCCCCTCAGAAATCATATTATCGTCATGACGACTATCAGTCATTTGAACTCGGATACTATTCCATCATGGGCGTAGTTCGACTATCTATTATATCTTATGAACGAATTACTGACTATTTAGTATATCTTATAAACGAAACTGACACAATCACTTAAAGGATACTACAATAGCAAAAATTATGATTCATTCATACGTTTCTATTGCAAACAGATCAAAATTATTTTCCTTTCGATAGAATTATCCGTCTAATTTAAATTTGTATAATGTCATATGAAAGTGATGTCTTTTTATAGGATGAAATATGCTGCATAGTAATGTTTAGTCATACTGTATAATGATGAGAAAAAAGAATAATAAAAATACATAAAAAATGAATACTGTAGTAAAATATCTTCATTATTTTAGAATTGTTTATTATTTAGTTGATTGAGAACTACCAGTTTCCCAATGAAATAAATAAAATATAAATACTATTATTTTATCAGTTCAAATATTTTCAATTGCGATTACATTAATTCAATTTAATTTTTATCTTGTAACAAATGAATGTTTTCAAGAAGTCGAGAGTATGATAAAATAGCTTATTGTTATAAATTAGTCAAATGAATAAAACAAACAGAAAGTTAATTAAAGCAACTTGTGATTCAATGCAAAATTAATTTATTGAAAATACTATATTCAAGAGATTTATCGTATGCTTTGTATGTTTGATACTTTCCCAAAAATTGCTAACATCATTCCCAATGTAGAAACAAATTAGGGTATAATACAATGAGGTATAAATTTATTCCTTTGCAAAGGATTTCATTTGGTGCCTATTAAGCTAATAGCTTGTTAACATTTTAATTGCTTGCCTTCGTTTGGATACACATAAGTTGTTTATCGTTTTGAAGGTCATTCATCTGTTTAAAAGAAGATTGCTTTATTTATCGCTTAAAGGAATTTCTTAATTAATTTTTAATTAGTTTACCTGATTATTTAAAGTCCAATTTTTATTTTAATGGGTAAATAGATTTGCTTTGTTATAGAAGTCCATTGTCAGATAGTATGATATATTTTTCTTTCATTTGTTTATAATTTCCACTTTTCATTTTGCTCTCCTATTCCACTATATTTTCCTCAAAGGAACTTGCAGATTTAGGAATTCATTTAAGTTTATAGGTGTCCCAATGTGCAGAATAAACTCTTTTCTTCTTCCACTTTAGATGTCAATCTACTTTGAAAACACACTATTTTTACATATTATTATATTTAGCACTTTAACCTTGTCTAAGGACGTGGGAAGTATACTTCCCACCAAAATTCATTGATTTTCAAATGCAATTTTTAAGATTGGCTTAAGTTCTGGTCAAATTTGTCAAAGAAACAAAAAAGCAGATGCTCCTGTTTCTATCTAAAATCAGAACGAAATGTCTTGACTTGAGAAGAATTGAATTAATTATCAAAAAATAATGTCATCCAATAAGCTAAATGAATTTCTTTTCTTAAATAAATCTCATTTCTAAAGTTATTTTATTTTACCACTACTAGAAAAAATGGCCATTTAAAGGATTAACTGAAATTCAGCATTAAGTTAGTTCAGTATAGGTTGCTAAGAGAGCAAGGTTGAAAACTTGTTACTGGTATCGATGAAAAGTTCTCAGCTTTATAAATAAACAAATATAACTTCGTAAGCTTTCTATGATACTATTATACTCATTCATGATTTAAAAATTAGAACTATGGAAGCAATACATTAAAGAAAATCTTTCTTAAAATTCATTTGATTTCTTTCTTCAACAATGCGTGAAGCATTCAATATAAAAAAAAACATAGGAAATTCTATGCAATGTTTCGTTACATTAAACTTCCGTCTTGAAGCCGCACAATATCTTTAGTGAAGAAAACTTTGAAATTCTGAATAATAGTTAGATCAGAAGCATACCTAAGAAGGCACCCCGCTCAATCACTTCCACACCACACCAGAAAGAGATGTTTTACCCCTACGTATTTAACGTGGATCCGGCCAATATTTCGTGAAATGAGTGTCGAATCCCTGACTCTGCCTGTAGTCGACTACAATCCTTGAATGATGTTCAAAAATTAAGAAACTATTTATTTGCTTCTAGATCTTCAGCTTGGACCATAAATAATTTTCGAAAAAGAAGAGACTAAGAAAATAGAAAGTCCGTATGCTATATTCGAAGTGCTAGGATGAATAAAAGAATTATATTTACACTTTAATAATCTAATTATATATGAAAAAAATCAAGGACATCATTGCATCTTCCAGAATTGTGACAATATTGAAACAAAATATGATACTTTTCCGTTCTAATCATATTACACCTTGTCAAGATCAAATTAGTGTGGTTTCATTTATTTCTTTCAGCGCACCCTTGGCGCGGATATAGAATCCTTCCTTTCAGTGTGCTAGCTTAGATGATAGATACCCGCTACCGTTGATGGTGAAGCCATAGGACGCATTTTAAGATTAAAAATTCTGGCTATGGCCGTTTTAGACCTTATCTGAATCATTTTTTCTACTATTTGAGTAACTCCAAAACAAGCAAAACAAATAATTTCAGTTCCTCTTTTCTGAAAAAACAAGCGCAGTACAGTAACAAAAAGTACTCCAAATATACATCTTCCATGCATGTTATCTCCAAAACAATTCCTGCAAGGATAGGGCAGCCGATGCTATTTAGAGTTCTGAAATTTATTCAAAATGGAAATTCTGCATTGAATGTTACCAAATTTTAAATTTTGCAGAGTTGGTGCTATTGAAACAAATAATAAGTAGTTAATCCCCGTAATAACTTGTAAAAATTAGAGTAACTGTCAAATAATCTCATGTCATCACTTTAACTACTTTAAATTTTATTCAAATCTGACTTCTTAAAGCAAGAAGTTTCTTCCTACTTTCTTCAACAGACGGAAGTAGATTTTGAGTTTATTCTTCATTTTTGTTTATCTATTTACCGAAATGTTCCATTAGTTTTATCTCACTTTCGGCTGTGTCATTTACAACTTGTAAATTCTTGATAAAAGTTTTCATTTCTTTGAAACTGAAATCTTTTTCCGAGGCCTGAGGATTGTTTTCCAACCCGTCTCCATTTTGGTTGAACAAATTATAAATCCATCATGACTTCGATCCAACCAATTGATGCAGTTTTGTGGTATGGTTTTAAACAGGGAAACCAATGGGAAGTTATTTTTCATTAGTTTTGTATTTCATAAAGGATGCTGAAATCTTCTCTTTTCAGAGGCTGATACTTTCTTAGCAAATAAAGAAACTGTTACTGCTTCCCCTGTCAAATATCACAAATGTCTACTAAAAGTTAAAAGGACAGCATGGTCAACTCCAGGGTCGTATTTGTCATACACATATTCAAGAACACCCAAAGCATCAAATCATTTATAGGACCATCTGCAACTTTTAAGGCATTCAACCAAACCTTAACAAAAATCAAAGAGGAGAACGAATATATTTGATACAGTTTTGGATTTTACCATTGCCGTATTCTAATCGTTTACTAAAAAGCATACAAATTTTCGGAGTAAAGTATTATAGACATCCACCTGGATGTGTGAAATGCCCCAGGATTTTGCCAACAAACTCTCCTGGGGGTTATTTCTCCCAACAGTATCAGGAAAATTTCGACACATTCCCTGCAGTCACCTCGAAAAATCAGATTTCTCGCTTCATTGAGAACAATTTTGAGGAAGAAGACAGTCTCTTCTTTCAATTTATCAGTTTACGGTCCTTGATTTGAAACTTTTAAAACTGCTCCTTGCAGTTTTTAAGTATGGGCCATTTTTTCTTCAAACTATTTAAACTCATTGCTCATTTATGTACGGAAACTTTCACGAAGCACCTTCAAGCAGTTTAAAAACGTGTTGTCTACAAGCCAGAAACAGTAGCTACCTATTTAAATGATTCTCTAACTGGACACACGCACCATTCTTCCATTCAGTGTTTGAAGATGTAATATGAAAACACAAGGCAAAAATATTTTCAGACAATCCCCAGTCTTCAACTATCACAAACTCTTTGTTCGCATGTGACTGTGAAGTTCCATCTAGTATAGCTTGAACTCTGAAAAGTTTAGCTTCTTTAAAACCAGGGATAACATAAATTAGAAAGGGGAGTCTATCAAAAACAACTTTGTCTTGGTCTCTCATAATTTTAGAATCTCAGTGTAAAACACAGTTTTGAGGTGCAGTGAAGTTAGTTTTTATGTTTTGGGTTATATCGATTCCAACTTTTTTGCTTCTCCTTCTCACAGTTTCACTAATGTGAATCAGGTCTTGCAGCACTTTCAAGAAATTATGGACTGAGCACTTGATCAATCCTGAGACTGCGCGTTAACTCACAGACAGCAATCAATGTTATGAATGAAGAGGCTGATTTCTTTCATTTTGGGGCAATTTGCGCCAAGTTGGAGGTTATGTTTTGTCTTTTACCTTTAACTAGCGCAATGTTAACTAAAACAATTTGTATTCTTTAAGAAAAAAATATTACTTTTCGTGATGATAATATTGTTGTAAATGTTAAAATTGTTTTAATAATAAAGGTCAATAATTTGAAAATTTTCGTTTTTTTTTTAACTTTTTACCGATATTAAAGTTTTTTTTAGATTTTTTATAACATGTTAAGCATTGTGGTAAGCTTATAATTCATACTCATAATATTAGTAAACATGTTTATAGAACCACGGTTAAACCAGTTTTAACACGTTAGTAACCATGTAAAATTTCTAAAAATTCTACATTTTAAGAGCTTTTTCCTAATTTCAGGGCTTTACAGGCAAATCCTACTTTTAACTTAGAGGACTGAAACTTCATATACTATCTATTAGAACCAAAAGGAATGGGAAAAACTCTGGAGAGCTATGTTTTTTGAAAAAAAGTTTTTTTCTTAGACACCCTAATATTGCATGATGGTTGAAGAATGAATGAATGGGAAGTTTTCCTTCACTTCTACGACATATCTGTTCATTTTGATAGATTATTTATAACAGATTTACTATGATTTAGAATTCAAAAATGGAATTGTTAATATCAGAGAAGTTTTTAAACGCAGATGTTTTATTTAATTGCTTTCTTCCAGTTAAAGTTTATCACATAACAAAGGAAGAAAATAAAATAAGCACTGAATTGTTAAATTAAACGCATTTAAACGTATTCATTCTTTTTTATGTAATCTGCATAACAGGACTAAACTGGAGAGAAATAAAATATGTGAGTTTAATTTTCATCATCATATCATAATCAAGTCTATATTATTTTTCCATGAGTAATAGTTCCTGAAACATTAATCTGAAATTAATGCACTTTAAATTATTTTAATTACTTTATTTACCTAAAACCTCTTTTAAGAACTCCCCGATTATAGAAGTATTTAATTCTAATCTTATTTAATGTTTGCGTAATTAAAACGTAATATTACTTGCTTAAGCTTATATTTTAATAAGGATTAAGACAATTTACTTAATAAATACTTTAATTCCTGCCTACTCTTAAATTACACAATGGAATATGCATTGTTGGAAAATTTGAATGGTAACTTTCTTTCTTGAAAACATTATGAATATTTTTGTACTTACGAAATTTTATGAGAACAAATATCTATTTAAAAACATTTTTATAATCTTAACTGAAGTATATAGATAGGGCTTTTGTTTCTTTTTAACTATACTGCATATCTAGGATTTTTTTTTTTCTTATTTTATCTCTAGAAGTGCGAAAATTTAAGATCATACTTTTTAACTATTTCAATGAAGTAAACAAATAACATTTATTTACCATATTCAAGTAAAGAATTTTGAACAATGGTGTTACATTAAAGATTCTTAATTTTATGCATACTTTCTTAAAATTATTGATACAAACGTAACGAGATTATAAAAAAATGCAGTTGCTGCATTGAAACTCATGACAGGAACATCATTATAAAGTGCTAGAACAGGAAAAACTGAAATTATACGCAGACGTTAATAAACGGGTGGCATTTCCTAAAAATATTTTTAGAGATTTAATACAGAATAGGTACAATTAATAAGTTAATGCTTGTCATTAGACTTAATAGTCCAGTCAACGAAGGAAAAATGGAAAAAGAAAATGGTGTAGTTTTGAAATTTAGCACAGTTGTTGCGGGTAGTGTCCTAAACGACATACTAAAAGTCCCCGCCGATGGGGGTGCTCAGAGTACGAAGGAATTTAAAGGGGGCGTTTTCAATTTTTCTTAAATATCTCCAAAATGGTTATGGGTTCTAGAAAAAACACTCAATTACAAAATTACACCACATGAAATTTCTTACCAAATCGTCCTACTTTGCCTTTGTAGCTTCAATTATTTAGAAGATACAGAGGATTTAAAAGTGAATATTTCTAAAATTCCTTATTGTAATGGTAAAAATCGATTAAAATGTTAAATCAACAAACCTCATAATAACCTCATGCCTCTATAATAATTATTCAAGAGTAGTATTGCATGTGTCGAAGCTGGAGGGAATAAAAAAACCCATTTGATGAACAATTATGCTCCCTTCCTCCCCTCACATCCGTTCTCCTTCACAAGTTTCCTTCTCGTAGTCCAGTCAACGAATTGTAAATTTAAAAAAAAAGTATAGTTTTGAAATTCGGAATTTGGCACAGTTGTTTGGTGGTGTGCCCTAAACGACATGCTAAAAGTCCCGGCTAATGGAGGGTACGCATGGGTACAGGGGTGTTGAAATGGGGATTCTCAGTTTTTCTTAAATATCTCGAAAATTATGGATCCTAACTAAAAACACTTAATTATAAATTTAAACTACATTAAATTTCCTACAAAACTAGTCCTAAATGTTTTGTAGAATGAAAGTTTAGAAGATACGGTGGGTTTAAAAGTGAATATTTCAAAATTCCTTATTGTAATGGTAAAATCAACTAAAAGTGCTGAAGCAACAACCCTCAGAAAGAACTCATGCCTATACAATAATCATACTAGGGTAGTATTGTATGTGTCGAGGGTATTGGCGGTATCAGGATGGGGGGGGGCGACAAACCTATTTGGTGAACAGTTGTGTTCCCTTCCTCCCTTCATGTCCGTTCCTCTCCACTAGATCCCTTTATTCAGTCTTTTTATTCTGTTAACGCTCCACTTTAGTGTATTTAGACTGTTTAATCTAAATCTACTTATCTATGCTGAGTTAAACTTAAAAGCTAGGAACCAGTATGTCACAGTTCGACAGAAACATTTTCTTGCCATTGAAGAAAAGAGACCAGGCATGTTTAATTACTAATACAGGAAATGACTGCTAAAGGAACTGAAAAGAGAGTCGCTACAGGGGGTGCTGATACTTATATTGTGAGATCTGGGTTGGAGAAAGCAACTTCTCATCACAAGGGAAATACGTAGACCTAGTCGTGTTACTGATTGCTTTGGCACCACCAGAAAATAACATTTATTTTATGAAGCCTGACAAGGGAAAAGTTGAAGCTAAATTATTTTTTACAAGAAAGCTGCAGTCCTTTGCCCAAACCATCCTCCTTCTCCATGCATTCAGTGGCTGTGATATAACACCAGCTATTTATAGAGAAAGAAAAGTACTATAGTTACATAGTCCAAAAATCAACTGGGCCACAAGAAAAACATTGCTGAAATCTTTTATAATCCCCCATCAACAACAGATACTATCTCACAAGCCGGTGAGAAGATGTTCCTAGCCATATACAAAGCCCCTGCTGATAAATGAACGAAACGATCCTGAATAAACGAAGATATGCAGCATTTCCCAAATCATCAACGAAGATCAAAGCTGATCTTTCCTCAATTCCTCCAACCAAAGGGGCGTCGGATCAACAGATTTAGCAATCTGTTTCTGTTTTGGCACCTTTAATGGTACCTGTACCAAAGGTGCACCTCTAGAAGAAGAGGATGCGTTCGAACTTGATCATATACTAGAAAAACATGGTGAAATTTAATTACGAGCAAGTGTAAAAATGGGTTATGCATATTTTTATGTATGCATGTATATATATAATACTATGTTATAGAAAGATATAATATGTTATAGATATATTGTAATAGATAGCCGCTATTTTGAAATATAAACTTTCTTTCATAAAAATAAAACTAACCTTTTAAACCACATATTGTAATTATGTACTTTTTCGAACTGCTATACTATTCTAAATTATTCATCCTAAGAACAATGTGTAGGACTATTTTTATAGTAAATTTAATTTAGTTTAATTTTATACTTAAGTTTTTTTCGCTAGGATCCATAGTTTTCAAAATATTTAAGAAAAATTCAGAAATCCCCCCTTTCAACCCCCTGTACCCACTGGCACACTCCACCGGCGGGGACTTTTAGTTTGTCGTTTAGGGCATTCTCCCCATCAACTGTGCCGAATTCCGAATTTCAAAACTACACCTTTTTTAAAAATTTTACAATTTGTTGACTGGACTACGAGTAGAAGGAAACTTGTGAAGAGGAACGGATGTGAGGGGAGCAAGGGATCATAATTGTTCATCAAATGGGTTTGCTACGCCCCTCTCCGACACATTCAATACTACCCTTGTATAATTATTATATGGGCATCAGGTTATTATGAGGGCTGTTGATTCAGCACTTTTAATCGATTTTACCATTACAATAAGGAATTTTAAAAATATTAACTTTTAAATCCCCCTGTATGTTCTAAACTATTGATGCTATAAAAGTAAAGCAGGACCTTTTTTGTAGGAAATTGCATGTAGTTTAATGTTGTAATTGAGTTTTTTTATAGAACCCATAGTTTTCGAAATATTTAAGAAAAACTGAAAACACCCCTCTTTAACCCCCCTGTACCCCCTGCGTTCCCCCCACCGGCGGGGAATTGTAGTATGTCGTTTAGGACACTACCACCAATAACTGTGCCAAATTTCAAAACTACACTATTTTTTTTCTATTCGTCGATTTTTGGCTGGACTATTTGTTGACTGGACTTTAAGCTAACCTCAACTCTTTAACTTTATTAATAAAAACTTGTTTGCATTTTGGATGGGTGGTGGGATATGACATAAGGGGCACTGAAAAATAAAAAGACTCATTAAGATTTAGGGGAGAAGAAAAAGATTGGAAGCCGCTGTGATCTAGAATATCCAATATTTATGTCATTAATTGAATCTGCAGTTTGAAGATGGGAATGCACATAAAAACTGTTTTCTACAGAAATAAAAAGAAACACTTCCTATATTCCTTAATTATTATTGTTCTTTAAACACACTTCTATATGTTTCCTTTTATTAGTAGTTTATTTAGTGTTTTCCACGCCTTTTTACAGCTAGCCCTGAGCGTCTCTATGATAACACACGCTATTATATAAAATTATATTTCTAACTTTTGGCCCTTCCCTCCTTCTTCAAATTGGCGGTTCAATTATTCTTTACCTTCAAAGTGTATTAAATCAGAAATTCTCATCAATTTTGATATTTTCTATACAAAGTTCCCGTTGCATAAAGATGTTTTCTGTTCAAGTTTTACTTTTTCAGAAGCATTATGCGTTTCCTCAGTACAATCTCTTATTATCTGTATTTGTTTTCTATATTACACCAGTTTCAATTAAATCTTTATTAAATACATATTTTTGAATTCTCGAAATAAAATATTGAAATGGGACAGGAAAATATGTTGTCTCACACTGTATATATATTAGGGTGGATCGATTTTTTTTGAGAATTTTAAATCCTACCTGTACAGAAAAGATGTTCTATGGTATATAGATAAATGGAAAAATAAAATAAAAAATTAAATTTTAGGTTAAGAACCGCCGAAAGGGGGTTGAATTTTTGAAAAAAAATGGAAAAATACCAAATTTTGATTATACGATTTTTTAAAAAAACATTATTATTATTTAAAACCTACCTATGCGGAAAAGATGTTCTATGGTATAGAGATTAAGCGAAAAATAATAAAAAAATTTAAATTCAAAATTTAATAATGCTGCAAGGGGGTTGAATTTTCGAAGAAAATGGAAAAATATTTAATTTTGATTATTGATTATATGATTTTATATTCGAAATAATTGTTTTCTTTGCAATATAAATAACCAAAAGTGATGATTAATGAGTAGTGAGTAGTATAATGTACATTGCAACATTTTATGACTCAGCTCCCCCTCCCCACACCGTCAAATCAGTCCGGCTAAACAACTAGAGCAGTAGGCAATCCCATCTTTTTTCTGTCTCCTGCTTTATCCTCCATAAGTCGGAAGTGGTATTTCATGTAATCTTCCCCACAGTCACACCTGTAGTGACAGAACGCCGCCCCGTGTCCCCGTGCCTGATGCCATGAAAGAAACTGTGCCAGTTGGTTGGACATAGGACTACCTGTAGCGACAAAAGTTTTAGCTGCAGTTAGAACATTGAACCGATTTGGTATTGCCGACCGAGCAGGCGCTGCCATCGTGTCAGCTGCTCTTCAAGATGTGGGCATTATCTCAGAAAGCAATGATTTGAACGTTGTTGACAGAAATAAAATTCGGCGTGGGAGAACAAAGGCAAGAACCATTCTAATGTCTCAGGTCATAAAAGATTATGACCATGACCAGTTTGGTTTATACTTCGATGGGCGAAAAGACAGGACTCTGTCAATGGAAGACAACAGAAGAAAAGTCATAATAGAAGAACACATAAGCTTGGTAAAAGAACCTGGCTCTGAGTACATCGGCCACGTGTCTGTAAATTTCGGGAGAGCACAAATTATTGGAAATAACATACATAATTTTTCGTCATGAGTTGACATTGACATAGATGTAACAAAGTTGGTTGCGACGGAACATCTGTCAACACAGGTGTCAAAGGAGGTATTATACGTAACATGGAACTGATCCTGAATCATTCACTACAATGGTTTGTGTGCCAGTTACACGCCAACGAGCTTCCACTAAGTTATTTTTCCGCGCACGTGGATAAAACCACAACTGGGCCCAGAAGCCTGACTGGCGAAAGCCAATAGAAAACACGCTATGTGAAGTGAACTAACAAGAAAGACTTAAGTACTGATTAACTGTACTTAATGGAAATTTGTGAAGTTATAAACTGCTGATATTGAAGAGAAAGTCTCTCGAAGATAAATTCTGGAAAAGTTTGCCACTCAAGGTGGCTTAGAATCGCGAACAGAATTCTCAGGTTCAATGTAGCTCACGAAAATTCATCCGAGGCTTTATTGACATTAACGACATTCATTACAAAAGTCTATGCGTCTATGTGGTTCAAGATCAGAACGAAACCATAATTTATGAGTCACAGCATTTGCATCAATCATTCGTTCTATCGCGTTATTTCTCGAATGATCTGAAGGATGTCATAGACCCTGCTATTAAAAGAAACTAATTTTTTGGCCATCCAGAAAATGTCCTGATATCAATGCTAGCTGACGACAGAGATAACATAAGGGAATTAGCCCTTCGAAGAATTCTGAAAGCACGCAGTCATTGCCTACTGCTCTAGTTGTTTAACCGGACTGATTTGACGATGTGGGGAGGGGGAGCTGAGCCATAAAATGTTGCAATGTACATTATACTACTCACTACTCATTAATCACCACTTTGGGTTATATATATTGCAAAAAAAAACAATTATTTCGGGTATAAAATCATATAATCAATAATCAAAATTAAGTATTATTCCATTTTCCCCCCTTGCGGTAGTATTAAATTTAGAATCTAATTTTTTTTATTATTTTTCGCTGAATCTCCATACCATAGAACATCTTTTCCGCATAAGTAGGTTTTGATTAATAATAATATTTTTTTTAAAATCGTATAATCAAAATTCAGTATTTTTCCATTTTTTTCGAAAATTCAACCCCCTTGCGGCTGTATTAAATTTTGAATTTAATTTTTTTATTATTTTTCTCTTAATCTCTATACCATAGAACATCTTTTCCGCATAGGTAGGTTTTGATTAATAATAATATTTTCCTCCATAGAAGAGCGATCCACCCTAATATATATGTGAAATATGCATTGTCTTTGGCTCATAGAGTGGTGATTCTAAAAGAAAAAAGTATTATACGAGTTAGAATTAGGTTTAAAACTTTAATATCATTATGTCAAAATTAGCAAACATAAACAAATGAGAAAACAGATATAATAATAAATTCGATAATTTGAGAAACTCGTTTTAAGAGAAAGCGTAGTTCAAAAAAGACATTTCACTTAGAATGAATTTTAACACATAAGGTTTTCTA
This sequence comes from Araneus ventricosus, assembly GCA_013235015.1. Lineage (NCBI taxonomy): Eukaryota > Metazoa > Arthropoda > Arachnida > Araneae > Araneidae > Araneus > Araneus ventricosus. The sequence goes on along the minus strand of BGPR01000134.1, from coordinate 119,998 downwards.
TCTTTTAATTTTAAATTTCTTCTTTCTATTCATTTTAAATATTATTCCATGTCATTTGAACTATGAAAACTAATTAGCAATATTTTGTCTTCGTAAATGTTTTGTCTTCTTCTTCGTTTTGTCGTCGTGTCCTATAAAATCGTAAAAACCATAGATTTCTGTCAAGAACAATAAATGTCAATAAAAATGCCAACAACACATAACTTTACCAGATTTTTTTTGCTGTTACTATGATCTCATTGTAAATTTGAATATGAAGGTGAAAATATATTGTAATTATGGAAATAATTTGGAAAAACGTAACTTATTAAGATATTTCACATTACCACTGCAAAATCAATCATATTTTTTTCAACATATATGTATTGACTTCGCTGCAAATCAGAAATTAGCTATGCTTCTCTGATATCTTTCTTCGAATTAAATATACTTGGTTTGACGTTAAAATGTATACGAAAAAATAAGCATTCTTTTGTAGAACTGGAAGAAAGAGAAAAATTGCTTTATTTGCAAATAAATTAGAGCAAAACTTAAATTTAAACTTTTAATTTAACTTTAAATTAAACTTTTCTCAAATACAAGTTCTTAAAATAATCAAAAATAATTAAAAACAGACGTAATTACTTGAAATTAGTTTTTATTCTGTATACATTAAAATATTTCTTCCCGTTCCTGAACTTATTTAACGGATTTAATTGTAAATTTAAATGCAAAAATAAAAAAAAAATCATTTTTCAGAGCCAAATAAATGAGTATTATTTTCTTTTCCCCTGCATATAGAAAAACATCCTTCGAAAAAAAGTTCCGAAGTTATTGCAAAGTCGAATTCTTAATAGCTTTCGTTTGTTGCAGCATCTACAGGGTCCTATATGAATGTTATGTTTTAGAACTCTTTGCGTGATTTGATGGAGATCTCAGAACTGAAATTATTCTAATCAAGATATTCGCATTAAGAAGTAATATTTATGTATTCTTAGTTTTAGAATATTTCTGTCTCTCCCTGAGGTTCAAAGCTAATGCATATTTAAGAAAGTTTTCCTTTTATAAAAATCAATTTGTACTTCTCTTCAATCTGAACAATTCAGTAAGTAATAATTTTCCTTATTATTTCTTGTTTTCAGAAGAGAAGCGAATGTTTCAAAATTTATGTCCCTTATTTCCTCGTTTGTCACTGTTCTTCTTAAGCTCTAGGTCAGTACACCGCTAATAAAATAAAATTCTTAATATTGTTTAGAAAGATTACATGCAGTCTTGACTGAAATTTTAATCAAAATATGAATCATCAATCGTCTATTACATCTGGTGAAATATATGGGCATAATAAATATCAAATGTTTCAGACAGCGTGTAGATCGTACAACAAGTCTAAAATCTCTTATGAATTTACAAAGAAAATTATGAAGTATAAAGGATGAATTGTTAAAGAATTTTATTATGAACTTTTATTCATCATATCTTCATGCAAGATCTAAATTTATTTCCTCTCGTTTGTTATATGTTTTTCAGGATAGAAAAAGACTATGAAAATAATTTTATGATGAATTTTATATAAAGCGTGCACTATATGAATTTATATATAAATAAATTTAATATAATATTTGAAGTGCTTTCTCATAAACATTTCATTTCTTTTTGTTCTCCATCTGCCCTAGAAATGCATTATAATGTAATGTGCTTGTGTGTTTCTTTGAATAAAACATGGTATTTAGAGTTTCATTTTAAGAAAAGAAATTTTCGAATTCTAAAATTTTTAGAGCTTAAAATATGTTTTGTTACCATTTGAAGAATAAATTCTAAATATTTCCTTACTTTCTAAAATATTATTCAACCTATAATCCTTGTATCCAACGCATATTCATTTATGGGCTATGTTCTTTTTTTAAACAAAAGAAATAACGTTTAGTAAATATTGCTTTTTTCTCCCAAGTACGATCTTGTGCCATTTAATTTTTTAACACTGCAAGCTTTATTACGCTACCCGTCCTTTGTTTTCTCTTCACCGAAGTCAGAGACAGCTTCTACAGTCTTGTGTTTGTATGTGCAGATCCTAGCGCACAGGAAATACGGGTAGAAATATTTACAAAATCATTCCAAATATTCGTAACAATCCTTCTGTTTAGAATCGCGATGACATTATCTATACAACAGAACGTGGGCCCTTCCGTACTTATCTTACTTCCGTATTCTGTCTACGATCACAAGACAAAAGTGGATGCTGCGAGCAAGGAATTCCCATTGACGACGCCATATTGACTTACCAGCTCTTTTCACCTCAATCAGCAACGATATATGAGGATGTCTGGTGGCAACGAGTAATAGCATCAACACTTTATCTAGCGGAACTAAGGAATTTCATGGATTTTATTTTTAAAAAATAGAGATAGTTTATTTCCAGCCTCCTAATTGAAAATTTCATAGCGAATTCTTTATGAATATTAATTGGAAAGACAATTCACTTTTGTTTTATCATCTCTTTTAAAATTTTAGCGTGCTTCTTTTGCCTTTTTATTTTTCTGTTTCAATTTATTCGTTTGAGGCATGTTGAGGTTCAAAATTATACTCTGTTAACATTATCTGTTTTTCAAATTATGTTATTCAAACTCTAAGTTATTAATTTTTATGGGGGGGGGCGGGCTTTCAATAAAGCTTCACCCATACCTATCCAACAAATAGGGAGCCGCCCAGCTCTTAGTTCAGGAGTATGCTTGGTGATAAATATCCTTGCGTGTCAGCAGTACTTGGAATAGGAAAGAGGAAAAATCCAAACACAATTGTACATTAGAGTATTCAATTAGTAGTACGGGGCTAAGCAGAAATCGCACACGATCCGTTTCATCAGCAGAACACGTGATGTGGAGATCACTTCTCTTACCTCTCTTCATTCATCCTCCAAGGAAAAATTGCTGAGAAATGCATTTGTTTTTTGAACTCCCTACTTTTCTTAACTTTTAGTGTCAGAGTTGCTACTTGATTAGCAAGTTTTTACTACTTGGTTGATATTTAAAGTCCGTCTCATTGAAATTCAGACGGTTGGCTTTAGAAATGTATCGGGAGTAGAGAATCTTGTTCTGTTGCTGACACTTCTTGGTGTCTGGAATTTGTATTATTACCCATGTTGGCTTTATAATGTATCTAAGTACAAAGTGAAAAGCCTTGCAAAATTTCCTGTTCTGAGTTGTGAGTGTTGGGATACAGAAATGGTTTAATTGGATTAGTATCTATGAGAAATTTGACGGTAAATCTCTATCAGCAAATATGGGATGCATATATTAACACAAGGTTTTGGTAGGAAACAAAATGGGGCGTGTTTGTACTCACGAAATTGAGTGTTGATGTAAATATTTGTAAGACAGGTTTAATCGTGCTTGCTTTTTCATTGCTATTTAAAAATCTTTAGTACTCGAATACATTGAAATAAAATATAAATCAATGAAATATACTTCGAAATTTTTTGGCATTCAAAATAGGCAAATTAACTTGTACAGATGTATCGATCTTTGTTCACCTTCCTCTTTATCGCGTTATTCTGCATTTCAATAATAATTATTGTTTAACTAGCTGTTACCCCGTTTTAAATCTACGAATGTAAATGTTTCGTTACATGTTGAAAGAGAAAATTAAAAGTTCTGATGGTTGATAATACATAAATGGATGACTAACAGGAGTGTACTGTATATGTCTGCTCTTTATTTAGGTAATTGTTTATCTATGCTAATACACTTTTGTATACTGCGTTTTTTGTTTTACGTTTTATGCACGGATGTAGAGGTTTTGTGGGCTGGACACACGCGAACGCGCCACATATAGTTGAAATACATATTGCGAAAAAAATGGTTTTTCCAAATGTACGCCTGTTATTTTGAGTGTCTGCCCCTGAGCCTGGCAAATGCTATTTTTAAATGGAATTGTTACCTTTTGAACTGGGATAGTAAATCCTTCTGTATTATTGGAATACGTGTAATTAAAACACTCTCTCATAATAGTAGCTCGCACGACGTTTGGACCTAAGTGTGTAATTTGTAACCGTGTGTCATTGCGCAGTCTCGGTACATTGAGATTACGTATCAATAGCAGTGGCACAACGACTTTTAATCTCATCTTGTCCAAAGGTACCCCTGACAATTCTAAGGAGTTGAAGAACTCTACAGGATATGATGTCGCTTGTTATTGCCCAGTAGCGTATCTTCAGAAAGATATTCTGTAATACCTCCCTCCATTAGTGGCATATTTTTTTTTTATTTAACTGACCTTAACTTTCATTAGTTAGTGCCAAAATTACCCATTCAACAACTATTCTGTATTTCTCATATTAGCTTGTAGTGCAGGATAAACCTTGCTTAACGATTCCTGAACAATTTTGAAAAAGTTCCCTTTAAATTTAATACACTGTTTGAATTTCTTTTAAATAGACCTTCATCAATTTTCAAAAGATTATCCCGTTGAATAGTCATATCCGTAGTGAGTTTAATTTTTTTGACATGCTCCCATAGCGGAGACGTCTTTAAATAAGCAATTAATTCATCACCGGTATCCCCTAGTTATTAGATGTTCAATCTGTCTAAAATCGCCTAACATCAATACCACCATCTCTCCCATGATTCTTTGGTTGTTATTAATATCTTTCATAGTTCGATTTATCGCTTCAACTTCTCTATTTTGGGATATTGTACATTCATCCCTAACTGACAGCTTACAATGCTATAAAATTCTTTAGCTATCACTACTGCGTCGTCAATTTTCTTGTCTTTCCGAATTTGAGCTAAGCTAATTTTAGTGGAAAAAACTTCCAAGTACAGCCAGGAGCATTCTGAAAAAATAACCACCTTTACCACTTCCAGTCTGTTGCAAGACACTATCGAACACGTTTTTTTTTGTCCTGAGTTCACCCGTGGAACGAACTCAGTTAGTCGCTGTTGCAATTCTCCTGTTCGTATTGAAATTTCTGCATTAGGTCATTACTAATCTGTATCCTACGCAGTCTACTTCTTCCAAAGCTTGATAGATCTTCTCCAGTTATCGTAATATCACTTATGTTCTTCTACCAAATTTAATTTTCCGTTACTGCAAATTACATCTTTGTACTAAATGGTATCATAAGGACCTTACAATTTGTGTAATATATCATCCATCATGCTCTATGACATCTGCTTCTTCCATTCAAATAATATATAGAGTTTCCTTTATTTATTATTAACATTAGTTTTTAAATTTTAATCTAAAATCTCTTGCAACTATATCATATCTATCAATAGATTTCTGTTGCAGCGTCAATTTATCGAACATTTCTTAAATAAAATTTGATAAGGAAAAGGTACAAATATAAATAACTAAAATTAAATAGACCGCAAACTCAAAAAAAATTAAAACCAAGCATCGAGTTGAGTAATTTCTGTTATTTTCCCACAAATTAATTATTTATATCTTTTCCCAGCAAGATCACATAATCGCGGTTTTCTTTATGATAACATGATATTGGAAAATAAGTTATTCCACATGCTTACGCTTTTCTTAAGTATCACGTGACAGTTGATTTTAAAAATAAGTTACTCCACATGCTTACGCATTCCTTAAGGATCACGTGACAGTTGATTGAAAAATAAAGTAGTAATCTTCATCGCGAATCGCCGAGTCAACGAGCTTTCTTTGTTAATGATTTAATTGTTGTCTGTAGTAAAAAATATTGAATTTTTTATGATAAAATCCCATATCCGATGTCCATTCCTGGGTTACAAGTTATAACTCTGCCACTTTTCATCCAAATCGGTTTGGTAGTTTGGCCGTTAAAGCGTAACAAAACAACACACTTCCGCGTTCATATATTAATAGCTGATATGCTCGGCGTTGCTCGTGGTAAAAATATTTTCACGTCCAAGTACTTATAATATTTTCAATTTACTAAAAGTGTTTTTTGCGGAAGCGTCTTTCGGTGATTTTCGTTAATCACCTGAACCTTCGGACCAGCAGTGAAACACCCTTCTTCTTTTTATCTCCTTAGTTTGAACCGCCTGGCAAGAATCTTTTCCTTCGTACTCCATTTTCCCCTCCACATCATTGCTACGGCAACAGCAGAAACTGTTTCATATCTTTTATTTTTTGCCAATATCCGGACTACAACTCTCTTCCCTTTAGTGTTTTTGTAACTGACCGGAAAAAACCGCATAGTGTTCTTTCTTTTTCTCCTTATGCCCTCTCCCCTCGGTGGGCTCAGCAATGTTGAAGGATTTTAAACGATCATTATGATCATTAAAAATTTGTAAAATTAAAAGATGCATCTCGGAAAGAGAGTAATTAATATCACTATGTTGTGGCGCAAACATATTGAAAGAGGTATATGCTATGAAATAAAAGCTAAATAAAATTTCTTCCTGTCTGTTAACATTCAAATAAAATAATATTTTTATCATAACTTTCACAATGGCAAAAATACCGCAATGAAGGATTTGATAAAAACGATCAATAGTTTGAATTTAATTACAGTAACAGAAAGCATTGTTACAAATTGTGTATGAAATAAATGTGAAATATTTATTAAATTAAGAAAAAGAGCGCATAGCATTTAATTTGAAATTATTAAAAAGATGATTCTCTGCTCTTTTAGATGGTTTTTAAATATTCTTCGAGATATATATTCAGAAATTATTGGCGAAAAACTGAGATAAAAAGCCGAAAATTGGCTTGATTTTCGTTATTTAATTAAATATCCTTGAAAGTAATTCTTCGAAAGTTTGAAAGAGTAGAATTGATCTAAGAACGGATCCCAAAATGACATGTGCAAATTTCATGTGAAGACTATTCACCGTTTAGGAGGAGTTCTCGTGATAGATAGACCGTTATAACATCTCCCCCCCCCATTTTCCTCTTCCTACGATAGGAACCGGACTAAGTAGTCTTGAAGGTTTAGCACACACTCTTTAGGATCAGTTAAAAATTTGTGAAAATTAAATAAAACATCGAGAGAACAATTCACTAACCTCATTGGATCGTTGTGTAACCGTATTAAAAGCTGCAAATGCTCCGACAACCAGAAACCGGAAGTGAAAAGTCTACTTTGTGGTTCATGCTAAAAGAAAACAATATTTTATTATATTAACTTTAACACTGGCAAAAGCCCGCGCTCGAAACAGTAAATTCGCTTGAATTTATTTCTATAAGAATAAAATTATTTTTAGAAATTGCGTTAAAAATATATTTTTAAACCTTAATAACAATCAGAGAAAAGACTTCCTAGCAATGGAATTAATATCATTAAAAAGATAATTTTCTGCTCTTTAAAATGGCATAAAAATAATTGTCTAATAAATATTTCAGAAGTTATTGGCAAAAAACGTCTAAGCATTAGTCTTAAAAGCGGCTAATTTTCGTTATTTAATTAAATATCTTAAGAACTAATTAACTCTGAAAGTTGAAAATAGCACCGTTGACCTAGAAATATGCTCTAGAATGTCGTGTGTAAATTTCATGTCGCTACCATTCGCCGTTTAGGAGGAGTTCTTGTGACCGACCGACCGACAGACACATACATGTATTTTCTGCTTTATATTATAGATATTTATAAAAATAAGCAAAATTTTTAGAAATAAAGGTAAATTAGTTCAAAGTCTAAGCTTTGCCTAGCAACTACAGAGAAGTCAATGGAGTAGCTATAAATTTGCATTATTTCAAAATCGTCTGCCCGTAATTAACAATTATTAAATTTTTAAAAAATTAATAAAAATTGAAGGAAAATTGTCTCAGGAATACAAATGGTGTCAGTAAAAAGGTAAAATGTTGAACTTTAAGATGGTGTAAAAATATTTTTTGTCGGACAATTTGCTCCGAAGTTACCGCGGGAAAAGTGTTTCGGTTAATTTCTAATTAACTGATTGTTTAATTAACTTTTGGACTGTGAAAAGTTCATAAGTGTCTTCCCCTTGTCTTGAATCATAAGTGTGCAAAAGTTGGTTGAAAACTGTCCATTGGTTTTGGAGGAGATGTGGAACATAGCCACAATGACTTTTATTTATATTAAGATAAGGATTAAGGGTTTTAGTACGCCTGTCTATGGGAAATATTTAAAGACAGATCAATATCATCCATAAAAATGAATATTATACTTATTTTAGTTCAGTTCTGTAGGAAAATATAGCATTTCTAATTAAAAGTGTAATGAAATTAGAATAAAATTTGCTTGCATTTAGTAGTTTACTCGTATTTTGAATTTACAAAAGTTTATGCAGGATAAAATTAAAGAGAATGAAACTTTAAGGATTTATTAAAATTAATTAACTTTTATTGAAAAGAGCCTCAAACATCTTGTAACAAAATCAGGAAGCCCACTCGCGGGTTATAATAACGTGAAAGTTTATTTCTTTTGAATTAAAAATGTTTTAAATTACTTCTCATTTGTTTCTTTTTTATGCTTCTCACTTCAAAAATCAAACCATGCTTCATATTTTCACGAAACACTTTGATTAACCCATCACCACTATCAAGCAACAAATATTAGTTAGTAATGTAATTGCAAATCCGTTAGGTCTCAAATAGTAAGGATACGGTCTTATACCTGATAAAAGCCCCTTATTTAATATTGTCTTGAAGAAACTATTATTTCAATCACCGTAGCAAACAATTAAAGAAATTACTATCAAAAAAAGTTTTTTATGAATATCATTTCTATAAAATTGTTCATCACTTCTGTCTTTTAAGCATTTTGAGTGCATTACATTACAAGAGTTTTATCAAGAAAATTCCAGATTGAATTGCAGAACGAAAAAACCACAATGTTCATTTTCGGAAATACTTACTACACAAGGAAAAAAATATTAAAGATAAAGTTTTTCTATAACTCGATCATACTAACTATTAAGTAGTAATCTTAGCAAAAGCATACGTGAAACAAAGGAATGTCGAAGGAAAAACCCATTGGTTTCCAGTAGAGGTCTCGAGGATAACTAGTCTGTAGTTATTTTATGAATGGTGGAAATTGGGATAATAGCACCAGTAAAACTAAACTGGTGTTAGAATATTTCATGTACTAATTTCTGCAGTGTTCAAAAATCAACAAAAAGTCCTTCCTTGGCTAAGAGAACAAGCTTTATGAAAAAAAAAGAAATTTCTTCTTTCATTGCTTTGCTCCTGAATTCGTCAATTTTTTAATAGACGCCACATCAGAGAGGGCAAAATACAGAAATATTTTGCCAGCAAATATTTGAAAGGAATGTTAATTTTGAGAAAAGAATCAATAATGAATTATGGATATATCCCTATTAATAATAAATGAATGGAGTCCCTTATAAATTTTTGTAGAATATAAGCACGTTTCACCTGTGAAGCATTTTATGTCTGGTATCTGCTTACTGTGTTTAATTAATTTATCATTAATTTTCCTTCAGTGAACATCCGAATTAGTTCTAACATAAATTGCAATAGTTGTTTATCGCAAATTTTACGTCATAATTGAAATGATGTGTAATTAATGTTAGGAGATGTGGTAGAACTAAATGGCATATGATTAACTTAAAAATTTTTTCAATTAACCCGCTGACTGGAATAGCGGTCATTATGACTGATAAATTGCATTTTAAGTAAGCGGGTAATCAAAAGATGTTCCGGTTAGAGGGCTAAACTTACTATATATTAATATATTTATGCTAATTTTTGAGAGCGTGATTTATCAATTAGTTGCTTAATCAATAAACAGTATTATGATAATGCATCATTTAAAGCAGTTACATTTGGAGACAATGCCTGTCTTGACATTCTGACTCGACGAAAATTGCCTACTATGACATTTTTAATACAAAAAACTTCATCTCAATCCCCTTTATTAGGATTGAACAAATACGAAACAAACCGATCCATTTATGAGATTAAAATGTTATTTTTCATATTCGAAACAAATATTTATTTTTTCTGCCGTCACACTGAAATCCCATTTTAACTTCCACGAATAGCATTAATGCCCGGATATCCCCTACTGCATGATGGGAAAGTCTTTTGTGAAACAATTTCCTTTCTACCTCCAGATGATACGGAAAGAGGTGAACATTAAATCGGCGAGTTTTAAAACTGAATGCAAATAAGTGTAGAACACAGGCTGACTTGCTGTCACCGTAGACTATGAAGAAGATAGATTTCCAAACGCCTTTTCTAATAGTTTAATCTTTTTCACGGGAGGAAGCTCTTGGATTAGTCAGTAGAGTTCAGGGGAAATGCATTACTGTTATTAAATCTATTTCTAGACGACGAAAACTCATTAGTACTTTTCATTAATCATCGAGACACTTATGGGATCTCTTGGAGTTAAGATTACTTTGCCTAAAGATGAGAGTTCGCCATTTTTAGTCACAGATTTAACATTTGCCCTTTGCTTTCAGAAACCCATCAGGTTAAGTTTGCAAGAGTTTTTCCAACAATTTTATAAGTTTATAAAATCGGATTTACGAACTAATTGTTATTTTTTTTTCTATATAGTTTTAGTTTCTCATTTTATAAAGACGCATAATAAATTTAGAAAAATACCGGATAAAATAGATTATATCTTTCACTTTGTTGCTTTTGAATGTTGAAGAACAATCAAAGGAATTTTATGTTAATCTGGAATTTAGAATTTTATTGCTTGGTTTCTTTTCAACTACATATATTTAAAAATCAATACTCTTTCTTTGTTATTTGCAAAATAACTTGCTAATGAATGACGTTTTCATGTTAATGGATGCAATATCGTCTTGCTGAGAAATACAAATAGCCATTTAACCCCTTAGCACAAGTTGACGTGTATGACTCATGCATCAGATTATAAAATTTTTATGCCTATGTCTGTAATTTAGTTAAGTAGTTATTACTTCAAAAGACAAAAATCATTCTGACACGATTTGGTATTCTTACGTTCTTTAATAAACTGAAATAAAAAATAAAAGTCTGAAGAAGGACGTATCAACTACTGAAAGTATGTTAAAAAATTCGTAGTTCAAGGGTTAAACCATGATTTTTTAAAAGATAACTGTAAATTACTAAGTAATTTCGTAGAGTTCAAGACGCGTACTTCAATTCCGTGAATCCTGAACAGTTTCAGTCTTTTTTCTCATTTTTATAATTGTATATTTTAGCAGCAACTTAGTTCTGGAAGATGAGTTAATATTTAACTGATGCCTAATAATAATAGATAATGTATATTGTTGAGTTATGTTGGTACGTGAATAAGTTAATAAATAATAGTGTTTAGTAATTAAAAACAAGCATTGGCTCTTCCAGTGTCCTAGTTCAAATATAATTGTTTTAAATTACCATTTTTCAAAAATCTTTTCAATTCTATTTTTCAAAATTTCATTCAATGTTTCTCTCTGAGTAAATGTATCCTCTGTATTGAGTTTTGCACTCTGGTATAATTATACAGATTTTTCGATAATTTTTAGAATATATATATCCGAATTATTCCTTCCGTAATTTCCTCATGTATGCTTAATTACTTTCCATTTATTTCTTATTTTATATCATTTCCATTCTTCTGAAACAATATAAATATCTATTGCCAAATATACGCATTTATTCTTATAAACTTGAATATGAAATTGTTTTGTTGAATATTTATAAATTTGCTATAAATTATAGGTTTGAGATGTTATTTCACCCATTTACATGTAAAATCTGAAAACTTATTTGAACTTCTTAATTTATAGAGGAAGAGAAAACTCTCACTTTGTTTTCGTACAGCAATCTCTTCTTAAAATGTTAGGAACTTGAATATTATTAGAAAATCAAAAGAATTCCTTAAAAAAAGAAAGACCAATCTTCACTATGTTTTTAAAATTAAAATTTTATGCTTTCTTTAATATCTGAAAACTTATAGTGTAAATATCTTTTATTCAAATCAACAGTTCGCAAAAGAACGCTACTCTTCAAATAAACTGTACTTTATTCTGTTCAGACTAATGATATCTGCTCTTTATTTGAGTGATAAAGAACTGATAGGACTGATGGCCTGAAGGCGGATGATTTATAAATCAGCAGTTATTTTTGACTGCCATAATGATGGCAAAGATACTCAAAGTAAAATAAATAAGTATATTAAATTTCCTACTGATTAAAATTAAAAATGAATAAGCTTTAAATTGTTTTAATAAGCTTTTGCTGTATGAATATCATCAGAGACATTTTTCCGGAAATATATTATGTTACACCTGAGCAAAGTAATCAAGTAAATATCTGAAAAGTTATAATTAAGTTCTCACTATTAGGCATTGATATTTTTTACAAAATTGACCATTTATGAAATAATTAATAAATGCAAATTGTTTGTAGGAAACTAAATGAATTGCGTTATTTTTTATGGAGAAGGAAATAATTGCCACCATGAAAAAAAAATATATTAAAGTTACGTCATGAATTATATTTCCAAACTCAAGATAAGACTTTTCTCATTTCAGCTAATTAAATTAATTTTATAAGCTTTCAGAATCTACGAACTAATTCGGTTGCTATTTTTTTACACTTTTTAAACAAGTTTGATTCAAACTCAGAGTCGGAGTTATTCTTTTTGTTTAAAATGTCATTATTTATCAAAGCTTCATTTGTCAAACACCCTAGCGACTCTGACTTTTTTTGTCAGTTAGCAAATTCCCATCATTCCATTCCCATTCTGCATGATGAGAATTCCTTTGTTATTCCAAAGAACATCGTGACAAAGTGGCATTTGTAATGAATTAAAGCAAGTACTTAAAATTCATTATCATTATTTTTCTTTTGCGGGAAAGTATATTTTGACTTTGAGAAGAATGATTCTTCAGTTGACTCACGGGAAAGAATTCGCATGATGAGGATTATAAACTCCTGAAGACGTGGAAAAAATACAAAAAGGGAAATATCATAAATAAAATTTCCCATCACCCTTCTTTATTCTTTTCACACCTTAGAATAAATGACAGATTCTAAATAGGAAAAAAAATAATTGGGATTTATCATCAGTTTCACTTTCATAGATTGAAATATTAATATGCTGTCTACATGATTGAGGCTTTTGATCCTTGTTTGGTATTTTTGTTAAGAAGGGAATCCTTTCAAATAACAGCAATTATCGATCAATAAAGTGTTTTTATCATTTTTCATTCAAATTTATTTCAAGCTTCTTCGCTCTGATTTATTAATAAAGGATAGTCTGAATGTTTTCCTCATTTGTGCCTCAGAACAAGCCAAACTCTTTTTCATAGAATTCATCAGTACTGCTTCTGCAGTTTAACAATTCACAGACTTCATAGGCAATTCATAGACGTGCAGGATTTTAATAATTGGTGTTGCCTTTATAAAATTATATCCTTTTGAATAGTCTTCAATTTCTTTATACTGCTAAATTATTTTGATATTCATACAGATGAGTCAATTTTGAAAACCGTTGAGAGGATGGAAAAATTGCACTGAAAAAATTGAAGAAGAAAAAAGAAGGACTATCAATTAATTCCAAATCCTTTACTAAAATTGCTTTAAATCCCCACTATTTAAATAAACAACAGCGATAAAACATATTTTTCAAAAATTGTTAACCATTTCTACCCTTATTACCCTTAATTGGTAGAGTTTTTGATTCTGCGATGCAAGCCTATTATCAATTCCGCTGATTTTCTTAGAGGAAGAAAATAATTATATGATAATGGTGTTCTTATAATCTTAAAATTTCCAAATCTGCAAAGATGAAAACAGATTCCAAATGTTTAAGAAAACCATCACTATTGAATAATTTTTTTCCGAAATATTGACTGTTCTCTTTAAACTAACAAAAACTGAAACTCAATTAATACCTTGAAACTATAGAGAAAAAATTAAAATGTATTTGTTTTATAACAGGCTATCACAATTAGTTTAAGTAGAACTTCCTTTCGTAAAAGAAAATCCATAAAACTTGACGAACAGATTTTACTTCTTCGAAAAATAAAAAAAACAGAGGTTGAAACAGATAAAATACGATAGATTTTTTAAATGATCGGGGGCGTTTCTAATGCAACAGTCCATTCACCTAATGAGGATCTAAGTAAGATTGATTAAAGATAGACCCAAACAGTCATTGATTTTATGACATAGAGAGAATGAAGGTTTCATTGGCCAACACTGCGTACAAATGAGCGACCTGGGGACAAAACTTCTTTAGGGAAATCACATTTAGACTTCCATTAAATTTAATTATCAATTAGAAACTGAATGTATCTGATGGTACATTAATTTTCTATGAAAATCTTGAAGAGAGAAAATCCAATTTTTTTTCGTCCGGGAGCATAAAATTAATGCAATTTCATTCAAAGAGGCAAATTAAGAAAGTGATCTGCAACAGTGCATCTAGATGGTATTAAGGCACTGAATGTTTTTAAAAAAATTACCTTATCTTATCTGGAAAAATCAATTAAATACTTATTTCAAGAAAGTTGACTGAGTTGAGAACTTAATTTTGAAGTAATTTCGTTTGAAAATGATGGTGTTCATCGGCATTAAGTACATCGTCATAGGACATTTGACATTTACACAAAAAAATTATAGTTAATATTGTCAGAAATGTGTTCAAATATTATTAAATGACATTGAGACACCGGGGAGTATTTCATCATTTAAATCCATCATTTCTAAGAAAATGTTTCAAAAAATGTATAAACTGAATTAGCAGGTTCTCTTATACTAGAGTCATTTAATGCTGCCTGTGTAGTCTGTATTGCTTGATATTTAATTACCAAACTTTATCTCATTAGATTCTTCCTGACCTTGCTAACATGATTTGAGATGAAAATTATCAGTTAAAAATATGATAAAAAAGGGTGAAATAATTGGTATGAGAACCACTAAAATTGATTGTATAAATTGAATGTCATTAACAGTCTCAAAATACAACTGTTTACTTATAAAGGTAAACGAATGCTAAATTGAACGATGTAATATATTCACAATAATCAGATATATGAAAACTTATTTTTTATTGTTGCCTCTGTATTAAATTGTATGTGAGATATGCTATTGTGAAATTTTTATGTATGATAAATTATTTAGAATATTGTTTCAAACAAAAATTAAAATTTTTTGAATGTTATTTCATGGCATTTATTTGCTAAAATAATAATAATAAACAGAATAAGAATGGATAAAAATGACATTTATATCTAATTTTATCGCATTAATTTTTCGTTGTTTCCGTCACTTTAAGTTTGGCATTATAGGCTAAAAGAGATCTCGGTGTGACGAAATGTCAAACGAATCAGTTAACAACAATAATACATATACAAAAACAGCAAAACAGGCAATAAAGTAAACTTGAAAACAGCGAGGTACATGAGGTAGATAAAAAAATAAAGTGATTCACTTTCGGAAAGATTTCCATTTACGAGGAAGGTAACATTTAAAGAGGGTCCTAAAACATCTTACAATTCGCATTCCTTGCGAACAATTTATGAAAAAATGACGATTATGGGCTTTGCAGTGGACATTTCCAGTTCATTTTAACCGATAATGCCCACGTAACATTTTTTCAATAATACGTTGAATACCATAATTGCATGTCCTGAAATCAACTGGAAAATTGCTCGAAAGATCCTGACTGAAAAATTTATGCTTTATTGCCCTGATAAGCATAGCGCCCCTATTTAGAAAAAATGTCCTATCAATGTAAATTGAAACTATCAAAATCTAAATTTATGTGAATTTTTACAAAGAAAATTCCTATAATTTTATTTACTGATACATTTGTTAAATGTAGCCGAACGCTTGATATGAGCCGTTATGAATTGAATATGAAAGAAACGAATACTTAAAATTATTTTTGGGTAAAACGTATGTTGAAAAAATAATGCTTGTGAGTTTATATTGCATTTTTAGAAGCTTCTCTAAAAGGGATGCTTGGCATTTCTGGGTTAATATCGTTTGTAATACATACATCTATTTATTCTCAAGAAATCACCGTATAGGTAAATAACTTTAACTCTTTCATCCCGAGGCGGCCTTTTCCCTCTAGTACCTTAAAGCCGAGAACTTTTGGGAGCAAGCGACATGAATTGGACTCTCCCAAACTGGATGGTCATTTACCCCACCCCTTACTATAGCCTTCCGTTAAAGCGCACGGAAATGAGCTGTGGGTGGCAAGATAATTGGACCTCCTACCGCGCTTATCTCCTAAGCGATCTCAGAATCTCCCCTATCCTCAAAAGGAGCCAACCGCCTCAGACCGGCCTTCGCCGCTGTTAAGGGGAAACTTTTAGACCGCCTCTCTCTGTGTGAGAGGGTTAAACAAAACGAAAAATATTGTGGACGACTAGAACGTGTCTACTTATCACAGATAATTGAAATCTGTCATCGCTAGACTTACTTCCGTAGCATTGGATATTTTGTTTAGTTACATGTATGTTCATGATGGTTTTACTCTTTCATCCCAAACTGCAATATTTTGCTTTAATATAAATTTATTAGAAGAAATACTGTATTTAAAATTTGTATCTCTCTATGTGTTTATAAATACCTCAGTTTCTTTGAAATATATTGTATAATTCTCTTTTTTTATTTGTTGTTTAGAAAGTTTTCCGACTGTCCAGATTATGACTACTGTGGAAGGGAATTCTGTTCCGTTCAGCTGAAAGACAGAAGAAGCTTACGGTTTATTCAATAATTTGACATTTTAATATAAACTTCTATTGCTTTCTTTACCATGAAACCATTTTTAAAATATCATTCTTTTCAGTAAAACACTGAGCTGGGAAAGATCTCCAATTAACTCACAACTCATAAACTTCCTTCTCTTAATTTTAATTAACTTACCGTTAAAAATATAAGCCTGGTGAAAAACAAATAATCGAAAAATGAATAAAACCGTCAATGGCGTACTTAAGGCTTATCTAACAAAAGACGGATAATGAACTGCATCCGCTACTAGAAAAGTAGCAAAAAGTGAGGACTTCACAGCTCTGTATCAAGCAAAAGGATCACTTAGAGGACGAAAAAAATAAAAAACTTTGAACGGATTATTTTACCCGGCATTATACTGATACCGGGTAAGCGAAAATGTTTCTTAGTGGCTGAGATGGGATTTTCATACGATGAAGTCACAGTCTTTTGTTCGCACATTTTCTGATAATGGTTTCTTTGGCGATTGCTGGGTTTCATTAAAGATGCCTTAGCTTTTACAGGTAACCTTTTCTTTTCAGATGATTCTTCTTTTGTGAGTGGTACTCTATCACAGAATATATATGGTATCGTTTGCCGTATCTCCGCAGTGCTTTGGTTTGAATGCTCATTTGTTTGGGTCCAATAAATAATGATGCTAAGGTGATAGAATAAAAGAGGAAAAGTATTTTCTATGCGGAATTCAGTATTTCTGAAGCAGAAGATTGTCCTATTCTATTATCTAAAATGTGAATTCGTGTTAAGAATGATATCTTATTTAATTCTAAGAATTATGATGTGAATTGATATAAATTATAGACATTCTGTGTAGTAAATTATTTCAAATTTAATGATTTAACTTTCTCTATACCTAGCATATATTTCATATCAAAAGTTCTTTCATTAAAAACTTGAATCATTGATTGTTTAACTCCACAAATCATTCGTATAAGAGTCTCTGAGATCTTGCAGGACACTTTAGATCAAATCACTATAGGATCACCTCTGGTCAATAACAAAATGTACTGTCTCAGGTGGAGTCTTGGCAGATAAATTAGCTATAAAAAACAATGTATTATTTCTATATTAAAGGGGAAGTTTTAAGCCCATCATCTTTTCAAAATGGAAGAAAGGAGCAGAACCTTGTCAACTATTTTGATTTTTTTTTCCATATGGCATCGAATTATTAAGTTTTATTTAGGATTCAAATTATATCTAATCGAATGATTTAAAAAAGTAATATGTCTTACAAAATGACTTCTATTAAAAGTTTACTTTTATAGTAATATACAAATTTAATTATCCTAAAAATGAATTTTGTAAACATAATTTGCACATAGGTGTGTTCAATGATAGGATTGAATATTTAGCGTTGTCTCTAATTATTGATATGGTACATTTTCAGTAGATTGACAGTTAAAGGCGAACTCTTCTATTCTCAAGATGAATGAACTGAATGAAAAAAGATTCAAAATATTTTCAAGCATAATTCTGATTTTATTTTTACATTTAATTATATTTCTTCTTTCAAAATCGGATAAATAAAATATGTTTTTAATGATTTATGTCAAAATTTACGAAACGAAGTTTCCCCCGCTCTATAAAAAAAATTACAGTAGTAGTCCAAACGAAACTGTAGAGACTTAAATTTCAGGAAATATAAATTATAAAATAAAAATTACGAAAATTACTTTATAAAAATTACGAAAATATAAATGTTACACAAAGAAATGTTTTAAGCAGCATTTCTTCATAAAATATTATTACCTTCCAAAAGAAGAAGAAATTTATGTATTTATATTATTTATAGAAAAAAATACAGATATAAAACAGTCGGAAAATAAGATTTTGTTAAAAGTGATATAACATCTGTTAAAAAAATCATAGACTTCTTATACACAATTTAAAGTTTTATTTTAAAGAAGTATTGTTACATATCTGCTTTGAAATGACAATACATATGAGTATATAGTCACACCGACGTATTCATAGGTTATTTTCATAAAAAAAATTATAATTTAAACGAAAAAAACACCTTTTAAAAAAAATACCATTCAGAAATCATTTTCTAGAATAAAAGAAAATAGAAATCAAATTTCGTTTTTTTTCAAATAGCGATTATATATTAAAAATATTGATAAATAAACGTATAGGGTCAAACTTTTAACTAATTTCTCGTAAAAAGTTATATGAAAACTGTTATATTTATTTGCATGATAGTTATTGAAAACAAGATGTGAAATATAACAAACAATGGAATTGCAATTTTTATTTTTATGTTTCACTACGCCAAAATTGATACTTAGAATTATTATCAAAACAATTATAATTTATTCATTTATAGAATATAAATTTCCAAATAAACATAATCATTCAAATTTCGACAATTTCATTAAAAAATAAAAGCAATTAAATAACAAACAATCACTTCATGTTCCTAATTGAAATATAACAGACGCCTTCTGAACTGTGTCCATTTCCAACTTAGTATGTTTTTCACCATGGAGAAGTAATAATAATAGTATAGGCAAGTATCTGCTTGAAGGAATGCCTTCAAATCCTTTTGAAATTCTGAAACTTCTAAATCCCACAAATATGTATATGATAAATTTTTGAAAATGAAATAAAATGTTGGAAGAAATAAAATAAATTATCTTTGAGTAGAGAGAGTTGAGAGTTTCTTCCTTTTTTCCTTTGAACTTTTTGCAAAACGAGTTAGTCTCGGGCAGAAGATTAAGAACAAATGAATACTTTCTTTGATATCTGAATATCATTGAGAAGAGATTGTTTTTTATTACTTGTATACGAGTATTATGTGCATACATAGATAAGATTTGGTTGTAAGAAGAAAATATTCCTGGCTTTAGAAGAAAATATTACATTTTTCAGGGAAAGATACTCTATTATGGCATCCACTTAGACGCTGTTTTTCCGCAAGAACTTCGACTTTGGTTCATAGTTTACTCAGTTATTTTGCTACCATTTTTTTCTTATGTTTATAATACGCAGCAGAATGCACACAATGGGGTTTTCAGAGCTGGAAGTAATTTTTTTTAAAATTTTTATCTAGTTATTTATAAGTGCTTCCTGTTATCAAACTTTTGCCATAGATGATGAAAACACTTTAACATTATGAGATAAATTAATAAAGACAGTAATAACAAGATTTATATACTCAATCTTATCTTCTATATAAACATATTTTCTCATAAGAAACGGAAAATGGAAGTTCTAAGTTTTAAAATCTTATACACTTCTATTGAAGTCTGATGTATTTCATCAGGTCTCTTATTTCGTTTTTGAACATTAAATATCCTCATGAAAATGCTTTTCATACAACTCCATCTCTGCAAAACTAACACCGAAAAAGTTTCAACAGTTATTTCACTATTCAGAGATAGAGTAATCAAATATCGTATATAATATTTATTGTGTTTTGAAATACTGATGCCTTTCATTATATTTCAGAAAACATGAAAGATAAATTTTTCCAAATATGAAAATCCGAATACTTAAATCCACTTGTACTTTCAGTCGTTCTTAAAGATCAGGTTAAGGTTGAAACAGTAATTTATATTAACTAATGAGGCGTAAAGTAGCAAACCTACAGCTTTAGAATAATTAATAACATGTAAATAATGATATATTAAATTTTGTAAAACAATATGAATTGCAAATTACTTGTTCATTATTTTTTTAATATTAGCTTATTTGGAAGGAAAATATAGGTTGTTCTATTCTGCACGGCAATATTACAAGTCAATGGCATTTAATTTAATATATTTGTATAAATAATTTTAATTATTCCTGAAAATTAAGTTCTCTCATCTGCATCATATAGCTTCTAATCATAAATACATTTTCATTTCCTCTCTATTTATTTTTTATTAATTTTAACGAATTGCAATGGCTAAATAGAGATTAACTACAAATACAATTTACACTACATTAAGAAACTATGGTGTCAAAAAGGCAATTAAATTAGTGCCATCCAGGAAATAAAATATCATTTTCTACAATACAGGAGTTCACTCGGCGACCTAGACGGTGTTAAATGCTATGGTTTCTGATTCCTTAAAAGAAGAGGGCAGTTTCGTATCCCCTCAAGATCACCTTCGAGCACATATAAATCTTTTACATATGAATGCCTTTATTCTTTCAAAAAGAATCTTGGTAAATAGTATTGACATATTGAATAGTAGTGTTAAAAATATAGAGGTCACTGTTGACTAGTGGTAAGGTCTCGGCTTCGGGGGCCGAAAGATTCCAGGATCGTAACCCGATTCCATAGAAGATCCACCGTGTATGGTGCCTGTTGTGCGTTAAATCATGCGAAGTGCCCAAACGCCCTACCGCTGGTGTGAAGTTTGGAGAGCAAGTGCCAGCTCAGATGTCGTCCAGACAGAACGCCGCCCATGCCCCCGTGCCTGACGCCATGACAGCAACTGAACTGATGACGTCCTCGTCATCCGACAGCAGTTCAAAATTATGAGGTCCGTCCCAAAATAGCCCCTGTGTTGCTTCAAAGCGGGACGTTAATATACCTAACTAACTAACCAAGAAAGATGTAGGAAGGTAGAAAGCATGTGCTCACTATAGAATATTGCAAGATATCACTAGAAGTCCTCTTTTCTTGTCATTTGTGAAGGCAAAAATTCTTTACAATTATGTGCATGCTGTTGATAGGTATACATCACTAATTGTTTTAATGGCCTTAATTTATATTTACTTTATATTATTGAGAATAAATTTGCTATTTTAACGAAGTTTTTTAATAGCCTTTGTTAATTCCACATTCCGTATTTCATCTGAAATATTAACTTCGAAGTTGCGTATTGCTGATAAGAAGTATTTTCTACCAGTGCGGACGAGAGTAAAGGAAGCATGAAGACAACAGAAAGGGATGGTTAATTAAATAATTCGCTTTCTTAAACAAACTTTCTATTGCTTTCTTTACCACGCAATAAGTTTCAAGATTTTGTCCTTTAATGTAAAATAATACTTTGGAAAAGATCTCCAATTAACTAAAGGCTCATAAAATTCCTTCACTTAATTTTAATTAACTTATCGTTAAAAACCTAAGCCTGGTGAAAAACAAATAATTCTGAAGATGAATAAAACCGACAATGGCGTACTTGAATCTTGACTAACAAAAGACGAATAATAAACTGTATCCGCGCCTACAAAAGAAGCAAAAACTAAATCTTCACAGCTCTATTTCAAGCAAAAGAATCAGTCGCAAGATAAAAAAAAAAATCTTTGAAAGGATTATTTTTTCCCCGACATTATAGTGATACGGAGTAAACGAAAATATTTCTTAATGTCTGAGATGGGATTTTCGTACGATAAAGTAAGTTTTTTGTTCGCACAGTTTCTGATAATGGTTTCTTCGACGACTGCTAGAGTTCATTACAGATTCTGTGACTTTTAAAGGTGTGTGTAGTTCTTTTTTAGCCTGGTGATCCTTCCTTTGTCAAAGGTATTCTGTCAGAAATGTAATTTCTATGTATTTACCCCAATGCGTCTAGCGATTTGGCATAAATAATCATTTATTCCTATCTAATAAATAATGATGCGAAGGTGAGTGAAATGAAATATTGTTTTACAAAATTTATTATGTTTTGGGAAAAATAAAACCTTATATAATAATGCCTTATTATTAGAAACCTTATATATTTCTTGTTCAGTTCTAAGCTTATTATACTTGCAAACTTGTTTGCGACTAATGAAATCATTATATATACTTCATCTAATTTACTTTTTTTCATTTTAATTTGTAAAAAATATGGAAAGGAATGGGTTTCATGCAAAAATGATCGCAGCTTACTTGCTGTTTTGAACTTTCCACTCGGAAGAATAACTCTCTAAAAGGTGGTATACTATTATTGTTTCTTTAATTAAATTAATCTTTAAATTACTTTATGATGTTAATTTAGGTGAAGCATTTTGTAATTTCAAATCAATTTGGGAAATTTCTTAATCATAACCTATTGAGTAAATCACATCATTAAGTGTGCTAATGAAAATAAATATTCTAAATAATATAGACTCAATTAGTCATAATAACGTTTAAACTAGCATCAGTTGTAATTACGCTAATGAATTTTATTGAAAGAAATTGTCATCAATTTTAATCAATATATTCAATTAAATACAAAGCATTCGTCTGACAATTATTTTCTTTCAATAGGAAATTTTAAAAACAAACACAATTTATTTATCATAAACACGGAATTTAGAAATTAAAACATACCGAAAATATATGTTTAACTATACTAAAGCTTATATGTAAAACAAAAATGAATGAATTTTATTGCAAAAAATTAGTTATTGAATGAAAGGAATTTTTAAAAAATATTATTAATTACATGAAATCAAATACTTTCAGTTTCTTTAAGTTATAGTAATCTAGATGGTACTTTATGCATAGGAAGAATAGCGTCTGACAGAATCTATCCTTTTTCTAAGTTAATTTTAACAAAGTACACAGACAGTGAGTTATTTAAAATATTAAAATTAATGAACTAAAAATAATAAAAGCAATAATCCCAAAAGCGTTGATGCGTTATATGATATTGTATAGCAGAGTTAATAATTAGAGTAAAAAGTCTCAACGACTTTTCTTTCACCTGATCATTTGTATTACTATTGTTTTCATAAGAAAACTAGAAGTGATATATTCTTTCGTATGTTAAGATTGTTATTTTTCTTTTAACATTTAAGAAAGAACACGCGTTTTTCAATTTCCGACATGAATCGCAACCCACTTGTTAAATGCACTAATTTCGTACATGCTTTTTAAAAATAAATTTGATTTTTAAACTAACGAATTGTTTTAATTATGAAGAATAATAACTAATTCATGTAACAAGACTGAAAACTTGTAATACATTAATTGAAATTTCAAGTTTGCAGTAAGAAGGAAACTGTGAATATCGTTACTTCCTGATAAAAGGCCCTGAAAATGATCCATATAAATTTTAAAGTGGATGATACATTTGACAACATTTTGTCTATGCACCGATAAATGATATTTTTAAATAACTCAATTGAAACATGAACGATAGACGTTCGTGGAGTTAGTTTAATAAAGTAAAACAAGTTAAATCTTTTTACTTCATTTACTAGTAATTCTCGCTAATAACTTCCTAAGTAATAACAACTAAACTTGTCATGAACTATAGTTTCAAACGAATTTATAGAAAAACATTTTCAATCAACCAAACAACTTGCTTGTTATAGAAAGAAAAAAATTACAGGAATCATTGGTATACAAGTGAATATTACATTTATAGCAGAAGGTAGTTGGAAGTGTTATTTTTGTTGCTTGTAGGCGAGGAAGAGTAAATTCAGAAACGTATTCAAAGTTTTTTTGACAACCCAAATTTAAAACATTTCCGTCCCCACTTAAGCTCAGATGCTCAATATACGTGCAATGCCATGTTTGACGAAAACGCTCATATTTTTTCAATGTTGCAACAAATTGATAATAAAAAATATGTAGAACAATATAGTTAAGAACATTTATTTAAAATTCAAAAGAAATACAGATTTATAAAAAAGAATTACTGATGATTTTTAAAAGCAAAAAGACAAAATAGCTTTAATGAATTTTTTAATGTACTGCGTTTTTTTATAAATTATAAAGTTTATTTTTGAAATAAAGAAAATAGCAAAATGCACAGTCATTCTTCTGAAAGTTGGTAGTTGGAAATACTTCGAATTCTTTGGAGATACCTCTAAATACTTCGAAAATTACATTCATCTAAATTCCAATGTACAATCCTTTTAGTTACAATTTTATAAAAGGAAGGAAATACAGGAGGAAAAAAAAGAGTATTTTATGATTGCATCTTGGCGCAGACAAAATATTTTTTAGAAAATGAAGATTTTCTTAGGGTTGAAAATATTACTCACGGGGGAACGATTTTATATTATTTGTGTGGAGAAATAAGCATAGATTTTTGTGCGCAGTTTTATGGTAAAAAAACTACCCGTAGATCTTAATGAAAATACCCGACTTTTTGAAGATGTCCCTCTTTATTGAAATTCCCCAGACGATGAAATACCTTAAAAACTTGCCCGCTTTAGAAAATATATATTGTAAAAATATACGTTTACTTTGCCGTTTTACAGTCAAAAATTTGTTACATTCTAAATTAATGAAATGTAGCAACAACTATTCATTTCTGCATGTGGCTTTCGTCTCGGGCTTGTGCTGAGACAGGAGTAATGCAAAAAGCTTTTATTGCGTCACCTTTTAACTCTCATTTTACTCATCTGTGCAATGTCGACATCTTGCGTTTGATTATTCACTTTAGCTTCCTTTCAAGTCTTTTGTTATGTTTTATTAAAATTTATTTTGTTTATAATATGCGTTAGTCATTCGAAGTCCTGCACAAGATAATTGGATACATAATAGGTGTGGAAAATAACATTGAGTATTTATATGATTCAAGATTTGACTGCAATATAAGATTTAACACAAGCTGCAACCACAGAAATGCGTGGCAGAATGTATCCAGTATTTTTTTAAGACTAGGACTTAGTATTTCCTTCGATTTTCATATGGAAAAGAACTTTACTTATGCGAAAGTCAGTAGACTTTCACATCAAAATTTTTCTTGTATTTAACGCAATATAAGGAAATTAAATCAATAGAGATTTTAGAGCAATTTTTGATGTGGATACTCTACTGTATACTAGAAATAGGAGCATTTGATGAAAAATAAAATCATTTAGATAAATTATGCGCATGAATGTTACGTTTGTCTATATTTTTTCAGATTATGTGAGAAATAGTAGAACATAAATCCCATGGCTACTCTTTTTAAACTTATTCGCGTTTAGGCGATCCCTACGCTATTGGTCCTTAATGTAGAGTAGTGGGGAATCAACTTTAGTTAAGATGTTTCTTCTTATTTGGTTAGAAGATGGTAGATCCTCTTATGTTCCATAATAGGAATCATGAATAGCTCTTACTTTGGGGATCTTTGTATGGAAACTGATTTACACATCTTTACTACAATTGTTTCATAATGCAGTGCTTCTACAATTCGATACATTCCCGAATATCTTAAAGAAATTGAGATGGAAGGTGATATTAACGTTAATAATGTAAGACAAAACAAGAGACTGAAAAAGTAAACTGAATGTATCAGTGGATTTATTTTATCAGTTCATTTATTCACGCGAAAATTACTTTCATTAATTTTACAATTGCTTACATATCAACGAAGACAAAATATACGTTTACTTTTAGGACATTCCCCATTTTTTATCTTAATATTCACACATTTATATACTTTTATATATTTGATATTTAATTTTATTATTCAAATGTTTTATATTTTTTATATATTTTCATATTCATCTTATTCACATTTTTTAAGAGAACATGAAACTGAATTATTTATTTGAGATTTTCTTTTCTAGAAGTTTGATTCTTCGCAGAAAACTCTCACGCCATTGATTGAAGTAATAATTATTTATAGGAATTGTCTAGACGATGGATTAAGATGGAGAGAGGCCAGCAGAAAAATTGTCGGTCAGTCCCAATTGGATGTCGTTCGATGGTTTAGACTATTGTGGAGGCGGTCTAGTTTACAGAACCAATTCCAAATTGCGAGTAATATCACTAGGAAGGTCGTCCAAGGTATTCCAAAAACACATGATCGATAAATGGAATTAATGGTATGACGCCATAAAAAGCTAACAGTTGGAGAAAAATTCTGTGACTTCGTTACTACGAGTGCAATAATAATTTCTAGACAAACTATTTATAGATGTCTAGCTCAGAGAGACATTTACACACGATAACCGGTGGCATACATTCTTCTCAACATATCACAAAAGAGATTCAGTTTTTTTCGGTTCAAGTAAGGCAAAGCAACATCGGAGCCGATTCCCCTTCATGGATATGTCGAGGTACAGTTACAGAAGGATTCTTGAAGAACTTTCACCTGAAGAGTGCGTTGTGTCCGCTGTAGTCCCTCCATCACAAGCGAGAAATTGAACATTTCAGAGGAATCCTTGTGTTCGAAAGAGTCTTGTTGGACAGTCGTAGATGTCTACATGCCGTTAATGTAGGTTCCTTAACCACACAAGTGTAGGAATAAATTTATCAATTTTATGTGATGATTTTACATGGAGCTGTAAGCGGGGATTTTATTTTTGACAACGAGAGAATAGTTGTTCACGGGTGGGCGATTTTTTTGGAGAATGAAGTTATCTTTCGGTGAGGTTGCTATGTCCAGTTACATCAACTAATCTCAATCCCACATAGCATATTTGGGAAGCTTTCGTACTATGTGAAACCCCGCCCAGGATCCTCCAGTAATAAAAATTCTCTCTGCTAGAAGAATATGATTTTTTGGCACAGGCTTTTATTAGCAACCTCATGAAGCATGCAATCCCACAGTGAAATTTGTGCTGGAAGACGGCACTTTTTATTATTTGGACGATTCTAAAATTAAAGGGTGTCATGTTCTGACTATTTCTAATCTCATTTAACTATCTGACAGAATTTTATTCTTTTTACTTATGTTATTTAATTTTTTGGTGCCTCATAGTACGAGGCATGTGTGTGCAAAATGTAATTGATATAAATCAGTTATTATTTGAGGTTTCGCATGTTTCGCGTTTGTGCCTAACTTTTGGACATTACTGTAAAAATGAAGTTTTATGTCTTCGTCAAATGAAAACGAAAATGGAAGATCATATTAACTTTGAAGTCTTAAATAAAATAAAAAAAATGAAAATGGTATAAATAATTCTAATAATGCCAGTGCATTCTTGAAATATCATGAAATAACATTTTCATCCAAGAAAAGAAATAAAATTCGTTGGTTTTTACCTAAAGGATTGTCGCTAAATCCTTCTTCAAATTCGCATACACCCTCAAAAAAAATCCTCGAAATAATTCCATGAGATATATTTCTGAAAGGAAGGGAAAATATAGGATTGGCTAGATAGAGAATTATTATGTTATTTTTTACTCCATTCCATTTTAAAAGCACATTATGATCCAGACAGAAGATTTAGAAAATAATGAAGTAACTCTTTCCTTACTGAATATCATTCATGAGGAAACAGTTTCATCCTACTGGTATAAAATGATGTATGCTCTATCCAATTTTAAAGAAGGAGAGACGTACATTGCCTTAGATGAAAATATCCGACTTTCCATTGGCTCTATTGCATCCATATAGACGTTGAACTGCCGTTAGAAACTGCGGGAAAAAGAAAAAAGATATATCATAGATATGTATAGTTTATTTGGTTATGTCGCTGCTATTGCTTCCTACATTTACTGTATGTTTCAGGATGCTCCCATTGGTGTATTTTAGAACTCGGATTAAGGTTTCAGCTGTTCTATCTAGCTATTCATATGGACTCATTTTCCGTAGACTCTCGAAATGGAAGATTATATTTTTCATGTTTAACATTTTACTGACATTAGAAATAACGTCGTTCTTAGGATTCTCAGTTAGTCTTATTTTATAAAGGATATTCATTAAGGAAAATAAGCAGCTGCAGAGAATAAGAAAACGTACACTATGAAGTTTCTATGAAGCTTGAGCTATTTAAATTTTAGCAAAAGAAATACTGTTAATTATACTTCAAAGAGCAATTTTTCTTACCTATCAAAACAATGGAGACAGTGTTGGCTCACCAAAATTAAATAAAAATTTTAAAAAGTTATTATCAGTAATTGTCACATTTAATATACAAATAAAGCAATTCATAACGTGTTACCCAATAGGTGCATGTTTGAATTTGTGTGTGTGTTATTTTTAATGTGAAATATGGTGCCTATAAGAGTGGAGTGGAATCCAAGGCACATTTTTAGTGACGTGAAAAGATGATACTTAATTGGATGCTCAAGGGGGCAAACAAAAATGAATGTTGCTCAACACAGGATATCTCTGAAAATGCCACTTTAAGAAATTGGTTTACTTTTTAAGTAGTGGACAAGTTAGTAGATATCGAGATCAAGAACGGTCAAGAGCAATAACGACATCCAAATTCAGTTTTCTGACATTTTCGATTCTATATATCGCTCTACACTCGAATAAGTGAGAATAGGAAAGTTTGGCTTCAGAACTCTTCAAACTACCACAGGAACTCCAATCAGCCGTTCTGCTGTTGGAGATTCAAGAGTTCGGAATTTATTCAAGAAAAGCAAAGCTCGTTTGAGTTGTTATCGCTATCATGCTTAATAAAGCCAGAAGGAAATGGAATGCGAACTGTTTCTTGATTATTTCACAATAGGATGAACTGTAATTCTAGACGTCTTTAAATCTCGAGAAAGCAAAGAACACGTGATCATCCTTCCTTTGTTCATGAATAACCTCGTTTCGAAAAAAAATGGTTTCAAGGATTTGAATGGTATTTTCAAAAGGTGACTGCTTCGAGCTACCTATCCTTGAATATTCACACGAATTTTCTGGAATCAACCACCGAACATTCTATATCCTATTCCATACATTCCATTCCAGACGTCGCAAACAATAGTGGTCATCATGCTTAACATGTTTTGTTTTCATTAAGCTATGAAATTACCTACATGATGTTATGCATTTTGTATGGAAATATTAAGCGTTCTCTGTTGATGGTTTTTCGAATACAGTCATTTTTCTCTAGAAAAAATTGGCATCACTTCTTACAATGCTCAACTAATGTCATAATTTTTTGATATTTTGTATTTTGCTATAGCCCTCTCTGAAATGTGCAGTTTTATTTGGGACACCCTGTATGTATTTCATAAAAGACGAAATAAAAATGTGAGTTGTCTTATACGTTTAAATAAGAAGTATAGAAAGTATGTTTTAAAGATGTAGGGAACAACTTCAAACTAGGAAAGCAATAAACGAAAGACACTGTTTTAAAACTATGAATGAGCCATTACTAATATAATAGCACAAATCTGTCTCTCAGTGGTAACGCTCTGACGTCACCAACAATAAAACTGCGCGATAGCATTGGGAAACAGCATTATTTCATTGTTAGAGAAACAAAATTTCAGTGATTTTAAATTTAAAAGAGTAATTGTCGTTCTAATTTCAAATTTAATAGTTCTAAAATAGTGAAATAAAATTTTATACAGAATGATAAAAATTTTATCTCGCTATGATCAATAGTTCCCGAGAAATTTTAAATTATATTAATCATATATTTCAAATTAATTTCCGTTTTTTAATAGAAATTAGTAAATTGCATCAGTGGTATATCATGCGCGTGATATACTTTGGACGCCACGATGCATCTGATTATTTATTGCAATAGTGATGATATAATTTGATATTTTTGGCAACGTTTGACAAGCAGAGAAGTGCTTTGTTTTCATTAGAATTTCGAAAAAAAATACATTTGAAAATTTAACTTTTGACTTACGTTTGACAAGCTAAGAATTTCATGGTTATTGAACTATAATAAAATTTTTAAACAGCGAAAAATACTTCACGCGAAATGTTGTTTACCAAGAGTTTTTTGAATAAAGAAATATGTAAATAATATGAAAAATATAAAATATATTTCCTGTCATAAAGCATTTGCTTATTTTATTTGTTTTCAATCAATGTCAGACATTTCTCTCGCATATATATCTATTTAAACACGTCAAATTTGACGTGTTTAAATAGATCGAAGAATCTCTTTCGATCGTTTAAATAGATCGAGAAATCTCTTGAATGAAGTGGCAATTTGCACTCGTTATACCATGACGGGTGATCTTCTAGTTATAATATAATTATACAAGTACATCTTAAAGAAAGCAAATAATCGAAGAACTTTAGAAGTAATAGCTTCACAGGTTCCAAATTAAACTTTAAAATGCGATGAAACCATTATATTTTTATATTATTTCGAAATTTACTTTTGCATGCAGAAAGGCTTTATGAAATTTCTGAATTTATTTGGAATAATAAAACAATATTTCGCATGCATAAATGCTCTACGTCTAGTGTATTCATTACTTTATTTCATGAAAGTGAGCATTCCAAACACAACAATATGTTTTTGTTACTCTTTAAATTTTCTAATTATTACTTTTGACATAAATTAAGTTTTCTGACATTTTCGATTCTATATATAGTTCTCTAGTTGAGCAAGTGAGAATAAAAAATTTGGTTTCAGAAGTTCAGGTCTTTGACAGAATGATTTTCTTCAAGATATCAGTGATTGATGTCACACTCGCTTCATATACCAAACAAGCTCGTGTTATGATGTAATGAAGCTCGTGAAAATCATGTCAATGAAAAGAAGAAACAATTAATCTGCATGAGTAACTGTAATTAAAGGCGAATTAATTGACTTAAACAATGTTTGAATTTAACTATTAATTAAACTGAAAAATTAATAGTTTTCAGTCAAACTCAATAATATTCATTCAACTACATAATAGTTACATTACTCTTTACTTTTCATGTATTTTTATTCATATGAGTATTATTACTGTCTGCCAGATATATTTATGGTTTTAAAAAAATTACCATTTACAATCAATATATTTTCACTTGTATATTTACCGAAGGATACTCATAATAATTATTTTTTCTTTTGATTTCTGTGAGCCATAATGTGATAATCAGCAAAAAATGATCTTCTTTTCGAAACATAAGAATGTTCTTATGTTTTATGTGCGCAAAATAAATACATGAAGAAATCTGATAGAAAAATGGTCCTATCCATTTCGCAGAGCAGAGAACGAGAGCCGTAACAGTAGGAAAGATACAGTAAATCAGGGGAACAAGCATTATTTATCTTATTTCTGCTGAAAGGCAAGCTGATCTATGATGCCATCCAAGATGACCGGACACTGGTTGAGCAATTTGTTATAAAAGAGCTATTTCGACACGTAATTCCATCTAGTCATAACCCTAAGATTGCGTCCGATTCGTACATTTCTAGGAATACTGTTTGTGACATCAGGTACATAAATAAAACATTAATCATAAATTTAATATTTGATGGATCATAAGTTCATTGTATACTTGATGATAGAACTGTAAGGTATAGATTGACAGCAAAAGACAAACAAGAATATTTTCAACCTATTGTAACAAAAGAATAGGTTTGTATATGGCATTATTATCTGAAGGTTTCGTCTTAAAATGTTGCATAATTTCAAGTACTTACAAACAGGATGACTCGATACTTAATAATCAGCTTATACACATTTATCAATACGAGACGAATGAATAAACTGAATTAAGAACATTCAATTAAGACGATTGCTACTTTTTTTCAGACTACAAAATTTAATCAATGTATATTTCACTCATAACTTACATTTAGAATTGAAAGAAATGTTTTGTTTTCTTCTAAATCTGTTTCATGGTGTGTTTTTTAAGTAAATGGAAATAAAAAGAAATTTATATGTAGAGAGAATTATAATTCTTTCTTATTTCTTTCATTAAAAAAATGTTTCTAAAAAATAGAGATATTTTGCTGGATTTATCAATCTATGACTCTAGAGAGGAATTTAAGATAATCCATTAGGCGAATCTTTTTAATAATATAATACTATAACCATATAGGATAAAGTAATAATTCATCAATTATAAAGTATTTGACTACATTGAACATAATTGTTTATTCTTTTCTACTTCTTTTATTTAATTCAATGAATTTAAAGAAATAATTTAATTTCTATCAAAATTTCAAGAATTATACCTAGAATTATCTCCGTGTTTATTTGCAAAATCTTAATTTATTTGGAACAACATCCAGACTAGCTCGAACTAATATTTGATTCAGATACTTGAATAGTTCTTGGGACAAAACCATATACAGAATTTCATCCGTCTTTCTTTGGCCATTTTCGTATTATCGGTTAATAAGCATATATAGGGATAGGAAGACAGATTTTTCTGGACAGAGATTTCGTCGAAACATATTATAGAACTGGCTATTTGGGTTTTCATTTAACCGATTAACAACTGACGTTGCATTGACGCAACAGTCAAAATAACGCTTATAAAAAAATTAGCTGCCGAACAAATTTTATGTCAATAGCAGTTTTTGAGTACGGCATAATATGGAGAACATTTCAGTAAAAAAATTTGCCTTTAACTATAACTTTATTTTTAAAAACGAGTTCCTTACTTGATGAATTTTTTAACGAAGACTTTTGGCCTGGTCTTCCCGGAGAAAAAATACAACTAGAGAAACATGAGTGTTAGAGGCGATCTATTGATTGTCAAGGTCACTGCTTATCACAAAATTACATCAGTCAGTTGTTTGGGGTTTTCTGAAGGGGTTGAAAAAACAGGTGTTGGACTAACGCAGCGTCAGCGGAAAAAGAGTGCTTCAGTCACTTACTCTCACCGTTAGACACTCTGGTAAGTTTTCTCCTTCGGCAAGCAAAGAAATAACTAAAGAGATATTTTGCATTAGAAGATGCTCTGTAAATATTTTTTGATAATAATGAAACGAGTGAAATCTATTTTGTTGTTATTTCTCCAGAAAATCAAAAGTTGGTGGCGAAGAAGAAGAAATGATAATCTTTTGAATAATCATAATAATGATTTACAATGCTGCTGGCCCATTATTCAAGAACGTTGATGGAATATATTTTGTCTCACCATCTCGTCCTATTGAACAGTACATCACAAAAGTGAGAGGAATTGATTTATGAGACAATTTAGCAGCAAGTTACAGAATTGGTATCCGTGGAAAAATATAGAAATTTTGATATTTACTAATTAAGTTGATGTTACCTTGAGAAAGGTGTCGAATTACTAAGATTGACTATTACTGAAAGCAAAAAAATTGCTTTTGGATTTTAGACGCAAATTTGCTTTATTTATTTTGCACACTCCCTTTGAAAGGGAAGTGGAGATTTATTATCCAGTCATAGATCAGTAACATGAAGGCCTAGTGTGTTCAGTATTCAAAAGCCATTATATGCAAAAGGTGGGCCTTTTTATATAAAGTCCGAAGCAAACAGTGAACTGCATTATAAGCATAGTCTGACTGTTTATCGATGCAAAGTTTGTAATATAGTGTACTTCGTAATTGTAGTAAACTTTTCTTGCTAGAAGCCATATACTGCATATCATCAGATATTTTTAAAAGAAAAATATCTTAAAATTTGATAATAAATTAGATATATGTTAAGTGATTTGTAGCTTTACAAAATACATCAAAACTAAAATAGTTTTCGACTCTAAGATTTTCAATTCAACTCACCTAAAATCCGTACTCTTATTCCGCTGACGTTGCGTGAATGCAACACTCGATTTTTCAAAAGCTAAGACGATCTTTGCCAATTTTACTATAAATTAATGTAATATAGGTTCAAATCAACAATTTATATTATTTGCATAGTAAAAAATTCATCCCTTATAGTTTTGGAGTTTAATGGGTTAATGGAGATAGTCCAATAGTTGTTTGATAAAAACTAAGATTGTTTTTTTCATGTTGCGAGGTATTTAATCCTTTCCCTACAGGTGCAGCGTATAGAGTGCACAGTGGGTATTTACCATAAGCTGAATAAAAATTATCGAAACTGGAGAGCTCGTTTTCCCTATACCTTTCA
Source organism: Araneus ventricosus (assembly GCA_013235015.1). Classification (NCBI taxonomy): domain Eukaryota; kingdom Metazoa; phylum Arthropoda; class Arachnida; order Araneae; family Araneidae; genus Araneus; species Araneus ventricosus. The sequence continues at coordinate 85,857 of BGPR01000134.1, read as the reverse complement.
ATTAACATCCCTCCTACTTGCTCCGATAGTTTCCACTGACAATGAATCAGTCAGCTCGGTCTGATCGCGCTTGAAAGTGCATGGAACGCTCTCCACAACCCAACCTGGTTATCACGAAACGGCGAGAAATTATCCCTTACAGAGCAATATTCGGCTATTTTGGAAGATTTAAGCAAGTAAATACCAGCTGAGGACGAGTCTTATGCACTATATCTCGATGGAGAAGTGACAGAGTGCAGCGACCAACAAACTGATTCTGAGACTGACGTGGAGGACAATCCAGATCACGAAGAATATAGCGATACAAACTCGAACACAAATATTTATACCATCCATCCATTCAACCCCTATTCTTATTATTCCGTAAAATATAAAGATGTGTATAAATAAATAAGCGCAGAGTAGGAGAAAACGAGATAGTGTATAAAGTGCGCCAACTGCCCTGTCCGCAAAGGCTCAAGTAAAATTTTGAAACAGTGTTTTTGGCCAACTTGAAGATGGAAAGTGCCGTGTCAAAGATTTACTTATAATCCATCTAGTTAGATACTGGCTAAACGTTGGAATTCTGGATCGACAGACGAAATGCCAGAAGACATTCTTACTATCCAGTTGGTTTTAAGACTGGAGATATAAGTGAATTAAAAGTTCATATTTTTTTGTAGATTCATCTTTAGTATATCTATAGTTTAGCTTAATTTACTTTTTAAATAAATTTACCAAAATAAATCTGTTTATAAGGAATCTGTTAGCTTCTTGTTTCTAAGCCGTATTGTTAAAATGCTGTTTTTGATTAAGAAATAAAAAAAGTTCAATGAACGCATACGAAACGGTAATCAAAATTTCTCACAATTTACTGTTTAACCCATTGAGTGATATTCAACTTTCTTTCAATATACATAGAGAAAATAAGAAGAATTCTCACATTTTAATGCCCAGCGCTTATTTCAATTCTAGACAACCACAGTGACTTGACAATATTACTTAGCAGACACCCACATTTTCGCCTTGTTGCATTTTTAAGGTCCACGGGATATTATACCCTTATTTAAACTTACTTTTTTAGTTTTTTGGTCCTTTTGTATTTCTTTATTACTTTATCTTTGAGCACATTGAATTTTTTTACATTGAACATGTTTTAAGAGTGTAAATTGCTGTGTAAATCTTTTAAAGGAAAGTAAAGTCTTGTATTGGTGAAGTATAGCCAGTTTATAGTGTTACTTTCTAAATTTACAAATTAATATAAGAAATAAAACAAAATTCATGGCATATATAAGTGCTACATGATTTCAAAAATTTAATATAAAAAGGTGACTAAAAATAGTCCAAAAGCAAAGTTCAAGGAGTAAGTTTGCAATGAAATGCCAAATAATAAATTATTATCTTTGAAAATACTCACATTATTTAAGATTTCCTTTCTTCTTCAAAATGTCCGACAGCGGCATGCAAGAAAGTAAAATATAAATATCTGGGAAAGCAATAACGGTCAAATAAATCTTTACCGAAATATTGACAGTTCCCTTTAAACATACTAAAACGAGGAAGATAAAGATCTGTATCCATTTAACTGATCAATACCAACAAACTCCTTCAAAGTTCCAAAGGAAAATTAAAATGTCGCCACATTGTAGCAGTTTATCACATTCAGTTTATGTCCACCTTCCTTTCAGAAAAAGAAATAAAGGAAAAGAAACAGAAAATAAAACTCAGGAAGCTTGAGCAAAAGATATATAGTTATTTTCCTTCTCTCAGACAAGAAAATCCAAAGTCTGAACCAATAAAATTCGTCCGAATTTTTAAGTGATTGGCGGTGTTTTAATGGAACAGCCCATTCTCCAAACGAGGAACTAATTGAGATTGATTAAAGCCAAACCCAGCCACCCATTGATTTTATGAGATACAGAGAATGCAGGTTTTATTGGCCACAGTGGGTACAAATGAGCGTACGAGGGACTGATTTTATTTGAGGCAATCCCATTTAGACTGTCATTAAGTTCAGTTATCAATTAGAAACTTAATGCATCTCTTCGTAAATTAATTCTTTATTGAATTTCTTTAGACAGTGGATTGGATTTTTTTTTCCACCGAACGGCTTAACATAAACAGTATTGAATTCGAAATGACAAATTAGGAGAGCAGTTTTCCCTGGTGCAGTCAACTCATTTAGAGGGTATTAAAGCCTTGAATACTTCCTAGAACATTATACAAGTCTCGCTGGAAATATCAATTAAATAGGTTTTCAAAGAATGCTGTCTTAGTTAATCACATAATTATAAAAAAATTGGTTTGATGATAATTATGTGTATCTTCTCTAAGAGTCTTTTTTCTGAATCTGTTGTTGAGTTTTGGAAACCGCCGTCGTAATATTTTTAAATAATTTTAGAACTTCAATAAACTAAGATAATACATCTGGTAATAATTTAATATTTATATTAAAGTGACCAGAAAATGCGTGTTTTCGTAACACCAAAATTTATGTTTGTAACCTATACGAATAGGCAAAATTGTGTTGTATTTCAATATATGTGTTGTAATATTCATTGTTCGCATACAGGTGAAATTTAATGCAGATTTCAAAGTTGGTATTACTTAATATTTAATTAAAGAGCTTCATTTTATTAGACATATCCATTTTTTTCTTCTTTAGTGGCAATGAAGATTTCCGTATGAAGCGGAAAACAATATATCAAAAAGTTATATAAGGGAAATGTAACAAGTAAAAACAAAAAAAGAATATCTTTTATCCATGATAAATTTTCTTTCGAAAATCATCTTGAATTTATATTAGCAGAAACCCAGAAATGCAATGCAGTTTGTGTCATAAAATGACACAAAATAACACTGAAGTGAACTTGATATGCATTGAATTTAATGCAGATTTGAATGCTTCTATTGCTTAATATTTAATTAACCCTCCCTCTACCCTTCCGTTTTTCATGTTCAATTCAAAAGCGGATAGCTAGTATTTATATGTATATTTACTAAAACAATCATGGATAAAGTATTCTTAAAATTTCAGAGATATAATTAAATTAAAAAAAATTGACTCATTTATTTTACAAGCTAAGTTTTCTAACCTGTCAGGCAGAATGTTAATTATCAAATATCTTCGATTATCAAATAATTGGGCGCTCAGAGGGTTAAAGAATTTATTTAGACATTTCCAAATTTTTTTGTCCTTTTGAGATAATGGATATTTCCGTATGAAGCGAAAATTTATGCACGTGAAAATTACTTAAAGGTTAATGAAAGGCTACTAAATTAATAAACAAAAACAAAATATGATAACTTATATTTATGACACATTTTCATTTAAAAGTCATCCTGAAGCATATAACCGACCTTTACTTCAATTCGGACCAGAGAAAATAACGGAGCTCGCTGATTGGTTAGCTCACTGACGTCACGCCTTCCCACCCAATTGCAAAACTTACAAGTCGTACGCTCTCTAGGAGGCAAAATACTTATGAATTAAAATATTTAATTAAGAAAGAAGGAAAATCATAAGAGCAGCAATATTTATTTCAGTAATTCCAATATTTTATTTATTCTCGAAATGTATTAGAAATACGTATACATATCTTATTTTTGTTTATTAGAATTTCTTAAAAAAAGGTTTAAAATTATGTAAATCTCATAAATTAATAGTTATATTTTATGTTTAAGTATTTTAAAAAGGGTACAACATAATGAATAAAGAAAGTGCACTTTTGAGACTAAAAAATGTTTCTTAATATGCAAACTAAAGAAAGTAATTAAAATTTATAAGCTCACGTGTTGCTTATTTCCTACAAGGCTTCGAGTTCGGCGAAATAAACATGACGTCATGAAGACGCTAAGAGAAGCAGCCAGTCAGCGAGCTCGGTTATTTTCTCTGGCCCGAATTGAAGTAAAGGTCGGTTATATGCCATCCTGAATTTTTATTGGCAAAAATCCGGAAATGCATTATATTTTATACCATAAAATGAGCGTAATTTAACAATGCAGTTAACTTGATATATATGGATCATTTAATAATTGACATAAGTACTTACCATTTTGATATTTGATATGGTTATATTTTTCTCTCGGTATATGAACTTTTCAGACTAAATTTGAATTTGAAGATAATTTATGTAACGACATAAATAATTTATTTTTAATTCCAATAAATGATTCACTTATAAAATCCTTACATCATTTTTTAAATACTTATAGATAAGTGTTTTGTATCTAAATTATTCATTTTTCTAATGAAATGACATAAATATCATTGAATTAAATACATATGTGTCATCACCATTTGAAATATAAATATTTGTCACGATTTTATATCGATATTCAACAAGACCTGTTCGTTAAAAATAACTGAAAAATTCAACAAAAAGCATGAAGTTTTCTTATTTGCTTTATTTTTCACTTCAATAACTCCTTGTCTATTTAGATTTCCTAAATGATATATAAATTAATAACCATTTATGGTAAGTATCTTAATATGTAAGATAGTAAAATACCATATATTTTCTAAATGTCAAATTATTTAAGTGAATGATAGAGTGTTTGCTTAAACATATTATTATATTTCATTTTATTATTGAATTATTGTACATATGCTATTCACTCTGAAAAACGAATATGAGTTATATTTCACAAGTTATATTTTTCACAGGATTGAGGTTTCTTGAAGATCATCATCGATACATAAATATATACGTTATTTAATAAATAGTTCATGACAGAACGCTAGACATTAGCACAAAACGGCCGAAAAATATTTTAAAAATAAAATCTCTTTTTGCTTTGTTTCTACTGTCAATGCAAAAATAAATATATTTTGTTCACCTACATTTATTTCAGAAGTTTATGAACCAAGTTGAAATACATAATTCAGCCATGCATTTTTGACATAATAATTCACATTTAAAAAATTAGATTACATTCATTAACAAGCACATGCGGCAACTTGATTCCGTATTCCATCACCAATTCGTATCATTATGTGAATGATATACAGTGTTGTTCATAATTATTAGAACGCTATAGAAAATGTTAGACATTTTATTACAAAAAATAAATTTATTTATGTCTCAAATTTATTAATTTTATTATTAATTCAATCGTATTTATTAGAAAAACTTCAACTAACTAAAACTTTATTGCAAAAATAAGTCTTGAGTTGTTTAAAATTATTCAAACGGTCAAAAACTTACAATGAAAAAAATAACATGAAAATCCTTAAAAATAAAATATCGGTGTTTAATGATTACATGGCCCTTCTTTGGCCTCAATCACTGCTTTCAGTCTTTGATTCAGGCTATCAACCAGTTTCTGCGTTGCCTCCTGCAGAAGATACTGCGTCATTCAGTTTTCATCTTCTTAAAAAATGATATTTATTTCTTCTCTCTTAAAAAGGGAAATTTCTTTCAAAGGGATTCAAAATTGACCGCGAATTTGATATGGTATTAAAGTAAGTCTCGTCTTTGTAGTGATCACTCCAGTATTTTAATTCCGTTTTTCGAGAAATTATCGTTCGAAATCTTTGGCGTGTGTTTTAGATCATTAGCTCGTTTAAAGATACACCGACGACCCACACAAAAATTTCTGATAGATTTCTTCAGATTTTGGGATATTATATTGACGTACACACTTACAGTCATTTTACCTTTAATCATCGCAATTTCACCTACACCTTTAGAGGGAAACAACTTACTATCTCATTTCCATCTTAGTGTTTTACTCTCTGTAAGATATTCAACATTTTAAGAGCCCCACCTTATCGTCCCCTCAATTGTTTACGTTTTTTATCGGAAAAGATCATATTTGCTTTTGTATGACCATAAAACACTGTCCCAGAACTCATAAAGCTTCGAAATATGTTCTTTTGCAAAGACTAAGCGCACTGCAATGTTTTGTTTTGGGATATATGGTATTTTTCTTTGTATATAGATTATTAACCTTGAGTTTTTGATTATGAGGCAAATTGTTGTAGCTGACACATTCAATTTCAATTTTTTCACAATCCTTTTTGAGACATATCGTTCTTTTCCTGGGTAAATCTTATATTCTTAGAGTCTTCTCTTGCCTTTTTTTGGTTTTATGTCTCGCCCTCTCTTGTTTTCGATGGATCCTGTCGTCTCATACTTCTTGCAAAAATAGTAGATGCCCAACATCGAAAATTTATACTTTTTACTAGGTTTCCATTTGATACCTCATCCCTTTTATTTTAATCATTGCGGTGACGAAGATCAAAAAAATCCTTTATCTCTTGAGCATTACTATTGGTTTACTGCTACATATACATAAAAAATAAACTAAAAATAAGTTAATCTGTTAAAAGTAAATCTGTTAAAATTTACCGAAACAAAAACAAATCCAATTCGTTCTCACTTAAATATAACCTTCGCCGTCGGTCGTTCGAATAATTTTGAAAGGCTAAAATATACCGTTTAGAACAATAATTTTTTATAAAAAGTAATGATATTTCATGAAACAACTAAAACTTATATTCATTTATAGAGAATAATACACGTTACTAGAAAATCAAAAGAAAATAGCAAATCATCAAATTTTAAAATTTTATGAAAAAAATATAAAATTTTAACAGTCCGTTCTAATAATTTTGAACTGCACTGTATTTGCTGGGAAAGATTTGCCATCTATCTAAGAAACTAATCCATAGCAAAATTTCTCTACACTTCAATACAAATAATTCCACTAACAAAGAAAAACAAGAAGGGTTCTTCACTGCATTTGCATAGCAGCCATTAAAAGGGCCGAGCTGGCACTCGGCGAAATCTCTAAAACCAACAAGAACGTATGAGGATAAGTCCTGTGACAAAACAGAAATCACTTTCTCAATGTATCTCATTCAAATATCATATCTTTATTTCCATAAGAAGGTCTTGAAAACCATTTTCCAAGAATAACATCGCAAACCAATTAACATATCTAAGACCAAGAGTTATAAAAGTAAGGCTATCACAAAGCAAATGAATGTAGAATCATTTTTAGTTTATGGGGAATGAATATAGAAAGACCAGGAAGAATGATCGAGAAATAACGTTTCTGTTGATGTATCAAATCGTGTATAAGTTCGTCTTTGCTTTGGATTTGCAAATGGAGTACTCAAACATACAATTTTCTTTTGATTTCTAGCCCTCTTCCTTTTCAAGTCTGGCTGAAGCTCAAGGATATACCAAGAATATCAAGACAATAGAGACTCAATATTCATCTCTGTATCCGTTACCTAAGTAGCACAACATGTGCCCGATATTGTATAATATCGTTCGATATTGTATAATATCGTTCGATATTATATAATATTATGTGCTATTGTACAATATTATATAATATTGCTAATATTGTTCAATATCGTACAATATTGTACAATATCTTTGTGCTACTTGGATAAGGTTATGAAAATTAAAAATAGTGTTAGAAAGCTTTTGATTTGATATAAATGTAAGCTTTGAAAGCATGCGAATAAAGAAATTGAAAATGATATTTAATCTAAATGAAATGTTACTAATTAATTAGTTGAAAAATGAAGCATTCTTTATTTAAGGCAATTTCTCTTGTTTAATTAAAGCATCATAAAATAGAAAATGTAAAATAAATGGTAAATTTTAGAATATATAAATCTAATTACCATAAATCTGATATGTTGATGATATTTTTTCTCAGTTACGTTCATATTTCTGGAATTTCCTTATTTAATAAATAAAAGGTTACCTTTCTAATTCAAAATATTTCTTATTTAAGGAAAGGACTCTCAGCATAAAGATGATAACATACATCATTATGCATTTCAGGAGAGTTGAAAGAATGAACAAAAATTTAAAAGAAATTGCTTGGCTTTGAATACATATTATATTAATTTCGATTGAATAAAGTGTAATTAAGTGCATGTAGCAATCTAAAATCCAATGGTGAAGGTCAATAAACTTGGTACTTGGTCAATAAACTGCTTTGTGATTTGTAAATGAAAACAAATTAAGTTTGTGATTTACATAAATGCTGTTAACATATATAAAAGGCTTTAGAAAATAAAATTATCTAACTTGGCAATTATTTAGATTTACATTTGCTTTTCTTCTACTTATTGCAGAAATTTGATAGTGAAACTTACCTTCCTAAAATAGGCTTTTTTTGTCTATCAATTGACGTCTCTTGTTCATCTAAAGATTTTGTAGGACACTACAAATTCGGAAAAAATCAAATCCCGAAATGAAATATTGGTTTTTATCAAATGTTTACCGTGTCTTTCATATCACAAGCCATGAGCTAGAACGGAGAACGAAATTTGTCAAAATAGTAGGTAACTTTGTTTACGATTGGTAAGAAATGTCAAGATTGTTTATTCGCTTATCATTCGTCTCTTTATTAGATATATCGCTCTTATTGATTATTCAGGTTTTGCTCCTTGTTATGTTGTAACGATAAGCAGATATCTTGAAAAATACAACTTTCATTAACATTCGAATAATTTGAATGAAATGAAGCAGCCAAGATGACATAATCGATTTTTTTATTGAAAAAAGATAGAGTTGTAAGTATAAAGTTATTAGAGACATAGCTTCATGAACAATGAACAGGTTTCTGAAAAATAAATCTTATAGATCTTTATTAAAGACGCTAGAATTTCTGTTACGACAAAACTACAAATATTTACAATCCAGAAATTCATAACCATATTGAATTCTAATCATCACTTCAGGAATAAAATAATAAATCATACAATTTGAAAGCTTTTGTAATACAATAAATATAATTATTAAATTTAATACTAATGATTTATGAAATTTTGAATTTGAAGGACAAACTAATTAAAGAAACAGACAAAAATACTCTTTATGCATATTGATAAGGAGAGTACAGACTCATATAAATTCTTAGATATGAAATTATATATATTATACCATTGCTATAATTGAAATACAAAATTCCATCTTAAAGAAGAACTACAACATATATAGTACCATTTACACAAAATGTCATCGTAGTTTCGCTATTAAGATGTCAGAGATATAGATTATTAGCATATATTTTATTTCAAAATTTCTGAACCAACCAATTTTTATACAAATAATATAGAGATACAGTTACTTTAATATATATATATATATATATATATATATATATATAATATGAAATCGTCTTTTTTCTGAAGTACAAACACCTGTCCCATTCCATTTTCTATTAACGTTTCTTATCCACATATAAATCCCTTATACAGTGCTGTTCAAAATTATTAGAACGGACTGTAAAAATTTCAACTTTTGTTCCTAAAATTTTTTTGTTCCTAATATTTGATGATTTGCTATTTTGCTTTGATTTTATAATACCTTATTTCGTTCTCCATAAATGCATATAAGTTTTAGTTGTTTCATGAAATATCATTACTTCGTAGAAAAAATTATTGCTCTAAAAAGTATATTTTAGATGTTCAAAATTAATCGAACGACCAATGACGAAGGTTATATTTAAATTAGTACGAATTCTATTTGTGTTTATTTTGGTAAAATTTAATAATATTAACAGATTAATTCATTTTGATTTTTTTTATGATTGAAGCAGTCAAGGCAATAGTAATGATTAAGAGCTAAAATATTTCTTTTGGTCTTCATCACCACAGCGATGAAGATTAAAAGTATGAGGTATCAAATGAAAACCTAGTAAAAAAGCATAAATTTTCGTTGTTGGGTTTCTACTATTTGTGCAAGAAGTATGAGACACAGGAGCCATCGAAAGCAAGAGAGGGCGAGACCGACCCCTCCCCCCAAATGCAAGCGAAGACTCTATGAATATAAGATTTACTCAGAACAGGAAGAATATATCGTCTAAAATTGTCAAAGAGTTGAAATTGAATGTGTGAGCTATAACAATTTACCTCATAATCAAAAACTCAAGGTTGATAAGCTGTAGCCAAAGAAAAAGACCAGACATCTCAATACATTTAAAAAAAACAAGATTTGCCGATTGACAAAGGAAAACATGCTGGACTTCTCACTGCACACTCATATTAGATATTAATGGGCCCTTTTGGACGCCTAACCAAATCCCAAACACCAACAAGAGCGTAAAAAATAAGCCAATAAAAACGCAAGTTAATCTTCTCCCAGCGGAATTCAGTCAACCAACTATCTTTATTTTTATAAGATGATGTTCAAGATACCAGCTTAACTAAAATAAATCGCTAACCAAATAGCGTTCCTGGTACCAAGAGTTAGAAAAGGAGACCGTTCAGAAAGTAAATGCATTTATCAGCAATTTTAGCAAAGGGGGAATGAATAACGAGGAGGAAGAACGAGTAATCTCGACATCATGTGCTCTGCTGATGAAACAGATCGTGTGACGAGTTCTGCTTCGCCCAGGATTGCTAATGGAATATTCGAATGCTGAGTTCTGTTTGGATTTTTGGTCTCTCCCATACCAAATCATGCTGATGCGGATGGATCTAAACAACGATGTCGTGACATGTTCATACATAGTCCAGACTTGAGGTTCGGAAAAGGAATGGCAGGAAAAGACGACAGAACGCTTAATAGAAACGTTTTTAATAAATCGAAAGACCCAAGAAGTTAATTTTCGTTCAATATTTGTTGTTTAAATAAAATAACGGTAGAAAAAAACCTTTCAGAAGAGGCAAATTTAACAATATATCAATTTAGTTAGAAATTATATTTGAACTCATAATAAAACCTATTTTTAATGTTTTTTAAAATTTTTGAAATATGACTTATTCAATTATATTGTGGAAAACTCTGTTTGCTCGTCTAAGAAGCATTCAAATAAAAAAAAACCATTTCCTGAATAGAAACTTTTCTTAAAAGGATTTTACCATATAACATTTCGGGAGAATGAAATCAAATATATTTTTTGAACAGAAAATGTAAATATCATACAAGATTCAATTGAACTGTAATTTGTGTGGAATTCAATCCATTCAAAATTATACTAAGTACCACTTCATCTATAATCTATCATGAATAGTATAAAAATAAGCGGCAATGTTTACTCGCTTTTACGTTATATCAAGTTATGATAGGCTAAAATAATAGCAAAATTAAGAAACTAATTTCCTTTGAGTTTTCGCATCTTTCATGCCTATTGGTACAAGACTGGGAATTATCTTCACATATTTACGTCCACCGACGTTAGATTGCTAATTGATATATTAATAAAACTTTTCAGGTTTCAGTGAAAATAAAATGTAGTTTATATACACTTTAGGAAACTTTTATCTTATAAACAGAGTCGAATATTCTTAAATGGTTAAAATAGGTTAATGAAGAAAATGCATTCATTCTCTTACGTTAGTTTTTTACATAGAAATTACAAAAATTTAAAATAACTAAAGCATTCGATGTGCTGTAAAATGGCAAAGCAACTTTCATAAAAGGAATATGATCTTAATTGTCCATTTAAATTGCAACTATGGGAGAAGAGATTATTTTGTTAAACAGGAATTTTTCAAAAAAATAGCATACATACTGCTTCATGAAACAAATATTTTGATTAAAATAATTCTAATGAATTATTAAAATCACGCAACAATAGAGGAAAGTAATTTCGGATTTGTAATTGCAGACGTCAAAAAGACAAAAAAGAAAAAAATTAAAATTAAACCTTGCAAAGGCTTAGGAATTATTTTTTGTGAGGTGAATCTATAATAAAAAAAATTGTAATTAATTTAAACATTAAGAATAATATTTCCATCTAAATTTGATTTTTAATAGGATCAATAAAACCTGAAGCGTAAAAAAAATCCCTTTTCGGCAAGCTTGAAGGCAAAGGTAGAGTCCTTTACGCTAATGTTACAAAAGTAATGAAATATTACATATTGATCAATACAGACATAGCCAATGACTTTATTGTTTCTACACATTGCAATACTTACGATGTGATTCTCTTTTCATGTCATTTAATTTTTTGCTATATCAAGGTTTTATCATTCCATTTTTCATTCCAAAAAGTTATGATAGATTTATCGGTAAGTACATTGGTCAATTTTTTTTTTATATCTCAACACATAATCATTCAACAGGTAGGAGTCATAAAGAAATAAACATCTCAGCAGTGCAAATATCTCCTAGATAACATAAAGCCAGCCTATCTGAAACAGTAACAAGAAATCGACTCTTGGCACGAATGAAGAACGACTCTAGATTTTAAAATTAATTTATTTAATCTAGGTTACAATATAATTGTACGAACATTACTTTGTCATATGGTAAAATCACTTGACATGATACACTTAAACACTACTAAAATGGGCTCATTTAGAGAACTCCCTTGTTACAGAGATAATAATCACTAAATTCTTAACATATAAGAGAATAAAAATTATTAAACATTGGGAGTGGCAAATTTAATACATGTTTTTAAAGCATAGGATATGAATGCAGCCAATTTGAACAGTAAATTTAAATCTCCAACGACGGTTAAAACCAAATACTCAGGCAGAAAATCCCAAGCAATTTTTAAGTTAAGGAGATATTTTTCAATAGCAAAAAGGATAAAGGGAACACTTATTTAAATATCTATCGTTTTTGGCTACTTTATATTGATTTTATTAAACAAATCATGGTCCCGCCATGTTTAGTTAAATATCAAATTGAAGTATTCTGTCAAAAAACCTATTATCAAATTAGCTATTAAAATAATTGGTTAATTAAAATTAACTATTTACTTAATTAAAGTTAAAAAATTAATTGTTACAAAACTTCACTAAAACCTTTTTCGTAGCTCATACTATGTTCCAGCAATCTTTATCTTATAATTATCTAATAATTATATTAATTTAAATAAAAGTCACTGTGCCTATGTATGTATGTTCCACATCTCTTCCTAAACCACTGGACTGATATCAATCAAACTTTTCAAACGTTTTATTTAAGAAAAGAGAAAGGTCACCTTACACTCTTCAAAGCCTAAAAGATGCTTAAAATTTCACTTAATTAAAAATTAAGCTAGGCGTTTTTCCGCGATGTCTTTCATTTCCATAAATTTGTTTCTCTCATTTTAATATTTTTTTCAAAATTAATTTTAAACTGAATTCGTAACAATATTCTTGTTGATCAAAAATAATACGAAGAACTGTTTCCAAAAGGAAGAATGCTAAAAGAAAATTTTAAAAGTAGACGATTTAACACTTTATATCGGGACCAGCTATTGATTTATTTTCACGCTTTAAATTAATGATTAATTAAATAGTTAATTTAATTGTTTTAAAATATTCATTAAAACATTTCATTGACTTTAGTAATTCTTAACAAAATTTGAAGTACCTATATAACAAATAATAACGTATAAAGAAAACGGATGTTTTTAAAAATCGTCTGGTTCAATTGATATTCTCATTTTAATTGAAAGCGTTTTAGATCAGAAAAGGAATTTGTGTATTATAATATTTATACAATTGTAATTTTTACATTGAAAATATTAAACATGAAAGCATTTTAATCCTGAGCAAAGCCAGGTATATCAATTAACAGTTATAATTAACAAAATTTAACAAGGATATTAACTATAAATTAATTAAATTAATTAGTCATAAATTAATTATATATTATACGGTATGAAAAGTGAAAGTGAATGCGGTTGATGGGAACTCATAACTTCTAAGTAATTCAATATAAAAGTAGTTTGTTATGATAAGGTGATAATTCCCCGAACTGAAATTTTCTCTCTATCTTCAATCTTAACGAAGCCATGAGGAAATGATAAATTGGGGGGGGGTATTGAATATCGCTTTTCAGCTCATAACTTATAAGCAATTCTAGCAGACAAAAAACTTTTAGTGTAAAAGTTGTTCGTTATAATAAGATGATAATTGGCCTGATTGATTTTCTTTTCTATCTTTAGTCTTAACAGAGCTATGGGGAAATGATAAGTTGGGGAGGGGATTGAAAATGGCTTTTTAGCTCATAACTTCTAAGAAATTGTGGCTATCAAAAAAGTTTCAATACAAAAGTTGTTTGTTGTGATAAGGCAATAATTCGCCTAATTTGAATTTTCTTTCTATCTTGAATGAGTTAGGGAATTATGGGAATATGAAATTTTCAGTCCCCCACCATTTCCACCCCCTTTTAGCTGGTTAGCTCATCTGTGAACTCGGCTGAGATTTTCACCGTCCTTACAACATATCCGTCGCCAATTAAAATCTAATCAAAATTACTCTAGTTATCATGTTTACAAAATAACACGGGCCAAAGCGTTATGTATATACTTCTCTACTAATAACAATAAGGAAAAGAAAATTTTGCCCTCTATTCTCCTAAGTATTGGAGCTATAAGAATGAAAAAGGGTGAAAGAGACTGAAAATGACTAGAGCTTTCCAACAAGAGGTAACATGCTTAGGTTAAAACGTAATTTAAGTTAGGGGGAGAGGAGGGGAAGGGTGGGAAAATCACTTTTCAGTTCATAACTTCTAAGCAATTCTAGCTATCGAAAAAGTATAAATCAAAAATTGTTTGTTATGATAAGGCAATAATTCGCCTAATTTGAATTTTCTTTCTATTTTCATTTGTAAAGGAATTATGGGAAAATGAAAATTTCCACCCCCACCATTTCCACCCCCTTTCCGTTGGATAGCCCATCTACGAACTCGACCGAGATTTTCACTATCCTTACAACATATCCTATGCTGGTTAAATTTAAATAAAAATTACTCCAGTTATCGTGTTCACAAGATAACATGGGAAAAAGCGTTACACATACATATATATATATAAACTTCTTAACGAAGGGTGGTTTTGGTTTCTAGGGGTCATGATCGGTGAAGATATGCAGAAATTTTCCGAAAGTCGTGTCATGAGAACCATTGTAATAGGTAGAGTTCCTATAAGGAATCTACCTAAAAATTTTAATGAGCACTTTAAGATAAAGAAATTAAATGCATTGACATGTTGTTGTTTTATTTTGGCAGGAAGCTAATCTAATTTTTTCAGCAATATTCAATTCAAAAAATTGTTCGTGCATATTATTTCAACGAATATACAAACGATTGCAGATTCGATTAATTCATCAAATGTTTTTTATATACATTCTTAAAATTGAAAGCTCAATCGTAACTTTAGTTGATAGATTTCGTCCTCTGCATGAGAGTCATGTAGTGAGAATTCATTTCAATTCCTTCTATGGGAAAAATTGAATAATTAGGAAAACTTATCTGTTCCTTATTAAAATTACTAAAAAATGTAATAGTATTCGAAACATAATAAACTGAGACTTTATAAGGATAATCAACCTTATAAATATAAAATATCGAAAAATTCCCGGTTGAAACAGTTTTGATGTTCTCGAAAACCAAATTTAAGATTACATGTTTTTAAATAAAAATAGAAAGCTTAACTATTATCTAAAATTTAGAGAAAACAATAGAGCTAAGGTTTAAAAATATTTCTGATTTTTGAAAAAATGGATATTTTTGTGAAAATATGCTACTTTATTTTAACTCAAAAATAGCGTAGTATTATTTCATAAATTATTTGGACAGTATTTAATGCAAACACGCCAATTTGTGAGGAATATAGAGACATCGAAAATCTTCTGTAAGTGTATGATTTGCTGGCTTCTTGAGGACAATATTTCATGAAAATACTGCAGAAATCATGTTTGGAGGATCAATAATGCAACAAATTTATGTTTGGATTCTTCTTCGAATTATTGGAAATCTTAGAAAATATAAAATTGCTTGTAATGACCAAATGTAATGAAATCTGCTGTAAAGTGAGACTACTTTATTGAAACTAACTCCAAGATATTGCACTACATTGATAACATTATTCCTCAATATATTTAAGGAATTAGCTACATGCTTATACAATGAAAACATATATTAGGTGCCCATTGAAATTACATACACACCAGATTAATTTAAGAAAAAATGCATGTTAACTCATAAAATGGTGTGTAGGTACAGTAAAATGCCTATGCTCTAAGCCATGAGACCATTTACAGCGCCACCTAGCGGCAAACTGTGGAATTAGAGCTCCTATCTCGAAAACGGAACGATACAAGAAAAAATGCTAATGACAAAGTTCTAGCATTATCGATTTAGCACAAACAGACACCTCATAAGCATTAATACTTCGAATACGACACTTAAACCGCACATTTCTTTCCCGCGATTACCAAATTTGTGATATTACAAAACATGGACGAAAAGCGAAAATGTTATATTTTGGAACAAAATAACCCAAATGGACTTTTTCATATGGGAAAATACGCGTGTTTCCTGTACCCGCGTGTTGCTCAAACAACACGCATATATGACCTCTACACCAACTTTACTGCACCTTCGAAGACGTATTGCTGATGCTTGTGCCAGTGTGACACGTAATATGCTAAAAAGTGTGCAACGTGAAATTAAAACATAGGTCCATATTTGTATTATAACTGACGGAGAGCAGTTTGAACACCGGAAATAAAGGTATCTTATAAATAGTTTTTGTCTTTTAACTTTCTAACACGTTTCGTCATGTAGCAGTGTTGGAACAAAGTGTTAAGCGTTCTGTCTAAGCATTAATTAGGTATTTTCGCGCTTACTATTGTCACAATAACTCAAGGCAAAACACATCTTGTGCACTAAATCGATGAAGATCTACATTTTTGTTTTGTTATAGCCCCTATCTTGTACCTTTTTCGAGACAGAAACACTAACTCCTGATTTTGCCGCCAGGTGGTGCTGAAAGTGGTCTCATGACTTAGCGCATAGCTGCTTTACTATACCTAAACATCATATTTATGACTATAGCTTCACTTATTCTGAAATTAAAGGGGGGTTGGTAGTAACTTCAGAGGGCACCCTGTATATTCATGTATATGCATAGCATCAACACTTTTCCTTCTGCAATAGCTACTCTTAAATAAGCTGAAAAGTGTTTTTTCTTACTCGTATTTAGACATTTAATTTTAACCTACTATAATGTATTTTTAATAAATGGCAAACATTTGAGACAGGTATACAATTGATTTAAAAAATTACAGTTGACTAGGCATTCAAAGATAATTTTTAATTCAGAAATCTTTTTCTTAATTAAATAGACTATTCATGTAAATTTAGATCCCAACGCTTTATATGCATTGCAAACTTCTGAATACTACTAACTCTAGAAAACCACTTGCTGATACCAGCGACTTCGTTCTCGTAGTATAATTATTGGATATTTTTATATGAAATATTTTATTAAAAAATCCTTTCAGCAGGCTATGACATAAAAAACATTGCTAGAAATTGTGATTGAAAAAGTTTTCAAAAATTATTTAAAATTAAACAAAATGTCGCATGTAATTGAAGTTGGAATCATTGAGAAGCTAATTTTTTAAACTTTAAGATGATAAAATTATTTTTATACAGCAATATGCTCCGAAGTAATAGCGGTAAAACGTTAAAAGTTCAGGTAATTTTCCAATTAACTAAATTTCTCAATAATTTTTTTAAATCCTTTCTTAGTGAGCACATATTACCATATTACATACTTACCTGCCGAATGTTTTCTAGTACCAACGGTTTGGAAGATTCTTTGATGAGTCAGTGAGTGATTTTCTTTTTTATATACAGGGTTCCCTTCCCCAGGGATATCTTTTACACCCCCTTTAACTTCTAAACGGAGACAGCTTAGGCCATAAAGTTGGTGTCTAGGTGTAGTAAAGTGACAATGCGCTACAAGGTGATATCAGTTATAGCGCCACCTGGTGGAAAATTATGGAGTTAGTGTTCCTATTTAGAAAACGGTACAAGATACAGGAAAAAGGTCATAACAAAATTGTAGAGCGTCTTCGATTTTCCACACCTGTGACGCAACAACTCGCGACAACAGGAGAAAAGATAATCGTTTCAACAATAAAAGTCGACAGGATGGCGTAGTCGTTATAAAGTCGAAAATAAAAATATCTGTTGATAACTAATTGTGTGTGTTTTCCTTTCTTTCTAACGCTTTTCTGGCGTAAGAGTGTTGTAAATCGTGATCAAACAACTGCGCGTTTTACACGTTTTGTTCTTAGTATTATTGTGCCCAAGGTGTCTTTTCGTATTAGATCGAAGACGCTCTACAATTTTTAACTGACTTTTTTCTCGTATCTTTCACCGTTTACGCGATAGGACCTCTTATTCCAAAATTTACAGATAGATGGCATTGTATGTTGTCTCATCGAGTAGCGCATAGCCCTTTTACTATACCTAGACACCAACTTTATGGCCTAAGTTGTCACCGTTCAGCAGTTGAAGGGGGTGTAACAGAAATAAGTGGGAACCCTGTATATAGATTTTAAGTCAACATTGTCTGATTTGAAAGCTGAATGACTGTTTTAAAATATACGCTTTTGAACTACATCTATGGCAGATTTCATTTAGGCAAGGGAAAGTGACGATATCTGACATTTTTATAATGTTTCCATAAGTCTGATAATTTACTTATTTAATCTTATTCTTGATCAAAAATGTTTAAAAAATATTTTTAAACATTAAATAGGACAGAACTCATATTACAGAAGTTATTATTTCTTAAAATGATTCATCAAATCATTCAACATTCTATTGTAAATATCCTCAATACTTAAAAGTTAATTATATCCAGTTAGGACGCATCATAATCGATTTTTTTTCATTTTATTGCAGAATTTCCCCCAAACATTTATACAGCTAAAAATTTAATAACTGACATCGTTGTAACAATAATTGAATAGTTTATTAAATTAGATATTTATTTACAATTACTTTTGTTGGCTTCAGTAAATTATGAGTAGAAGGAAAAGAAACTTAGCGTATTTATCTAAATTATCTAAACAATGGCAAATGAACGGAAGACTAGAACTTGGATTTTATATACATCATAAATAATACCTTTACTTTACTGAACAACAAATAAGCGTGCTGAGTAACATCCATCTCTAAAGATGGTTTAAACTTGCGATCTTGTTTTGTACGATTTCAAATTGTTGCCACTTTATTCCAGAGAAAATTATTATCCATATGCGTTCGAAATGTTAATTATTACTAATTTTTACATCCTAATTAGAACACGAGTAACGACTAATTATGCATTCCTCTGCCTCAATATGAATGTTTCATCGCTCCCACATCGAAAGAGAGTCAAGAGACCAAAGTTTCCACGAAGAGAGAATAAGTCATTTTATATATTGATGCTCCAAAAATTAGAAGTGTCTTCATTCCTAGAAGCGGGGACAAACTTCATTCAGAAAATATGAAAACTTAAATATATTGAAAGATGAGGTAATGTATACATGCATTCACCCACTCAACGATGGTTCAAGAGATTCTGTGAAGCTGCAAAATTTATTAATTTCTTCTTAACTAATTAAACTTATTAGCTTAAAGTTTACGCTTCTTGAAGCTTTAAGCGATTATGGACGTGAATCATACAACCTTTTCATCATATCTAAGAAAATTATTAATTTATTTTAGTAAACTTAAAATTATATCTTTCTATGGAGCGAATAATCTATGATTCTTCATCTTTTATAGAGGTATAGACTTCTTCTTTGCATTACTTGTTAATTTAAATATAAAATTGCTAAGTTCCATAAGTGAATCTATGGGTTTCAGGAACCTTCATGATTACATTTAACCCTCTGATTCCTAAGGTCATTCAAATAGAGGGACCTCAAAATACGGGAACGTCCGAGCTTCTCTATCAAATATAAGGGAAATTCACTTTCCCACCTCAAAAACCACAATGACAGCTGGGATTAACAGAACTGTAAGAAAACTTCCCTCTTCCCCAAACACATCGAGGTGAGCCACTCTAACGAAGAAAGCACGCGCCGCGGGTATGAAATCAATCACACTTGACGAAAGGGGGTGGAAATTTCAGAGTGACATTCGGACGTTTCGGACGTATCGATAGAGATAATGATTCACAGATGTTTTCAATTTAGGATAACGAAAATATTCTATATTTCCATAAATTATACTCTTCGGTATTAATTTTGCCAAGTAGGGTGGAAATTTTATACATTTATAATAATAACATATACTGTATCGCTAATATACACTGAAGTGTCAAAAGTCATGGGATACCTCCTAATATCGTGCTGGACCTCCGTTTGTCTTGAAAAGTGCAGCAACTCGCCATGGCATTGATGCAACAAGTCGTAGAATTGAAATCGTTGAAACTCGCATTTTATCGTGAAGATTTGAATGATTTGTGGTCACCCCATATCAAAGAAAGCTGAAAATGATTTGCAACTTTCATCAATGGTTTTTTTCCATGTGCGCAATGTTTACATATATTTTCGTAAAAATAGCATGCATATTCATAAAGATATAAACGTTTTCTTAAAATGTAAAGTTTTCAACTAAATTATACGAAACTTACAGAATGCGTGACAATATGTTAGCGAAGTATTATATTAAAATTTGGAGCTGACACTTTTAATATTATAGGAAATATAAAATAAAGAAATTTTTACTCCGCATAGGAGAAACTTAGTATAATTTTTCTTTTATAATATGGAAACCAGATACATAGTGCAACTTAGATGAAAATTCCTTTCCTATATCATTAAGATTTAGAAAGATCCATTGCCGAAAGTAGAATTTTTGTCGGTCTCTAAGAGAATCAAAATGATGAGGATTTTTCCACAAACTAATATATTTTAAACTTGTATGAATGATAATATGAATTTTGTCGTGATTTTCTTTAAGCATAACAATTCCATTTTTTAGATAAAACTAGCGTATCGAATTTTCTACAATTTCCCTAATTATTTTATTTCCTTTAAAATTAATTTGGTACCAAAGCTTTCAAAGTTTTAAGTTTTTGAGAAGATTATAATAAAAATATCATTCTTCGTAAAAAATATCTTGAATTCTGCAATAAAGAAAACATTTAATATTGGAAATACATATATATAGTATATACATGTATATGTCTATTGAAATGCTATAGAAGTTCCCATCAATAATTATCAAAAACATGACTATTAACTCGTTCTAGCTTTATGCTTTCTGCAGAATGTTTCAAACGAAAAGCAGGAAATAGCAACAAAGTAATATAGAAAACTGCATTTACTTCCTATATATGTTTTCCTACACAAGGTAAGTTCTTTAGGCTGATCATAATGCACGTGGATGCAATAAACAGAACCCCTTCTTCGAAAAGTCAGGAATTTTCATATAAAGCCAGGAAACTTTTTATTACTATAAAATTCAGAAAATATTTCTTTTTTGTAGAAGTAGAGTAAACCGTTCCCTCATGAATGATATTCAGGAACGAAAGAAAGTTTTCATTTTCTTCAGAATCCTTTGCCTGGGTCATAATGCGTTTTTAAAAAGGAAGGAATGAAAAAAGTAGAAAATCTTCCTCTCTCACCAAACATAAAACTCTACTTTTTTCTTCCTTTTCTGGAAACGTATCTCGTAAAACTATTTTGTGGGATTTGGATGTATAGGATTTCCAAAAGGATTTACCGTTCATCCTTTAGATATATGACTGAGTATTTTATTTTTAATTTTTTGGTTTAAAGGCATCTTTTATGAATTGTTAAGAAATGCGTTAAACGCATTAAATTTATTTACTCTCTATAAGCGACGTCATTTCACATAAAGACTTCAGTCTATGATTTTGTTAGTTTTGAGTTTCAAAAAATTGTGGTGAACTGTGTGGTTTTTAAAATTGTTTGCACAATATGATTTTGTTAATGAATGAAATTTATATTTTTTTATTTTTTTCATAAAAATAAACTGTTAATCTAATCGAATGTGAAAATTTAAAAATAATCTGTGATTCCTGAAATATTGGAAGTCAGGAAAAAGTGTTGTATTTTCGATGGAAAATAATTAATGGTACATATGAAGCAATGCCCCTCGGAAATTATTTCTATTGGCATAACAAATTTGCTATTGCAATGGAAAGAGGTAACTGGCTAGGTGGAAGAAACGGACAGCATTTCGTATTTCAATGTAATTGTAAAGATGAAAAATTATCTTCATGTCTGTTCTTCAATATCTCAGTAAATAATTCCAAATGTTAAATTTGTTTTCTGAATCGGAAGTCCTTGTAACTAGACGGAACATTGGGAACCTCACCCCAGAATTCGACGTCATTACTAATATAATAGCCCAGATCTCTCGGTAACAATAAAAAAAATAAAACTCGAGCCATAGCACTGTGAGACGTTAAACAGCATTATTTCATTATTAGAGAACCTAAATTTCAGTAATTTTAAATTTAAAAGAGTAATTGTCGTTCTAATTCCAAATTTAATTGCTGTAAAATAGTGAAATAAAAGTTTCTATCGATTGATATAAAATTTATCTCGCTATGATCAATAGCTCCCGAGAAATTTTAAATTATATTAATCATACATTTCAAATTAATTTCCGTTTTTGAATAGAAAGTAGTAAATTACATCAGTGGTATATCGTGCGCGTGATATAGTTTGGACGCCACGATGCATCTCAATATTTATTTCAATCGTGATGATATAATTTGATAATATTTTTTGGCGACGTTTGACAAGCAGAGCAGTGTTTTGTTTTGAAACTAGATTTTCTATCTATCTAGATTATACCTACTAGATTTTCTCGATTGTTTTAGACCAAGAGGTTTTTTGAATAAAGAAATATGTAAATAATATAAATAAAAAAATATTTCCTATCATAAAGCATATGTTTATTTTATTTTTTTTTCAATCACTGTTAAACATTTCTCTCGCATATATATCTATTTAAACACGTCAAATTTAACAGGAAATCTCTCGAATGAATAGGCAATTTGCACCCATCATTCCATGACGGGTGATTTTCCAGTTATTAAGATTCAGATACTAAAAAACATGTAAAAAATTTAGAAATTTCTTTTTAAGCTTTTCTATTAGAAATATACAAGCTATCATGTTCAGCTTTATTTCCTCTAAAAAGCATAATTTGAAAATGCAATATTACAGGAATAATTAATTCCTCAAATCAGATACATAGCATTCTTATCATTATTTATCGGGTACGAAACAAACGATCATTCAAACCCATGTCTTGTAGAGATAGGGCGAAACGTTCATCAAATATATTACTTCCCTGATAGAGATGAATTATATGCGAACAAAAAAATACGAATATTTTCTGAAACTCAAGCATCTAAACTAACATTCATACTAAAGCATTACAAAGCACTCACCAAAAGGCCAATATGAGAAATTACAAGAATCACAAAAATGTGATTTCATCCTTTGAATTTACTAACTCATCCAAAATTTTTATTATACCTGATATCAGCTTATATTGAAGGACCCATCTCTTATTATCTAACGCAGCTCCGAAAAAACCCGAAAATGTGTGGTTTCCGAAATAACGTCAAGTTCCTAAGTTTTTGAATTATGAAAAGCATTTACTATTTATTTTTGTATATTGCTTAATTTTTATTTCAAACATCTATGAACAGTTCAGCATTTCCATTAGTATCCTCGTTGTAAAAATGAGCCCAAAGTATAAATATAACATGAGAATATCTTAAAATCAAAATCTAATATAACATTTTAAATAGCACGCAGTTGGATGTCCATTATGAACATAAAAATTACGCCTCAAGAATATAGTGCTATTTTTCAAATGGATATTATAAAAGCTTTACATACAATTCCCCCTGCAATCTTTTGTTCCTGATTTAGAGAACTTTCCGTCGTAATCGCGTGAATGACACAAATGAGTCCTAGCCATAAATATTTCTGTACTGTGTGTTATCACCTACAGACTGTAACTTTATTTTCGTGTGTCTGACGAATTTGCTTTTCGTCTGAATATGTACTGGATACACTGCATATTTAGTGAAATAAATATTTTTAGCTTTAAACAAGTCGAGTTTTAAATAATTATACGACATTTATTCTACGGAAATTAAGTTCGTGTGTCACAGAACATAATAAACATTAGCTGTAATTTAAAGAAATATTCTTCCAATTCAAATTTTTATAGTATCAGATAAACTGTGATTAAATATTTTGCTTGAAACTCTTTCTCTTGCATATTTTGTTGGTAAAGTTCCTTTACTCATTAAAATGAGAAAAGGCTATCAATAAAATCCAGTAAGCATAAAAATGCCCTTAAGACTAAAACACATTTAATTCTTATCATAGACTTAGCACTAACCTGAAAACGATGATTATGTAGAGTTGTGTTCACAAAAATGCACATTTTGTTAAAATTTCGTTAAAAATACATTATTTTCCATTAGCTCACCTTAGCATCATTATTTATTGCTTATAAATAGTTGATCATACCAGCCAAAGCGCTGCATGTTAGTGCTTGCTCAAAAGAAGAATCACAAGTTAAACCAGCGGAAGTGGTCTCTCCAAAACTTTATCGTATCAGCCCTAACGCGGGTGGGGAAAAACACATAGAGAGGCAATAACATGTATTCCCTAACACAGATGGACAGACTTTTTTTGCGTCGTACAATGGCGAAGAAGCCGAATATGCAATTTGAATGCCTTTTTTTCAACCGATTGGAAAAAAAATTAGGAATGGATCTATAATTAATGTTAGTCGACCTCATACCTATTTTATTTATCTAAGCAAAGGGTTTAGAAGTTATCGTGTTAACATGTATGCGATTAAACAGACCGACAACAGTCAACATTTTGACGGATTCGGTCCAGAATTCGGTACGGACCTACAATCCCAATGATAAAACTATGTACCAAATTTTATCTCTCCAGCCATGTAGATTTTTGAGTTATCATGTTCACATGAATACGGACAGACTTTCCGCGAACGGAATTTGTCCAAAATTTTAAAAAAAACTAAATATTATGTATAAAGATCACATACCAAATTCAATCCCTCTAGCTCTAACCGTTTTCTAGATATCTTGTTGAGAGACACACAGACACATATAATTCCGAAATTGTGTTTTTCGAACTCATGGAGATCTGAAACGTGGAGATTCATCAAAATCTCGAGATAAATTTTTTTGACGATTACAATACTTTTCTCTTTGTATACGAGAACGAAAGAATGCATACGTCTAAAAGCTAAAGTAAAGCTAAAATCTTTAATCAACTACCGTATCTTCGTAGAAACTGCGGGAACAAGAAACGGTGACTGCAGCGTATGAAAATCGCATATCAGCGACTAAGAAACATTTTAGTCTACCTCGATCATTATAATGTCGGCTAAAATAATCCTTTCAATGATTTTTTTTTATCCTGCGAGTGACTTTGGCTTGAGATAGGCTATGAAGACTTCAGTTTTTGCTTCTCATATAATTGCGGATACGGTTCGTTATCCGACTTTTGTTAGTCAAACTTTAATTACGCCATTGTTGGTTTTGTCATCATCTCAATTATTTGTTTTTCGACGGGATTAGGGTTTTGACGATAAGTTAATTAAAATTAAGTGAAGGAAGTTTAGGAGCTTTAAATTAATTGGATATATTTTCTAGTGTAGTGTTGTATTTTATGAAAAAGAGCGAAATTTTGAAATTGATTTCATGGAAAATAAGTTTAGAAATTAAGAACGGGCAGTCGTTTATAAATGAGAACAAGTGAACATAATATTCTTTATAACATGTATTCTATGTATTCTTATTTTAATGCATCTGTGTCTAAGCCATCTTTTAACTATTTTAGAAGAATAAAATTTAATTATTTAATTAGATAAGTCAAAGCACATGCAGACCAAAATTAAAGACGTTCATCTGTCAATATTGGATGCAAACTGAAAGAGTTTTAAAAAATTTTAGTTAATAAATTGCTACTTGCCCCTTCAGTTCAATCAATTGAATATACTTTTCAAGGTCGATTTTTTCTCATAATTAAAATTTCTTTTATAATTAAAATTGGAAAGTTATCCAAGAGAAATGGGAATATTTAATATATGAGTTTATTTGGTCTAATATTATTCAAAGCAGAGTTTCTGTTAAGAGCATGCAACTTAATTCTTCAGAAATCAACGTTTTCAAAACAATTTTTCAATTTCTAAATTTCAAATAGAATTACGAAACATTATTTCCTACACTCACACTATTTTTCATCCATCCTCTCTAGAATCATTCATGTGTTTGAGAAAAGTTATGAAAAAAAAGGAATAATTCCGTTGTAAAAAGGTATTTATAGACACCCACGCATATTTCAGAATTTACTTTCTTTTCTCTATAAAACTCTTTCAAACAGATATCAATGATAATAAAATTTTCCTTATATTTTTGAGTTTAATATATTCTTCCGTACCTTAAATTTCATGCTAAGATCCTTATAAAATTAGATGATGTCATCGTCGAAAAAAAATAAGCATCTACTACTATCTAATAAGTAAACGAAAAAATATATATATCATGCCACCGCATAAATCAACATATTTTCTGAGCCTAGACAAGATTATGCGTAAGCAATTATTTGACTCATATGTAGGCAAGTCCATTGCTCCTTTATGCCTTTGAATTAAGTATAACTCAAGAGAAAAGAGGCAAGTATGAGATAAAATATGAAAAATACAGGACTCTGGACCTTCATCTTATTATTATCGTGAGTTGCCTGTAACTCCCTCGGTAGTCTGTGTACCCCTTCGTCTATGCTTTATTAGGTAATCTAAAGAAACATCTTTCATCTTTAGTGAAGTCATGATTTTTGCAGACATATGTAATAATGTTAGGTAGATTCCTTATAGGAACTCTACCTATTGCAATGGTTCTCATGACACGACTTCCGGAAAATTTCTGCAGATCTTCACACCGATCATGACCCCTAGAACCCAAAACCACCCTTCGTAAAAAAGTTTATATATATATATATATATATATATATGTATAACGCTTTTTCCCATGTTATCTTGTGAACACGATAACTGGAGTAATTTTGATGTAAATTTAACCACCTTGGGATATGTTGTGAAGACAGTTAAAATCTCAGTCGAGTTCGTAGATGGGATATCCAGCTCAAAGGGGGTAGAAATGGTGGGGGGTGGAAATTTTCATTTTTCCCTAATTCCTTTACAATTGAAAATAGAAAGAAAATTCAAATTAGGCGAATTATTGTCTTATCATAACGAATAATTTTTGTATTTACGCTTTTTCGATAGCTACAATTGCGTAGAAGTTATGAGCTGAAAAGTGATTTTCCCACCCTTCCCCTCCTCTCCTCCTGACTTAAAATACGTTTTAACCTATGTATGTTACCCCTCGTTGGAAAGCTCTCGTCATTTGCAGTTTTTTCCACCCTCTTTCATTCTTGTATCTCCAATACTTATGAGAATAGAGGGCAAAATCTTCTTTTCCTCATTATTATTAGTAGAGAAGTATATGCATAACGCTTTGGGCCGTGTTATTTTGTAAACACGATAACTAGAGTAATTTTGATTAGATTTTAACTGGCGACGGATATGTTGTAAGGAGGGTAAAAATCTCGGCCGAGTTCGCAGATGGGCTAACCAGCTCAAAGGGGGTGGAAATGGTGGGGAACTGAAAAATTTATATTCCCATAATTCCCTTACGATTCAAGATAGAAAGAAAATTCAAATTATGCGAATTATTGCCTTATCACAACAAACAACTTTTGTATTGAAACTTTTTTGATAGCCACAATTTCTTAGAAGTTATGAGATAAAAAGCCATTTTCAATCCCCTCCCCAACTTATAATTTCCTCATAGCTCTGTTACGACTAAAGATAGAAAAATTTTCAATTAGGCGAATTATCACCTTATGATAACGAACAACTTTCATACTAAAAGTTTTTTGTCTGCTAGAATTGCTTTTAAGTTATGAGCTGAAAAGCGATATTCAATACCCTCCCCCCAATTTATCATTTCCCCATAGCTTTGTTAAGATTGAAGATAGAAAGATTATTTCAATTAGGGTAATTATCACCATATCATAACAAACTACTTTTATATTGAAAGTTTTTTGACAGCAAGAATTATTTAGAAGTTATGAGTTCCCATCAACAGCATTCACCTTCACTTTTTATATGGTATAATATATAATTAATTTATGACTAATTAATTTATAGTTAATATCTTTGTTAAATTTTGTCAATTATAACTGTTAATTGATATACCTGGCTTTGCTCCGCATTAAAATGTTTTCATGTTTAATATTTTTAATGTAAAGATTACTATTGTATAAATATTATAATACACGAATTACTTTTCTGATCTAAAACGCTTTTAATTAAAATGAGAATATCAATTGAACCAGACACTTTTTAAAAACATCCGTTTTCTTATGTTATCATTTGTTATATAGGTACTTCAAATTTTGTTAACAATTACTAAAGTCAATGAAAGGTTTTAATGAATATTTTGAAACAATTAAATTAACTATTTAATTATTCATTAATTTAAAGCGTGAAAATAAATCAATAGCTGGTCCCGATATAAATTGTTAAATCGTCTACTTTTAAAATTTTCTTTTAGCATTCTTCCTTTTGGAAACAGTTCTTCGTATTATTTTTGATCAACAAGAATATTGTTACGAATTCAGTTTAAAATTAATTTTGAAAAAAATATTAAAATGAGAGAAACAAATTTATGGAAATGAAAGACATCGCGAAAAACGCCTTGCTTAATTTTTAATTAAGTGAAATTTTAAGCATCTTTTAAGCTTTGAAAAGTTGAAGGTGACCTTTCTCTTTTCTTAATAAAAAGTTTGATTGAAATCAGTCCAGTGGTTTAGGAGGAGATGTGGAACACACATACATAGCCACAGTGACTTTTATTTAAATTAATATAATTATTAGATAATTATAAGATAAAGATTGCTGGCATATAGTATAAGCCATAAAAAAGGTTTTAGTGGAGTTTTGTAACAATGAATTTTTTAATTGTAATTAAGTAGATAGTTAATTTTAATTAATCAAATAATTTTAATAGTTAATTTGATAATAGGTTTTTTGACAGAATACTTTAATTTGATTTTTAACTAAACATGGCGGGACCATGATTTGTTTAATAAAATCAATATAAAGTAGCCAAAAATAAGAGTAATTAAATAAGAGTTCCCTTTATCCTTTTTGGTATTGAAAAATATACCCTTAACTTTAAAATTGCTTGGGATTTTCTGCCTGAGTATTTGGCTTTAACCTTCGATGGAGATTTAAATTTGCTGTTCAAATTAGCTGCATTCATATCCTATGCTTTAAAAGCACGTATTAAATTTGCCACTCACAATGTTTAATAATTTTTATTCTCTTATGTTAAGAATTTAGTGACTATTATCTCTGTAACCAGGGAGTTCTCTAAATGAGCCCATTTTAGTAGTGTTTAAGTGTATCATGTCATGTGATTTTACCATATGACAAAGTAATGTTCGCACAATTATATTGTAACCTAGATTTAATAAATTAATTTTTAAATCTAGAGTCTTTCTTCATTCGTGCCAAGAGTCAATTTCTTGCTACTGTTTCAGATAGGCTGGCTTAATGTTATCTAGGAGATATTTGCACTGCTGAGATGTTTATTTCTTTATGACTCCTACCTGTTGAATGATTATGTGTTGAGATATAAAAAAAAATTGACCAATGTACTTACCGATAAATCTATCATAACTTTTTGGAATGAAAAATGGAATGATAAAACCTTGATATAGCAAAAAATTAAATGACATGAAAAGAGAATCACATCGTAAGTATTGCAATGTGTAGAAACAATAAAGTCATTGGCTATGTCTGTATTGATCAATATGTAATATTTCATTACTTTTGTAACATTAACGTAAAGGAATCTACCTTTGCCTTCAAGCTTGCCGAAAAGGGATTTTTTTTTTGCTGCTTAGGGTTGCGAGTTTGATCGTTATGAAATAACCTCAGTATAATAATAATAATAAAACAAGATATTTAAGGATTCTGGAAAAATATGTCCATAAAGAACATCAAGTCACTAATTGCTATATTTGCCGGTAAAAATGCGAGAAATTTCACTACCGCAATTTTCTTTCAATCCTTACGTTAAAGGATGCCATATTACTTTATGATTTAAGCAAACTTAAAATAATGTATCGTTGTTTAAGACAATTATTAAATGAAAAATTAGAATCTTCGAAAAATTTTCTTTTTAGGGGGACATTTAACTAGAGAAATAATAATACATTTCCAAATCTTAGCTAATATGGATATCTTTTCAGAATGTTAACAGCAAAAAAAAAAGAAAGAAAACTATCGCTGAAGAACAATTGCATCATTCTTCCTTTGTTAAAAAGTCCAAAGCATGTTATCACTTGCTTTACTATAGATTTTGTCAATTCTTGTCGAAAAAGTCCATAACTCTTATTATTATTTGTGAAGATGTATTATTACACTGCAAAAATGTAAAGCATATCAACTAACACTTAATTATTTTAATAAAATCAAATGGAAAACATGGAGTATTCCAACTATTTCTCAATTTTGGTGAAAGAAATGTTCATATCTTATGTGTGTTGTGATTTAAAACGATATTTTATCCCTCCGAATAAACTATCAACTTAAAATCTATCTTAGCCCTTCAGCACACGCACCCATTTTTGGAACATTAGCACACGCGCGAGATCATTTTGACTCCACATTGTTAGACACTTACTCCTTATTTTATTGGCTATTTGTACAAAAAAAAATGTGGGCAAAGTATAAGAATATTTTTTCGCACAAATATCATGTATTTAAGAAACAAATGCGATTTTTAATAAGAAAAATGAAAATTGATCTTATTTCCTTTTTCCTATGCCTTTTCTGTATTGGCTGCGCACGTTCTGGGTTCATAGCCATGACGTTAATAGAATATGAAATGCTAGCACAAGCATGCTTCAATTTAACCCCATCTCCCACATACACTAAGAAGGGAGAAATCCTTTTTCTACTACTCTTATCTTCTTCTTTTATCTTCCCCATGAAGGTTCAGAAAATAACAAGTACAGGTTTTCAGAAATTCCTTGAATTTTTTAATAAAAGAGAAAGGCTGGGGTCAAGAAGATCCCGTTCGTGTACCGACGGGTTAAAATTGCATGAGTACTACGTTTTAGCTCCATTGAAACATTTCATTGCGTTGCTTCAACGTCAAAAAAGATAATTTTTTTTCCATCGAAAGCCGGTTTGAATATAAACAATTTTAAACAGATAAGCCAGATACATTTTTTTAGATCAAACACTCAATGCTAATATTCAAATAATCTCTTCGAATATTCTGAGGAACTAACATTAGTCTAATCCAATAATTTGCAACAATATATGAATTATGTATCTGCTGAAGAAGATGTACCAGCAAAGCTCTTTCAATAACAATACAAAGTGAGACATTTCCGTATCCCTATACACACAAAAGTCTGCCAACTGATAAAGAAAAACACGCAGAGCTCTTCATTGTGTACATAGCTTATATACACCTCTAAAGGGCCCGTGCGGGCACTTAACAAAATCCTCAATACTAACAAGATCGAAGGCAAAAAAATTCCAGTTACATAACAGAATTCTGTTTTCGCAAAACAATTAACCCTGAGATTTATCTGAATTTTCATAAGACGGTCTTCTAGAAAGTAGCTTGAAAAAGATGAATTAAGAAACGAAAGAATATGTATTGCATCAATATTTAGAAATGTACGGCGTTCAGAAAGTAAATGCATTTCGGTTAATACCGATGGTTGCAGAGAAGAAGATAAATTGATCTCGGCATCACGTATTCTAATGATGAAACAGGTCGAATAGGGATCTGTGTCATTTTGGGTTGTTAATATAATACACGTATACAGCTTTGTTCGATTTTCATTCTTGTCTATTTCATATCTTGCTGACGCTGATGAATTTGCCAAATGTTTCGTCTCTCAGATCCATGAACTTGAAATGGAAGAGTCTATAAGAAGACCTGAAATTTGTAAGAAATGAAATGAATAAATCAGAATAATCAAGTCCTTAAGTTTCAAAGAAGGCAAATGCTTAGTTGTTTATAAGAAAGGAACTTAAAAAAGAGAGCATGACAGAATAGATAAATTTTAGAGTTAATGAATACATTAAGAATTTATACTTTATATGATAATTACTTTTAATTTGAGAAATATAATTTCCTAAAGAACATTTTAGAAACTTTTTCCTTCCATACGTGTACTCTCATGGAAGAATCAGGTACTGTTAATACAGATCAAACTGAAGAAATATGTAATGTTTAATTGAAGAGAAGAAATAAATATACAATGATCATTTTTTGTTAATAATGAAAATTTTATTTAAAAATATCATTTTACATTCGAAAACAAACCTATGTTCCCTATTCTCTATGATATCTCCACGATATTGCTACGACGTTCTGAATGGCTCACAACATCATAAATATATCCTTGGAATATTGTAGAGCATATTGTGTTAATAAATCTAGAAAAGGGTGAATTATTTTTCAGTTATAGACAGTTTCTATTTTTCTACTTACCTATTCCCTATAACGTATGTTGGTGACTGATGAATTATTAAAAATGACACATGTAAAGCAAGAGGTCTATATGCAGGCATGTGAGAATGACTTGATCATTCTACTGAGTGTCACAGCATCGTACAAATTCACAGAAATGAGTAGGAAGACAATTGATAATTTGGAAACATGGTCAGTTAACTACAACATAACTTTTAGTAAATCAAGGACTAAATATATTATGTTCAAACACAGAAAAGAAATGACACATTTCTCGTGTATTTATATATATGGGGCAAGGATTGAATATGATAAAAATTTGACTTATCTAGGACTAAAATTTGACACCAACCTGACATTTATAGACCACGCGAATGCATTACAATATAGAATCACCAGAACTAATGAAAAAATGAGAATATTACGAAGGGTACGTGGATATTGTGACCCAACGGAGTGAATTAAATATATCTAACCCTAATCGAAAGAAGAAGTGAATTAAATATATCTAACCCTAATCGAAAAAAAGAAGTGAATTAAATATATCTAACCCTAATCGAAAAAAAGATTTCATATGTCTTTGGGACATGGCTTATAAAATTAAATTATAGTTAAAATTAGTTAATAAACTATTACAGATACAGAGACTTCCACTCATTACAATTACTAAAAATTACAAAACCGTTTCTAATGAGGCATTGCAGATAAAAAAATAATAAAAATATATAAAAGTTAGATTTCGTAACGTTTTCAGTAATAT
The DNA here is from genome assembly GCA_013235015.1 of Araneus ventricosus. Lineage (NCBI taxonomy): Eukaryota > Metazoa > Arthropoda > Arachnida > Araneae > Araneidae > Araneus > Araneus ventricosus. Next base: position 52,799 of record BGPR01000134.1, on the reverse strand, counting down.
ATTTATTCACTCAAAAACATATAATTTTTCTCATCATTTAAAGCACTTTTCCAATTAGAACTATATGTATATCTCTAACGGGTTAGAAATTAGCTTTTTGACCACGATAAGGGTGGACACCCTGTATATAAAGATGAAAGTTTGTATGTTTCACGATGAAATTTGGAACATGTGACCTTCGAGACAAGAGGAAGGTCACTGTAAACTTCTTAAAGTCCGAATATTAATTAAAATGACAATTAATTAAAAATTAAACGAGATTTTGAAGTTTTTCCACAATATCTTACGAAACGAGTATCTCACAAGAACGAATTTTAACATCATTTTAAAGTTCAAACAAATACCTTTTTAATGAATCCACTTTAATTACGGTATGTCTTTTTTCTAATTTCAAAAAATTTTTAAAAATATATTTTATAAGATTTGCCGCTTTTCATTGTTAAATATAATTCAGAGTTTTTCAAAGTTTTGTACTGATGCCATTTCTAGTTGAATATTCAAATTATTCATTACGCGCAAGACGAAGTTTTATTTTTTTATACAAATTACTGTCTCACGAGACGAATGATTAAAAAGTATCGAATATGCTATTTAAATTACAGATGTACTAGAAATCAGTTTGAAACTTTTATCAAATATTTCTACATCTAATATAATCATTGTCAACTCTCAGTATTTGATTTTTGATTATTGTATGAAGGCATTAAAGACGATTTTTCTTCATCAAAAAAGAGTTGTGTTTTTGTTTGCTTTCTGTTGACAAATTTTTAATTTCATTATAATTCTTGTTACTTCCCTTTTAGATATTTTTACTGAAAAAAATGGAAAGAAACTTTTACTCTGCACAGATTTTATTGTTTTCAAAATTCTCACAGTTAAGTCTTTTTAAATAATATTTTGGTTAAACTTAATAACACGCAAGTTTGGTGATTTTTTTCAAGCGATTAATCGCCAAATTTAGCATGGAATTCACACTGTATATTCACACATCTTAGTCTACACGTTGCGGAAGTTTTGCGACGAGACCGTACCGTGTTAAGTCTAACTGATAATTTTTAACATTTTTGTAGATACTGTTTCTTGGAAATTTAGTTTCTTTTAGTGAAACCAAGAGAAAATTTCACACATTTATCCTCCCCCGCCCAAAATAATTTTATTTGTTCGGTTGTTGAAATTAAATTGGCCGAAGTCAAATTAGGATACGTGATTGACCGAGTTAAGCGAGGTCTACTTTTTAACTACAGTATTTTGCACTTGTCTGTCTGTATGTTTGTTAGGCGATTACGACCAAATGCGTTGTTCGATTTCTTTCAAATTCGGCAGACATATTTTTTGAAGCAATAGAAAACGGTTTATATATTTTATTTCTTTTTATTTTAACTCGGTAATATAATAATTATTTTAATTATATATAATTAATATATTAATTAGTAATAAAAGAGTGACTGGCAACAAAAAATTAAAATAATGACATCAGAATTGTAAATAAACACAGTTCCCTTATTGCTATGTATCGCTGTGTATCGTTATCCACTTTTCGCTAAATAAATGCTACCTATTTTTATAATCGTTAGTTCTTAATCTATATTTAAATTCATTTACCATCTAAACCATTTCTTTTTTTACCCTGTATGGCTCAGTAATCAATTTAAAATACTTTAAAAATTCATTTGTAATTGTTAAGCCTAAATGCAATTATCAGACTCTCCAAGAGAATTATCAGACTCTCAGAGTTGCCAAGAAATGCGATCTCGCCAAGATAATTTCGCCTGTCTTATAAATCGTCTGATCTTCATATCAACGAATACTTTTCTCGCATAAAAATTTCTTTGCCAAATTGTAATATTTATCGCCAAGTTATTTTGATTTCCATCTTCTTAGTTCGAACGAAGTGAGTTGGAAAAAAATATTTTAATTTGATGCCTATTTAATAGTGAAATTTTCTCGATATTTTTTAAATAATCAATATAAGGATTAAATTTTTCTGTGTGACTTTTGGCGCCGTATTTTTCAAAATATTTCGATATGCCGCTTAAATATAAGCGAAATAAAAGAGCTAGAGATGTTTTGCGAACCATTTTATCCATATTACCCTTCAATTTGTCGCAGCATAAGAATTGTGCTAAACTTTTGTACAACAGTGTATCTCCTGGCGAGTCCAAGTATCATGTCCGGTGTCTCTGAAAACAATGCTGTTTCACAATGAATAAAATTTGCTAAGCTTTTAAAAAATGCGATGAAGAGAAATTCTTAGTTTTTTTTCATTTGGTAGGGTCGAGGTCTACTGTTCACAGAACTACTTGTATATATATATATATTGTATATATGCTTTGTAAAATGAGCTACGCATCCATGTTTTTTGCACATAAAAAGAGTGAACGGCATGAAGGAAGTGAGCGGCGAATAAAGATGGTTGTTTACCTTCTGAACATGGAATTATTTTATTAATTATATTAGACGCTCAAAAACACTACAGTGGTGACCTGGCGGACGTGATATTTTCGACTATAATGATGCACATTTGGACTGTTGCTCGTGAAGAATTCGTACGCATCTAAACGTTTCCGTTTTTGGATATGCTTTCGTTTTCGGATTAATTCTTTTTGTGAATTCGTCGCACTGTCTGTCTGCTCTCCTGAATTTAAAGGATTCCTTGCACAATGTCTGAGGTAGGTGCAGTTCAAATACCTGTCTACAATAGAGCGGATCCTGCTCTCTGGTTTATTATGTGCGAAAGCACGTTTAAATTAGCTGTTGCAAAACCTATTACCGAATCTGTGACTAAATTTAACTATGTTGTTTCCCATTTGCCTTCAGAGGTTGCGTCGCTTGTGCGCGATATTTTGATGAATCCTGATGCCACAGATTCTTATACTCATTTGAAATCAGGTGAATCTTCACAACGGGAGATTCGTCAGCTTCTATCGGGTGAAGAGTTAGGTACTAGAAAACCTTCTGAGTTGTTAAGAAATATGAGACGTCGTGCAGAAAATTTGAAGGTCCCAGGAACATTTATGTTAGAATTGTTTTTACAGCGTTTGCCAACATCAGTACAAACTATCTTAGCAGCTGTTACAGACCTAACATTAGATAAAGCAGCTGAAATTTCAGATAGGATTTTAGAAGTTACATATATTCCTATGGAAATTCATTCTGTAAATAAGAACAATTCGAATTCCATGGTGGAAAAACTACTTTGCGAAATAGAAAAATTGAATGCACGAATTGATAAGCTCGAGTTTTCTCGTAGTCGTTCTCCTTTTCGCAGAAACAGAAGTAACCAAAGATCGAGAGGGAATAGTTAAAATCGAAATTCGTCTGTTTGCTGGTATCATCGTCGTTTCGGAAAAAACTGCAAACCTGAAAAATGCGTTTCGCCTTGTAATTTTCAGGGAAACGAAAACGGCGAAGAATAGACGTGACATGTTCTTTGCCGCAGACATCACGTCGCCTGTTCATTCGAGACCGGATATCAAATATCTCCTTTCTGGTCGACACCGGTTCTGACGTGTCTTTAATCCCTGCTAATACTTATCAAAAAAGAAACTCTTCGCAATAAACCCTTTTCACTGCAAATTCTTCTACTATTAACGTATATGGACAGAAAGCATTATCCTTGAATTTCAATTTAAGAAGAGACTTTTTATGGACTTTTCTGATTGCCGACGTAAGTATACCTATTATTGGAGCGGTTTCCCCCTATTATTTTGAATTGGTACCAGATCTCCGCAACAAATGCCTTAGAGATACAAAAACAAAATTACAATCAGTTGGCCATTTAAAGTATGCCGATCTCCATTCGGTTCAGATTTCTATTTCTAAAGATACGATTTATCATAAACTGTTAAAAGAATTTCCTTCTATTACTAAATTGCCTAATCCAAATCAACCGGTAAAACATACTACTGTTCACCATATTGTAACAAAAGGTCCTCCTGTGGTGGCAAAACCTCGAAGGCTAGCTCCAGAACGCCTTAAAATAGCGAAATCAGAATTTCGAAATATGATGCATCTAGGACATTTACGACCTTCGAAAAGCAATTATGCTTCCCCACTCCACATGGTTCCCAAGAAAGGTACTTTAGATTGGAGGCCTGTTGGGGATTATAGAGCTTTAAATTCTCAAACATTAAAAGATAAATACCCCCATTCCTTGTATCGCTGATTGATTTTACAGCTGAATTACATGAATCAAAAATTTTCAGTCGTATCGACTTAATAAAAGCTTATCATCAAATTCCCATTCACCGAGAAGATATTCACAAAACTGCAATTTGTACTCCTTTCGGTTTATTCGAAAGTACAAGAATGCAATTCGGACTGTGTAACGCATCTGCGACTTTTCATCGTTTTATAGATGAAGTCACTCGAGGTTTACCAGGTGTTTACGCCTTTGTCGATGATATTCTGATTGCTTCTATAAACCCTGAACAGCATTTCCAACATTTAAAAACCTTATTTGCAAGATTAGATGAATACGGCCTATGCATAAATGTTTCGAAATGCATATTTGGTGCATTCACAATAGACTTTTTAGGTTTCAATCTGTCAGAAAATGGAATTAAGCCTCTACCTGATAAAGTCAAATGCATACTAGATTTTCCTAAACCGGACACTTTAACGCAGTTGCGTAGGTTTCTGGGCATGTTTAACTTTTATAGATGTTTCATACCTAAAGCCGCATATATACTTGCTCCCATAGTACAGTTTTTGGAAGGGCATACTAACAAAAAGAAATCTCGTTCCAGTGTTTGCAAGTCATCTGAACAACTGAAATGGAATGAACACGCAGAACAAGCCTTTATTGCCGCGAAAAACGCGATTGCCGAAGCTACTCTTTTGAGACATCCCATTCCAGGGACCCAATTGAGCCTATGGGTAGACGCCTCAGATGTTGCTATAAGAGGCACTTTATCTCAATTATCACAGGGGCAATTTGAACCAATAGCCCATTTCTCCATGAAACTTAACAAAAACCAACGAAAATGGTTAACTTATGACAGAGAACTATTCTCGATTTATTCGGCAATAAAAAAATTTAAACACATGTTAGAAGGCATGGAATTCCAAATTTATACTGATCAAAAACCATTAATTTATGCCTTCAAGCAAAATCCAGATAAATGCTCACCTAGGCAATTACGTCATCTCGATTTCATATCCCAATACTCCACCGACATTCGATATGTGCAAGGTTCTCAGAACATAGTTGCTGATGCACTTTTTAGAATCGAAGTTGATTCTATTACTACATCTCCAATTTTAAATTTTAAAGAATTTGCAAGAGCACAGAAGGATGATTCAGATATTCAAAAATTCCTCCACAATGCTGCATCCTCTCTACAATTAGAACTCAAACCCTGCCAGACTTCCAACTGCAATTTGCTTTGCGATACCTCAACTGGAGTTCCACGTCCTTTTGTTCCTACTTCCTTTCAAAAACTCATATTTGATCATCTACATAATCTTGCGCATCCTCTCTCTCTCTCTCTCTGGGATAGCAGCTTCACCCAAACTTATTAGTGCTAGATACGTATGGCCAGGTATGAAATTCCAAATAAAACAATGGGTCCGGTGTTGTGAATCATGTCAGAGATCGAAAATCCAGAGGCAGACTAAAACGCCTCTAGGCACATTCTCTCTTCCCGATGCCCGATTCACACACATCCACATCGGTATTGTAGGACCCTTTCCACCCTCTGAAGGTCAAATTTATCTTCTGACGATAATTGACCGTTTCTCCAGATGGCCAGAAGCAATACCTATCCCAGATATGCGAGCAAAAACTATATGCCGTGCAATTTTCGATACATGGATCTCTCGCTTTGGATGCCCATCTGTAGTAACTTCTGATCAAGGATCCCAGTTGCGTTCATCAATGTTTGTTGAATTTACTCGCATGCTGGGAACTCAGAAGATCAAAACAACTCCGTACCATCCGATTTCAAACGGAATTGTCGAACGTTTTCATCGACATTTAATATCGGCAATTAAAGCTCATGAAAATGAGAAATGGTCAGAGTTAATCTCAATAATCCTTCTAGACATCCGAACAGCCGTGAAAGAAGATTTGCTATCTTCTTGTTCGGAACTTGTGTATGGTACAATCCTACGTCTTCCTTGTGACCTGATCGATGTATCAGACATTCCTCCTTGTTTGGCAGTGAGCAGACAATGAGTTACAAATGCTGAATAGTAAAATATTTTATTCCGTAAGAAGGTTTAGAAAAATGTAATTCCTTTGAACATAAATTAATATTTTCATTAAATTCACATTTTCAAGTCTTATCAAACTACAAAAGTGAAATTTTAAATAAATGCACATCCCGTAGAAATTGTTTAACAATCAAGAAAGCCATTATTCCGGGCAAACAAGATGGTCCCCAAGGACGGCTAGTTTTTATATAAAGCACAAAGTGACTGGTTACTTTTGGATGTTTTATGGGATGAACGAATTTTAAACTATTCATGAAATCTTACTTATACATTTTGAATTGGATGTTAAATTGAGACTTGATTATTTTACTTGATATACCTCGACCTTTATTTTTTTAGTAGCCTGTAGTATTTTAGATTGTTTTTATATTGGATGGACTACTTTGCAGTGGCCTCTCTTGTCATCGAAATGACTTCGGGTAGGACTGAGTCTGCATGCTTACATGATAGACATATCATAACATCTGATACACATTTTGAAAGGTTTCGTTCTTTGATACTGAACACTAATAAATTAATTCCATCGGGCTTACAATCTATGATTTGACAATAAGATATCTCCGTTTTAATTTATTTAAAATATATGTTTTTATCTTTAATTTCGATGTATCATGAACTCGTAATGAACACCTCGAAGATTAACAGCTTCTTTTTGTAAAGTTTTCCTCTCGAGTATAGATATTATCAAAGTAACTGAAGTAAAATATCTATAGATGAGTATTCGTCCTGATTTAATTGTGAATTTGAAATCTAAAAAGCGAGTTGAATACATGAAATTGTTTAAATCATTTCACCAAAAGGTATAGCAAAATTTTTAAACAGATGTTATCTAACAAAGATCTAATTATAGCATGACAATTATGAACAAAGCAGTAAACAGACGGAACATATTTCACAACACAAAATTAAACTACCGAAGTAGTATATGTTAAAAATAAGAATAAAAATAGTTGTTTTGGTATGTCCTGCAATGGTTAAAATATAAAAATACCTATCTTCTACGGAAGAAGTTTACTGAAAGTGAGTCCATATCAATAAATAGAAAAAAGCATAAACACTCAATTCTAGCACTGAAAATACCATTGGGTGTATTCTGCAGCATATTGCGAAAGCGTAGGCTCTAGGAGTAAAAATCCAAGTAGACTGTATATGTCAACGATATATTTTTCTACATTTGACGTCTATGATGCACACCGGCTATGAGGATGCAATAAATCGAGCCCGTTTCTTCAGAAAGTCGGGTATTTTCATCTAATACCATCAAAACTTTTTCCGTACTGTAAAATTGGACCTATATATCTTTTTTATACAAGTAGAGGAAAACCGTTCCCTCATGAATGATATTCAGAAATGAAAGAAAGTTTTCATTTTTCTTCCGAATCTTCTGCCTGGATCATAATGTGTTTTTAAGAAGAAAGAGAGAAAAAATGAGAAACTCTCCATCTCTCGCTAAAAATAAAATTCTTACTTTTCGTAGCTTTTCGGAAATGTTCTTCATTGAATTATTATGTGGGTTTTAAAAGTATAGGAATTTCGAAAGGATGTAAGGATAATCCTTCAGACAGGTGCCTTCGTTTAGCCTTACGTTTCCGGCTCAGAATTATTCTTAAACAACTATAAAGAAACCCAGTAAAACACGTTCATTGTAACTTTTTTGATGTCATCTTGTTCCGTTGAAGAAATTCAACCATCTATGTTCCTTGCTTCGTATTTTAAAGAAGCATGGCCTGCCAGATTAGTATAATTATTGGCAAAATTTGACTGTGCTTAAACACAAGTTAATTTTCGTCATTTTTCTCAGAGATATTAATTCCTTTCAGCCAGATACGTAAATTTGGAGAAGAAAATAAATAATCCTCACAATGTTGAAAGAAATTTATCCGTGTTCTCATTGAAGGAGCATGAGGATCTTGAACACATATGGTAATATTAAATCATTGTTTTCAATGATTTAAAATTACTTCATTCTCATGCTTTATTTTGAAAATGTTTCTCTTTATGAAATATATTTCACATTGGGAGTGAGCACTTAGGAAAGTTTTAAATATTTAATTCTTTTATAAAATGCTTTTTAAAAATGATGTTAGAATAGCTTTAAATTTTGATTTAGAAGTGAAAAGGGAGATGAAATAAAATCTCACATCGTTAGGAGATAAAAATAAAACAAATTTTCTCTCCACCTCTATTTCGGACAGAAAATTGAAGATATTTTGCATAAGTAAAATATCAATAAATAATTTGAGACTATTTTAATTTTATGTATGTATACCTTACAGTAAAATTACCACCATTAATCACTGATATACTTTCCATTTTGTCTGATAACAGTTCGTAATCCTTTTTACTATTTTATTATCCCACATTCATCGAAACTTCTTGTCCTTAGGAACAAAAACCCTTACCGATTGAGATCTCACTGTATTCTTATCATTGTGGCTTTTACCTGTCAAAGAGTCTTATGAAAATAAATAACAATTTGATACGGCAATGTCTGGTCTTCCTGATGGATGTATCATCACTTCTCAATCAAACTCCAATAATTTTAGGAGCCATTAAAGATATACCTGATCTTCCGTTATGATGGAGAAACATGATTCTTAACACATTTGCCAATTCAGGACATTTTTCCTTGGCTCTTTCATTATTTTTTGGCGATAGACATTTGAACTAATAGTTAGATGTCTTGGAAGTAACTGAAATGTGTGACACCTTTGTAATTTCACGAAATTCCTGTCATAACTTTTTCCTTTGAAGAATCATAGCCTTTTATCTGGTTTGCGTTGGATTTTTACATATTATTATGTATATTGAAAAAAAATGTTTAATGGATTGAACTCTTTAATCATATAAAATTTCTGTAAATATTGACTCTTTTATAACGCTTCATTTAAAACTAGTCAAGAAATATTGTTAAACCTGAAAAATTTCACAAAATAAAATGAGAAATCATCTGTATCAGAAATAATAATTTCGATAAGCATATACGTCGGTTATTTTCAGCTCATCTTCGCATAGTTATTTATTGCTTGCAACTAAATTATCATTTGACTAAAGATCTGCAGAGATAAGGCCAAATGCTCATAAAATATAATCCTTCTGTGACAAAGTACCACTCACTGAAGAAGGATCATCGGGTAAAAAAATACAACTATCTTGAAAGAAACTAAAGCATCTTTGATCAGATCTAACAGTGGCAGATGAAAGCATTATCAGAAACTGAGCGAACAAAAGACTATGACTTCATTCTATGACAATTCTTTCTCAGTCACTAAGAAACATTTTTGTTTACTTGGTATCAGGATAATGTCGATTAAAATAATCCTTTCAAAAGTTTTTAGTTTTTTCTTACAAGGATTCTTTTGCTTCAAATAGGGCTGTGAATTCTTCTAATTTTGCTACATTTGTACACCATTAACCGTCTTTTGTTAGTTACTTTTTGAGTTTGTCATTGTCGGTTTTATTTATCTTTCCAGTTATTTGTTTTCCAGTAATCTTTTATTTTTAACGATAGGATAGTAATAATTTAGAGAATTAGTGTCTTAAACCGCAATTTGATTATATATTTTTTCCAGCACATTATCAGATATTTTCCATCCGTAAGAAAATTAATAATTTAAATTTCATTTTTACAGTTCCAAGATCTTGCGTAGCATAAAAAATTATTGCGTTTTGTGCCTTTAAAAATGGTTAGAAATAACTTGTACATAGATGATCAAAAATCCTAATAATATGAATTTAGGTTCTGACGCTGGTTTAGGTTATTTAATGTTTTAGGGACTCTTTATTCCACTAGCCATCTTTCTCGCAGTACGAATAATTTTCGTACATAATTTTACTCCACATTGATGGTATTATCAAAGGAAGATAAATCATTATGTGCAGTATTAAAATACACGTGAAATAACGCTGATTGGTAACAAAATTATCGGTTATTTTAAAATGGATTTATAGCGAATGCTTAGTGATCGCCATTTTATAACTATAAGGAGTGCCCAAATAAAAAGGAGACTTTAGCTGTATCGGCGTTTATTAAATCCCAGTCAGTTAATATGCTAGCCGATAGATGGCATGGTGGTATTCCCAGTTGCACATGCGTAGTTAACGGCTTCGCATCAATATCCTCATCTGAAGAGTTATTTCCGCAGTTCGTTGCATGATGGATTCCTCCAGATCAACACAAAGAGCAGTTATTCAATTTCTTCGCACAGGGAGCATGCTTCACAAATTTATAGCAGGATTAAAGAGGTGAGCGGAGAGCTGTGTCTCGCACGGTGCGCCATATTCCGGTGGTGTCAGCGTTACAAGGCGGGACGCGTGAAAAAGGACTTGCCACGCCCTAGGCAGGCTCACGTTCTGACCAACAGTGCCGCGATTTCGGCTGTGGATGAGCGCATACGGCAGAATCGTCGATCAACACACGTGAAATTGCTGTTGAACTGTCGATAAGAAAAGGAACTGTACATCGCATAATCCACGAAAAGCTTGTTTATGGCAAAGTCTATGCACAGTGGGTGCCAAGCATCTGTCAGAGAATCAGAAGACCGCGATAATGGGTGGTTGCCCGACCCAGAAGTTTCTACACTGAAGGTATCCACTCCCTTCCTACGCGCTGGGATCAGTGTATGAATGTCAATGGTGATTGTTTATAGTTGTACTGTTCCACATGAACTGTAATTAGAATATTGTTATGAAAATTTCTTTACATATAACTGTAGTCTCCTTTTCATATTTGGGCACATCTTATACTTCTTATTTTTTTATTTACCAATATTACCAATGATATGGTTTTTTTTGTCTCATAACTTGTTTTAAAATATTAATATTTCTTTCGTGCACTTTATATACACTATATAATCAAAAGTATCCTCACACTATCGCATTTCCAAATTTTTTTAGAATTTCTCCGGTAAGTCTTGATAAATTGCCCTTGAACTTTGCCCATATAAAGAATAGTATCTTCCTAAATCTTAATGATATTCAACTGAAATTTTTATAAAAGTTCCTCTATATATCAGACTTTAAAGCTTGAAAGAAAACTTACGATATGTTAGAATATTTAATACAAATATTCATATTTCCTCTAATATTCATAATATTTGCTTCAAATTTTAATAGATTACTTTTCAAACACATTGCCAAGTTTTCAGTAAGTTTTGTATTATTTGGTGGAAAACTCTGCATGTTATAGTCAAAACTCATAAAATTAGGAAATCTTGAAGGAAACATTTATATCTTCCAGAATATAAATGCTATTTTTACGAAAATGCATGTAACCCATGCGCATATTAATCAAAACCATTTATGAAATTAAGAAATTCTTATCAGCTTTTTGTGGAACTGGGAAAGCCCAGATATGTTCTTCTTCATCAATTTCTGGTCGGTTCCGTAAGTGACGAATCTTCACTGTAAATGGTGAGTTAGAGTCCTTTCTTTACATGGTCGAAGTTCGAGGACAGTTGGTCTAGTCTTTCCGAGGAAATTCTAATAAATGCGAAAATTTTAAAGTGTCCGCATACTTTTGATCAAATAGTGTATCGTTGATTCAAGATTAAATTTGTTAGAAATTCATGGCAATGGTTTCTTATTGGATTCTTATCTTCTACCTAAATGTATAAATGAAGACAATCTGTTCATCACACTTCGAAGAAAGAAATATAGAAAATATAATACGTGGCAATTTATTATTTTTTCGTATTATAAGTCTAATTAAAAATAATATTCTACATAATTTCATTGATTAATACCTGCTTGTCTTTTCAGTTTTACTATAAAAATAATACTCATAAAGAAAGATAGCTATCAAATCCATGAAATAAATATTTCACACATTCGGTGAAAATAATGCATCATCAATCTATAATTTTTCAGGTACGTATATAAAACTAATCATTTGACTAATATCATATGAGGTACCTGTGTCATATGTGCCTTTGATGTAAGAATATCTTAAGAGAGGAGACATATGCTTGGCCCGCTATAGCCAACATTCTGGCTCTTGCGCCGCCTTAACATCCCAAATCAACCTAGGGCACAAATGTGGAACCATATAAAAAATGCAGGACTCCAGTGTTCCAACTTAATTGCATTTTAGGTTGAGGGTGCGTCCTATGGTCATCTGAGTATCCCTTTTAGTCATAAGTCATGCTTATCTGATCAGTTGGAGACAGTTACTTTGTGTTACATTCAGAGACACCTTTATTGCTCTTTTTTGTGTATCTGTGAATTTCAAACGTAACAACAATTCTTGTGTGACATTGAAAGTATCTAGAAAAGAGAAATTTATAGAAACTTTTGTCACTACATGTTTGGCTGACATCTGGTCTACTTTTTTACAATCCTGAAATAAAAGAACCGCTACTTCCTTAATGCTAATATTTCGTACGACAATGAATAATGAATTCCATGAAATTTAATTAAATTTAACGTACGATAAAGTTTAGATGTTGTTCATTCAAAAATAATGAGCTTTGAAGTTTGTTATATAATTTTACTATAATTTTTGAATTTGTTAGCTACATTGAATAGGCTAGAATGTGATGACATTGGGTGTATGATGAATAATTTATTTCACTAATCAACTGTGTATTATTAGTAACTCTATTATATTTATGTAATTTATTTGGTGGATACAGTTATTACAAATAGTTCAAGCCGAAAGCCAAGTATTGGAAATATCAATATTTTATCCACAAAAGGTGTTTTTAGGTTAATTATTTCAAATTGTATGCATTGGCTTATTTGCGAATTTGAATGAAATTGATTTCGTGAAGCAAAATACCAAAAATCACAGTATACACTCAATTCAATGGTCAGTGTAAAGACACTGATAATTCGAAGTTAAATTATGAAAGGAGTATTTTTTAATTTTATTTCTGGCTCTTTTTAAGGTCGATAAACATTTTGCATTTCTTAATCAATTAAAAACTTGGTAAGAATTTTGGAGGAAAGACATTATCGTTAACATCAAAGGTTACAATTCCTACAAGCAATGTCCAATACCTTATTCTCTCCATCTGACTTATTTTCTCGCTATAAACTTCAAATTCACTTGAAGGAAGAATAATATGGAGGACAGTTATAAAATAAAGGTTACTGTTTATGTCTTTGTTAGATGCGACTATATTATAGCCTCATATCAGGGGATACGATCTCACAGATCTCACTCTTTTTTTTATCAGCAATGTGTAAATGTTTTCTGTTCCATGCAATGTTTACTTTTTTTTAGTGAAATGTCAAAAATATATTTCATTTTCTTTATAATATTTTATTTCCTCAATATTTCAAAAGCATTCATCAGTTTTTCTAAAATTCATTTTCATCGAAAAAAATTAATAGGCCATCTTTTCTTTAGGCTTTTAAAAAAATTATTAGTAGTTTTTTCAGAAGCTATCCTGAATCTGGAAAAAACAAATACTAGCATCGGTATCAAATTTGTAAAATGATTCAGAATTCCGAATGAAAATTGGTCATATTATTACATATGTAAGAACCATTTTGTGTTGAACAATATCAATAATATACAATTTCAAACATCAAAATCAAAATAAAAAATAAAAAATAAACAGGAAACAACCCAACGACTTTGGACGCGGGAATCTGAGAATCGGCCTTTGGTGATGACGAAATGAATCCGGGGCTTTATTAATCCCCATTCTATGAAAGTCTATGAAGAAAGCTTAAAAGGGTCCGAAACATATTTAAAAATTTCAAGGGGGAACACAAATTTACTCAAGCCGTCTCAGTGATAGTTAACTAAATACCAGAAATAAACACTGTTTCCGAAATTTCACATTTACAACAACTAAGAATAATGCATTTTATGCAACGTCTTTAGAGAAAGCAAATTGAAATTATAATATAACGCCAGGTTACGCATCTTTTTATTAAATTTCTAAAATCAACTAAGAGCATATTAACACCTTCTCTCCTTCAATGAAAAATTTACCGCAAAGACATTAATATAAAACGCACATATTTATTCTCAGATCTAATTACTGCATGTAATTAAGGGATTAGTTCATTTTATAAACACGATATTAATTGATATTAACGAAAGTCTTAGGCTAAAATATTTTTTAAAAAAAATCATGCTCTTAATGATCTTTAATGAATTTACTAAACAATTAAATACACCTATCTTAATTTGTCCCTTTTACTCTAATAATATTACCTTTACTCTCCCCGGATGGAAAAAAACCCAATCGGCTCTACAAAGACATAAAATAAAGAATTAATTTACCCGTGGAAACATTAAATTTCTAATTGAAAATTCAGTTTAATTACAGTTAAAATTGGATTTCCCCGAAGAAATTCAGGGCCCACTACGCTCATGAGTACGCAATGTAGGCAATGAAACTTTCATTCCCTCTATCTCACAAAATCAATGACTGCCCAAGTTTGGTTTTAATCAATCTCAATTAGATCCTCGTTAGCAGAATGGCTGTTCCATTAAAACATCGCCAATCACTTAAAAATCAGAAAGTATTTTATTGATTTCAGTCTTTGGATTTTCTTGTTTGAAGAAAAGAAAATATCTATATATCTTTTTCTCATGTTTCGGGCTATTTTTCCCTTTCTTTGAATGAAGCTTACTGTGGTAAACTATTACAATGTAGCTTCGTTTAATTTTTTCTACTTACCTAAAGCAATCAGATTATTATCAAACAGTTTAACCGATAAAAATTACAACTTTTGAATAAATTTAATTTAAAAGGAAGTGCCATTGTTTTTATAGAGGGTTTTTCAGTTGCTTTTATAGACATCTATATTTTCTATTCATAAAAGAAGTATTTTGAAACTTTTAATCTTGAAAATGTTTGACCATATGATGATTTTCTTAAATAAACTGGTTTAATTTTGTAACAAGTAATCACTTACTATGTTTCACAACCCGAAATAAACCACTTCTTATTTATCTGAACTTATTGTGGAACTCTCTTTATCCCCAGTTATATTTAAATCTTACAAAAACCAAAGAAAAATAATTCATGACCTGAGTTTGTTTCTATGTTTGGTATCAATTTGTGACAAGAGAAAAATAGTTGAAGATAAAAATTTGTCTTAAAAGATTTATAAGCAAAGTTTATTGCTTTCAATTTCTCTTTACTTTTGATTTTTGGAATGAAGAAAAAGTAAACTCCATGTGATAATTGTTAGAAAGCTATTGCACTTTAATTTTACATTTGAATAGCTGAAAAAGCTTATAAAGTGTATGGGCCAGTTAATGGAAACATATACTATTGTTTGCGAAAGTGGACCGTATTTACGGCACTCCAGTGTTATATCCAACTTTTATGTATGCAGGAAAAGAATGTGTATGCAAGTCATTAAGTGGTCACAGAGGTAATTGTTTTGCTGTGCAGAATGTGAAAATTCACAGATTTTAAAAGAGTGGAAATCCTTTCAATAAATCTCTCGTCTCGTTGGATCATTGATTACTAGAACGGCTAAATTTGCGGGTGTTTCTCGATCTACTGTATCGAAGGTCATAACTGTATACTGTGAGGGCCAAAAAGGAGACGACCGCAGTTAAAGTGACCGCAGAAATCAACGAACATCGGCATATTTCCTTTTCAATAAAAACAGTTAGAAAGGTATTGAGCAAACAAAAAAAATCTGCGGCAGGGTAGCAATTTTGAAGCCATTTCTTACTGATGTGAATGCAAAATGACTGAAGTGGTATCACCAGTATAAAATCAGGTCGAAAGACGCATGGAAGAAAGTGATATCGTCCGGTAAATCGCCATTTATATTGCTTCCCACAAAAGTCCATGTGTGCGTCTGGAGAACGCCTTTGCGAATATATAACCCCTATTGCTTTCGCCCAACTGTGGAGCACAGTGGTAGTTCTATCATGATTTCGGCGGTAGTCTAGTGGTCCGCCGTAAAGTAGTCCCTCACCAAAAAAAATTATATTTTAACACAAATATTTCAAAAACATTCAAATTCACTGATTGACGTCTGATTAGTCTTATCAGGACCGGATTTACGCAATTCTACGCCTTTGGCCGAAGCATATTCTGCGCCCTCTCATCGTTCAAAAAGTTTATATAAAATTTTCAGTTTAATATACAATAGTTTATTTTTGAAACATATAAGCACTTATACAATATTTGCTATATTTGAATCACATTAAATTTTTAATTCAATTAATTAATTATGAAGATATATAAATATAAAGCCTACAAAAATGATCCATTTCTTAAAAGCGTCTGAAATACCTAATAGAACTTCTTCGTTCGCGCTTTTACCAGTGAAAAGTTTGAAAGCTCATTGAAGTAGGCAGATCTTTTTAAACATCTTTCAATGCAAATAAGTTCAAAGGCAAGAAACTATAAAGTAAATAAAAGACAAAAGAGGTATCTGTCAATATATTTAATGAAAAGAATGTAAATTTTAAATCATTTAATAGGGGAAATTAGGGACATTTGACCCTACTTTTTTTCCTTATATTTCTAGGATATTTGAATTGTAAGCGTTATAAAAGGATTTGGTTTTCCCATTTAGCACAACATGTTGCATGATATTGTACCATATTGTTCGATATTATATAATATTATACGATATTACACAATATTGAGCATATTGTTCAATATCATACAGTATTATACAATATCTTTGTGCTATTGGGGTTAAGAATGAGATCATATACTTGTGCTAAATTGATATCTCATTCAATCAAAAAATAAACACATTTCATGTAATCGCGTTGGGTATTTTCATACTAATTATAAGTATATTTTCATACTAACTATAAGTATAATCATATTTTCATTTCATGCTAACCTTAGGGATACTTGATCCTAAGCTAAGGATACTTGACACTAAGGCTAGGGATACTTGACACTAAGGCTAGGGATACTTGACCCTACATGCAAAACGTACTTAAATTCTTTTGATAATTTGTATGTACGCGAAATTCAGATATTGGGTTAAAACTACTGAATTAAAAAAAGCTCTTTATTATCAAATAATATTAATGAAACTAGTATTAAAAATTAAATAATATGGTTATTATAAAACGCAGTCGTTACTAATAAAATCTAGTTAATAAACTAAATTAGTTGTCATTAAATTAAATCTAGTTATTAAATTAAATTAGTTCAAAATTTAGTACACAATTAAAATAGTGATTTAACTAAATGAAAAAAAATACTGCAATTTAATTGGAAACCTAGGAACAGTATTAGCGCCTTAAAGAATTGCTGGTTTTGGAAAATTAGAAAAAAAAGCACAATAGCATCAAAACTCAAAAAAAAAATCTAAAAAATATTTTAGAAAACCTAAAATTGAGAAGTTTAATAGTCACGCTAGGGGAAAGTATCCCTATTGGCCAAATATCCCTAGTTCCACCTATGGCCGTTTGAAAATAACACTTAAAATGTGTAAATATTTGGTTGTTATTTCTTTTGTACATACGCTCCCTGACGGCTGCGTCCTAGGTCATGGCTTGGGTAGGCCTCATGAGAAATATGACTTTGAGTCTTATACATGTGTTATAATTGTAGATTTTTATTAGTATCCCTTTAGAAATTCTTTGCTCGAAAATTACAACGCTCTGCAATAATAGAATATTTTACACCAATGAAAAGAGGTTGAGGGCCATTTGAAGAGATACAGACTTATAAAGGTAATCTCATCATTCATTTTCTTCAAAAATCTGTACGTTTTATAATCTTAATTGACCTTTCGACATATAAATTTTTAAAAAAAATTATTTTATCTCCACTAACTGCAGGAAAACTAAGAAAATATCTTATTAGGTTATCAAAAAATACGTAAAGCAAATTATAAAAACACATAACTACACCTTATAATATTAAAATTGATGTTATTCTAACGAAATTCTTTACTATTTAGAAAGTGAAATAATCACTAAAATATCCAGTTTTGTGGACATCATATTAATATTTCAATCTGACAAATTGCGAGTAAAGAAATCTAATAACAAAACTTAAAATTGCGCTCGTACTTTTCATCCATTGTTTATTCTTGGATGCGATTTAAGGACGGAAAAGGGAAGCTCAGTTTCGATATTTTCTCTTTTCCACTGAATTTTCTCCCTGTTTTAATGATTTCTTAATCCCCATCTTACAAGTCGACTGAGAAGTCATGCTTCCCAAAGTCAAAAACTACTTCTCAAAAGAATTCTAATGAATTAAAAGCGCTTTCAATAATTTATTGTAAATGGCTCTTTGTCATCTCATTTTGAGAAATAATAAATGAATTTTCGTTTCGAAAAATGGGGGGAGTTGGGAACAGAACGAGAAGAGAAATTTGCAAGTTGCGAAAAATAAGTAAACTAATGTGGAACTTTTTGACAAATGAAGCTTTACGAAGTAATGACATTTCAAACAAAAAGAGCCATTTTCGACTCTATATCTGCAAATCTGATCTTGCTTGCTAATTTGCAAAATTGAAAAAAAAAATGTATCAAGGATATCTTTTCAGTTCATAATTACTGAGAGAAATAAAATTAATTACAGTAGTTAAAATCTGTGAAATTTATTTTACAAGGCATCTTATGATATGAACTTAATCAGTTTTGTTAAATTCATGTAATGAGTAATGAAGCAAAGTTGCTTAATCTTCAATAGTTCTATAATGAATTTATTTTCCGATAAATATGATACATTTTGCAATTTCAGCAGGACTGTAAATTTTTGTAAAATTTATCAAAAAATTCGCTATAATATTCGTTTTATAAAATATAAAACAACATAGATTTATTATTCTTGTGCATTAAATAATTCTAAAATTGTACAGATTTACAAGGGCTATAAATATTTTTAATGCATTAAATTGAAACACTTTTCTAGTATTTCTCGATAAAAAAATTTATATGATGTGATTTTACTTTTGTCAATCACACCAGATCTTTCGTTGTACCAATAGGTTTTATTCCTTTTGATGTAGTTTGCTGAAATTAACACCGACTGTCAAGTTTACGAGGATACTGCTTGTGTAATCGTAACATAAAGTTCTTTTTGGAGAAAGTAAATAAATTACATGCGTTTGAAAAACATAAATAAGGCACAAGAAATTAAGAAGCAATAAACAACATAAAAACTTGACAGTTGTTGTTTTGTTGCTAAAACACTTGTTTTGTTGTTTAAAAAACTTGTTTTAAAATTCCAAATTTTAAAAAAGTTAAAAATTTCTAAATTTTATAACTTTAGAAACATTCACGCAAAAGACATACAAATTTATTATATCCAAGCTTGCACATACATGTTTTTATTTGTTATTATCATTTAAAAATGTAATTCAAATGATTTATAAAATTATTAATTACATTTGTTATCTTAATAAAATACCTTGGTAGTAGCATAGTGAATACCTTAAAAGAATCCAAACACTTCTATTTTCTTCTATTTGGCTCAATTCAACAGTTTGAGGTCAAAATTAAAAACTGTATCATTTTAACTATTTTTTTAATTTTTAAAAAGATCCTAAGTGAATGCTAGATTGTTAAAGTCTGGTCTCTTGAATTTTCTCTAAGGTTCATAGGAAATATCAGGAAATGAAAAACTGAATTGAAATACATGAAAATGAAATACACAAATAATATGCAGTTAATTTATCCGAATATGCAGCACAATTAAGTGAAATATTAGAAAAATTCTTGCATTCTCTATTTCCTCATATCCTTGTCTTCCTTAACTATTTAAGGTATATGCTGATTTTTAAGGCAAAAGAAGCTGACTAATCCTTGGGAAAAATAATCTCTTCTCCAAGATATCGCATAAGTGCCTCGTCTCCATGACAAATGAATAGTACAAATCAGTTTCCGTTACCTAGAACTTTATTTGATTTCAGTAATAGATTTCCTCCTCAACTGCACTGACTAATCCAAGAGCTTTCGTTTGTGGAAAAGATTAAAATATTAGAAGGAGGTTTTGAAAAAATAATCTATCATACTAATAATTCCAGATGGCATAACAGCCATCTTGTTACCTACGCTTATCTGTATTCAGTTATAAAACTAAAAAATCTAACTCTCAAATTTGTCCTTATCATCTTAACAGAAAAGAGAGAGGCATCGAAAATGATACTCTCAGCACACATTTATTAAAATCTAGGTTTGAACCTGATTTTTGCAATTTTAAATTGGCTTTCAGTATAACAACATAAAGCATGTTAGCTTTGATTATAAAAATAATTTTATCGTCTCATTAATAACATATTTTTGTTCCGAATTTGTTTATTCTGAAAGAAGGGTATTACTGTGTAAATGTTATCCTAGAGAAAATGTTGCCGAATCTGATTTTCGTTGAGTCTGAATGTTGAAATTAATTTATCCAAGAATGTTTAGATTTAATACAAACATTCTGATGAAAATATTAATGGCTTAAAATTTTAACTGGTAATTTGATGACATGTTTTGGGAAAAGGATAGAAATATTTATTTTAAGGTCCAAGATAGAAAATGCAAGGATAAACTAGAAGCTAAATGCCTTTAAAGAAGAATATCTTTTGTTACGAAGAACAGGGAATATTCAAAGTGTCAATGAGCTTGATGGTGTCATTTTTAACCCTGGAATGGAAATATCATATCATTGTAGCTTAACCCCTTGCTCCAACATAGATGCAACCTCTACAGATATAGGGGGAGTCCCCGCTCCCAAGATCCTAGACTTTACTCTCCTCACTCAGAATGATTAGGTATAGTACAATAAATAAATATTTCATTTGCAAAATAAGAAAAAAAGTAAATTTCAGACATAGAAATGTCATGTGTTACGGATTCTTCCCAGATGGCGCTTTTGTGCATCTTGTGGCAACGGCTTCCTCCGCCATCTGAGTCAGATTGCGTGGCAGGCATGGAAACGGAAGGAATGGCTTAAATGGAAAGTGCCGGAAAGTTTTACTATAATCTTGTAAATAGTGTAAATAACTTATAATGTCATATCTTCCTATATTTATTATTTACTCATAATAAATAATATGAAAAGGCACTCATTGGAATTTCATTTGCACCACTGAATCTCAGATGCTATATCATGTCAGTGTGGCTTAAGCCCTTGCTCCAACATAAATGCAACCTCTACAGATATAGGGGGAGTCCTCGCTCCCAAGATCCTAGACCCCTCTCCTCACTCAGAATGATTAAGTATAGTACAATAAATAAATATTTCATTCGCAAAATAAGAAAAAAAGTAAATTTCAGACATAGAATCAAGTAATGAATTGACAGCACGAATTGGTGTCGTCGTGTGTGTCACAGCAAACAAAAGATAATCATTTTTTAATATGCGTCTTCTAGACATTGAATTTGGTAGGATCTTCTATCTCTCAGAGGAAAAGTGCCTAGTAGGATACATATGCACTATCGATAATGCCAGACGAAATCTGAATAAATCTGCACAGTTTGTAAAAGCTAATTTTAGAAAAAAAATCAACCCGCCTCTTTCGTATTAGAATATGAATCCAATATTCTTTAGAGAAAATTTCTTTCTAAGATCTCTCTCAGATACCGATTCACAATGTAAAGCATCTCCGTATTTCAACACACACAAAAGTAGATTTACCAACTAACAAAAGTAAAAACGTGAAGCTTCAGAGTCTATACATGTTAACTATTAAAGGGTGGGTATTTAGCGAAATCCCAGACACCGAATATAATATTGAAGTGAAAAGTCAACAAGATTTTTTAATTGCATCTTAAAGAGGTCGCGATGGCCTAGTGGTAAAGTCTCGGTTTCGTTGCCGGAGAGTTCCAGGTTCGAAAATCGATTCCGATGAAGATCCTCCGTGTATGGGTCCTGTTGCACGCCAAATCAGACGCAGTAGACAAACAACCCCCTTTTGTTGTGGAGCAGAAGTTTTGAGAGAGGGAGTGCCGACCAGAGCTCATCCTTCCCATCTGATCGCGGTTCAAAATTAAGAAGCCTCTCGCGTTGCTTCAAAACGGACCGTTAATGTAACTAAACTAATCCAATGAATGAATTTCAGCCAGCAAGTTATCTTCATTTTCATAGGACGGTCTTCATAAAAGCTGCGTCACAAGAATAAATCGTTGTTAAAAGTCATCAGAGGCACCAACAATGTTACGATGTTCACAAAGCAAATGCATTTATCAGCAATTTCAGCCAAGGGGATGACTACAAGAAGAGAAGGAAAGTGATCTCGACGTCATGTGTTCTGCTGCTGAAGCAGATCGTAGACGAATTCAGCTTCACTCTAGATTGTTAATGGAATACGCGGTTCTGTATGGAATTTTGTTCTCTTATTCCAAATCCTGCTGACCCAGAAGGATTTGCAATAGTGTTGTGACATGTATGCATACACTCGATCCTCGAATTCTGTAAAGACTGTGAAAAGAAAGGACAGTAAAGAATGTTTGAGATTTTATGAAAAAGTATTTAATGATTGAAAACGTACAAGATCTTAACTTTAAGAGAAGTATAATGTTTACTTGAGATGATTTCGCTTTTTTAAATAAAGGGAGATTAAATAAAAAATGAATGGAATGAGAAGAAATAATCATGAAAATATATAAATTTCTTCAATTTCTTATATTTCGAATAAAATTAAACATATTTTGTTATTATTTCTTCTTAATCACAATTTTTCGTTTTAGATATACAATATATTTAACTATAATTTGTAATTTTTTTACATGGGTGCTCTTAAAACTACCATACATTGAAAATAAGAAAATAGACTCCCGAGGATTTTATAATAATAATTTCAGGAACCTGGAAGAATAAACACAAAACAAATGTGTGACTCAGCAATGAAAATATCAAATCAAAATCAGTTGAATATACATTTATGAAATGAATAATCCATTCGAAATCGATTTTTCATTTGCTGACAGTCTGCCTCAAATAGACGAGTCGAACAAAGGATGGATACGGATACAAAATAAACCGCAACATTTGGGAAACTAACCTCACTTCCGTTAAGCAAGGAATTCGTTTTCGAACGACGTACAAAGAGTAATAAGATTTCCGTCGCTTCTGTCTACGCCGAATGAAACAAAACTCTTTCCTTCCTTAATCCCGTTTCCATAACGACCGCCACCGGTATGTCTGGTGTCTAGGGTTCTTCTCGTGATGGTAGGACAGTATTATCTCCTCATTCTGAATATGATAATACACTTATATAACGCTTGGTATAAGACATAAGGTTGTTCGTTCATGTTTTAGTTAAATTTTTGATCTCTGATTCGAAGTAACTTGTAATATACCCGATATATTTTAATCATATGGAAAATAGACGTGGCATAAAGCGTGAAAAAGGAAGATAATACATAGATGAAAAAGCATATTTGTTTCCTGAATTATCTTTTCTTTCAAAAGGTAAGAAAAATAAAAAAAATAATTAAATTAAATATTCGTCGTTCAGAGAAATACCTATGCAATTTTCATAAAGCCAAAACGCTCTTAAATGTTCATTAGAATTGCACCTAAGGGAAAGAACATCATTTTGTTGGAAAGAAATTATAATTTTTAAGTCTAATATCTTGATTCAAGTAATTTCACTACAACGACCCTATTAAAATCAACAAACAGCATGTCTGAGAAATTGGCTTAAATTTGTCACTGTAGACTAGCAAATTAACGAAAAATATTTGAAGAGTCACTTGGTATTGATTTTGGAATCCTTTTGTACGGCCTTTAATTGTAAAAAGAAAAAAAATTACTTTTTATCCGATGACTGAATCTAGAAACGTCTAAAAAATTTTTTTGTGTGATTGAGAATAAGAATATAACAATTTTTTTTTTACAAGTGACAACTTCTAAAGTTCAATGAGTCTACTTTCAACTGCTTAAAGTATTTGCATTACAGGAAATTGTTCATATACAATATTTACAGCTGGTTGGCAAACGATCATAGATTGGAAAAACTATTTCCTCCTTTGAGGAATTCCGTCTTAATATAGAAATAAGTGCTAATATTTTTTTATTTAACTTTTGTTTACTGCTTTCGTATTCGTTATTAATTTTTGGCATTGGTAAATATCATATTTTCTCTTGCTCTAAAATTAAAATAAAATATTTTGCATTCTAAACTATCATTGATGATTAATTCTGTTGCAATAACTCAAATTTCTATAATTGTTTCACTTGCATTATCCTTCTTTTACCTTCTGGAAATTCTGACATTATTATGAACCATTTCCTCCCTCGGAAGGGCACCGCGAGTACACGGATATGAGTTGCTCCCTTATAAGTAAGCAGGAACTCGCTTTCCCTGAGGTTACAATAATGGTGGTGTGGCTCTTAGGGCTCATCTCTGAAGACAGTTCGTACCCTGGTAAAAGAGGAGATTGTTGCGTTAGCCGCTCGTAACGGGGACTATCATGCCAAAGGTACCACAGTACCTGACTATGCTGTCGCGGCGGCCGATCTTTCATGTGTTACCCGGATACTACGGCAGGGCGGGGTGATGTTCCTTGTGGCTTATAAACCATTTCATTTCAATAATTTCAAAGCACAACTATCTATATCTAAAAATCTAAATATAGAAAGAAATATCAAAAAATCAATCAAATATCTAAATATAGAAACAGGCATAACAAATAGTTTAATTATTTATTTCATAGATTTTCTTCTTCTTTAGAATGTTACATTTGGTGTAGGATCAATTTCAGTCAAAAATAATTGTAGCAAGCAACTAATTTGTAACAAATTTTCCTAGAAGTAAAACAGTTTTTCTCTTTCCTGCATATGAATAGCTAATCTGTATTGAATACCAAAAAATGGTGGATACTAGTATAAACTCCTAAAGAATATTTAAATTTGTTTTCTTTATTATAAACACATTCAAACTCCTGCCACTTCTAGTCCGTCAAAAATAATAATTAACGCCCACGCCAAATTAGAACTAAGAGCACGGACAAAGACGCATTTATCTTAGTTCAGATATAAATTTTTCATTGATTACGTTTCCTTAAGTAAAAGAGAGTCAAGACACCGAAGTTTGCTCGAAGTAAACAAACCCATTTTAGATATTAGCTCTGAAAATTCGAAGTGTCTCGCTATGGAAAATGGGGACGAAACTTCATTCTTAAAGTCTCAAAAGCAAAAGTTAATGAAAGATGGTGTAATGTATGCATTCCACTTCAATTGAGCGATGATTTTGCGAAGTACTTTAACTCTGTAACGAGTTTATTTGTCCTAAATTGAAAGTTCCCGAAGCTTTAACACAACATTTTAAGTTTCTGATGGTTTGACATATTTCTAGGTATATGAATTTTTAAGATTGATCTGATTGATTGTACAGTCACTATTCATTCAATAAAATAACGTAAATCAAAAATTGTCAAGGGAGAACAAATAACTTACTATTTTATATTTTTAGAAGATTTTTCTTTGTCTGTTCCTTATTTATCATTAATTATTATTTTATTGGAATAGATGAATTACTATTGTGGGTTTAATAATCATTCGAAAGGTTATTAATTGAATCAGATTCTTTCATCTAAAAAAATAGTAAAAATTTAACCATTAGTGAATTACACAAACTCCGATATTGACTTTCTGTATTCCAATAAAAAGAGTATTCCGTAATTCCTCTCAGTTGCATATCTAATTTATTTCAATGCATATTAATTTGAAAATTAAATCATTTTTACTGTAATTTGCTGAATTTTTCAAATATAAATAAAAAGTGCTATTTAAAAAGCATTTAAATATAAAGGGACTAACTAAATGTTTAAAAAAAATTCACATAAGAAATACATAATTTAATTAACTTGTTGATATGCAAAAATATATGAAACATCATTCTTTAGTTGAGGTGTAGAGGCAGACATAAGAAGGTAGCAATCGTTGAAATCCAAAAATAATTTATTTGACCTCTTCGAATATTATCTTCACTGGATAAAAGATGATTTTAAATTCTTCAGATAATATTTTAGGTCGATCGAAGCCATAACCATTATTCGGAAAGTATGCGCAAAGACAGCGCATCGTATTAGGGTTGCATGGTTAGGAAAGGGAATGTAACAACATCGCGGCGAACTTAAGTAGTAATTTCGAAAATGGGGAACTCCCGAAAGCTACAGCCGGTTGAATTCGGACTTCTGAGAGTTACGGTAGCAGTTATTCTTATATTAGAATTTAAGTAGAAATGATTAATAAATGAAATGTTAAGAAGCATTTTTTAAAAATAGGGAAATGTGAAATCATTACATATATGTGCTCTTTAACTTCTCTATCATGTGTAAACACGATTATTCCATGTGTCTCAGATCTTTGAAATTCTCCGCATGTGAATTGCATTAAGATAAGACGCATTTTCTTCTTCTTTTTGCCACGAATCAGCTAAGAGCATTTAACTCAACACTCAAAAGGACAGCGAAAATTCTTCTACAAATACTAATTTCCCAATTACACTTTATTTAAAGGAAAAAACTTTTACCAATAAACCAATAACATAGTTGAGCAATAAATATTTTTAAAATTAATTCTCGCAGTTTCAGAACATTAAATTTTTTATATTGATGCAAATTTTCTCTTAAATTAAAACTTACCATTACGAAAGCTCCAAATTTTGGTATTAATGTAATTAAAAATGTTTGAATAGTGTTCCTGGAAAAAAAACTTTCATTTCATCTCTTCTCTTAATTTTTATTTGCAAGGGAATAGGGGATATAGTTTGCCCTTATATTATCTAAGAAAAAGCATTAGTACAAATATAAGTACTGCCGGGTTCCATACGTAAGAAGAGCGGTAGGATTCAGTGTGAAATTGTTGATGAGTTGTATAAAATATGAGAGACTACTGTCAAAGCTTCGCAAAAGAAATGGTGGTGCATTTTATTTGAAAATATATTAAATATAGTTGTAGTTTCTGAACAGCTATTGCATGGAGAAATTCGCAGGATATATAACTACCTCACTCATTTGGAGTTTCGTCGAGAAATTACAATTACCCTTTTACGATCTGGGGCAAGAAAGGATGACCTCAAACAGGATCAAAAGTTACCAGGTGTGTATCCAAGCGGAAGAGTGATGGTCATTCCCTTATTGCAACAACTCACGTAAATAGGCATAATGTGGAGGAAATACAAGATTGCAATGCGATGAGTGCAGAAAAACGATTGTATTTGAATTACTTCCCAGAATGCCATAGGATACAGTAATAAATATTCATTTTTTGAACTTTTTTGTGCAAAATCTATTTTTTATTCATTTAAATTCATAAATCATTTAAATTCATAATCCTATGGCAATCTTCCCAGAATGCCATATGATACAGTAATAAATATTCATTTTTTGAATTTTTTTTTGTGCAAAATCTATTTTTTATTCATTTAAATTCATAAATTTTTCAATTGAATTCATATCTGTGGTTCATTATAAAAATAATTTTTACAATACTTTGCTTATTATTCAATCTGATAAACACTGTTATCCATTTCTATGTCTAGCGTAATGAGCTTAATCAGAAGTGGTCAATGTTCCCAATCCGGAACATTAAAAAAACATATATAAAATATTTTATTCATATTTTAAAGATTTATATCATTAAACTAAAGCACTAGAAGGGGAAATATGCAAGAAATAGTTAAAAGTTAGCCTGGATCTGAATTCGGTCTGTAAAGTGTTAAAAATTGAGAAATTGAAATATTAAATAATTGAGGAAGGTTATTCACTTGAAAAATGTAATTTCATGTAAATAAGTTTAATTATACTAGTACTTCGTTAAATATATTTGTTCAAGAAGTGAATACTAAATTAAATGAATGAAATTCTTGCCCATGACATTCTGTGCTGAGTATTCATATCGTGATGAAAATTGCTTTCAAACATTTTCTTTATATTCAATTCGGTAAACAAATAACCTAACGAAGAATAAATACATGTGCGTGCATTTAATTTATAAGTAAAATAGTTGCTTTTATATTCCCTTCCTAATACCTCATAGTATAGGCAATTAAGTCTCATTATAAATTACATTAATTCTTAATATTTGAGACTCTATATATAATTTTAAAATCAATTAGGATTCAGTTTTTTCATCTAACGTTTTCTCTGACGATTCTTTTTCCTTTCATTGAATTACAAAGCATAAATCAGTTTTAAAAATGCATTTAAATCTGAAAACATCCAGGTTTATAGAGTAAGAAAAACAGGAAGACTCCCATTTTTAGAGAAATACGTAGTAGAAGCAAAATATCGCCAAAACTTAGCGCCAAATGTCTTATTGGGTTTTTTCATTTTATATTTACAATTGTCCGTGGCTTCAACGGTCGTTAGTGTTTTTATAAGCGAGTTAATTACTAAGCCAACAAAATTGTTATTACTATCTGAGTAATTAAGGCCTTATCAGGTGGTTCGGAAAGACTAATCAGAAGCTGTCTTGGCCATCAGGTTGCAGTTTCGCTAATAATTACATCATCACAGCTGTAGGTTTCTGTTTCTTGCTAAGTCCACTAAGAAAATTTTGTTATCTTTTAGAAGTAGAAAGTCTGTGATAGCGCAATGAGAAACTGGAAGGATGGAGGCCTGTTACTTATAATATAAAAAAAATACAAGAGGTTAGATATTTTTGCTCTTGTCAAACTTGGACTTAAATTCATAAACGAAATATTACTTTGATAAGGAAAAGAAAGAAAAGAAAAAAAAAGGACCATGTGAGTCAGATTCAAAATAATCTGGATTATCTGACACATTTATATTATGAGGTTAATTTTATTCTTTAATTCCTCGTTGAACGATTACGTGAATATTTTTTAAAATATCCCGTACATTTCATATATTATATGCAAACTCCTGGTACTTTCTTTGAGTTCATAAATTCTACCATTTGAGATTTTGTGGTGTGAAGACTTATAATATCCTAGATTATATGTTATCATCAGGACTCTCTTTATGTCATATAGAGGTAGTTATACAGTTAAAGTTATACACAGAACAAATTGAAATTTCATTGTTTCGCATATGAAACTACCCAAGAGCTCGTAGTCTGTCATCCAAAATCAAAACATATACAGCTCTTTAGTGAAAAGGCTACTTAGAATAAAATAATTATATTTGATAGAAGGCTTCTTCATAACATTTTTGTCTGCTGTGAACACGATAGCTTAAAGATTCAACATGCTAGATGGGGAAAATTTGGTATGTGGTCTTTAAGATGAAATAACAGATTTCTATAAAGTTCTGGACAAAATCCGCAGCTGAGAATTTTGTCTCTCTATCATCTGAAAACGAAATCTAACTTCAGAACGCAAATAGATAGACAAAAAAATTTAGCATATAGCTTTATAATTGGAACTGTAGATCTGAATAAAAATTTGCACTAGATCTGACAAAGGGCTGTCCTTCTGTCGCTTTTATGGGAACGTGAAGACTGAAAAATTGGGTAGATTTCTACAATTAGGATTAGAAGACCTTATACCAATTTTTGTTTATCTAAGCCTTTGCGTTTAGGAGTTATCGTGTTCACAAACTCGTGGTTATGCAGACCGACGACGCGTTCACATATTTAGCCCAAAATTTGATACAGATCTGCAATTTTGGTGAAAAAACTTTTTATTTAATTTTATACTTGTAGTATACTTCACTAATGAAATAAAATAATTATTTTCTCAGTAAAGCCAATTACACTATAATCTCATTTATTTCTACATATGAAACAGTTTTGTTAGCGGTTTATGAAGAAAACTCTTATATGTCTTTATCTTAACAATATTGTTTTTCTTTTGCTTAATTAGCTGTTAAAGAAGAAGATGCCATGTTGATATCCGAAGTCATTATAATACATTTAATTTAGTTAACGTATGACTGTGAATTAAGTATTACTTGCAAATTCCTATAAAACACTGTTTAATAATGATTCTAACAGCATTTATATATTCATAACTGCAAGTACTTTAACCCTTTTGTACAATATTGTTTACCTTTTAAATATTTTAACTTCTCTGAACCAAATGCATTTATTTTCAAGACAGTACTCAATAGCTAAAATATATGACAATTTATTTAGATACATTTCAAATTTTTAAACTCATCATTACTATTTGCAGAATATGCATCCATTGATTGACATGGTATATTATAATTCATATTAAGTAGATTTCTATACGTGTACTTATGAAAGGAGAGTTTTATGGATTACCTTAAGAAATTCTAAATTAATTTTGTAAGATGTAATTGATTCTAGGAAGCACGAAAAATGATATCCTTTCATAAATTAAGAATCCAGTTTTCTTCGATTCGTACAAAATGTAAATATGAGGGAACTTGAGTAATGCGCATTTAGAATTCGAGAAGGTTACCTGTTAACACAAAAGTACTGACAGTATTCTTACTTTATTACAATATCCTCAGTATTGCAATAAAATAACAATATTTCAAAAAATGTACGATATCGCAAATAATATAACGGCAGATAAATTTAATTTTTAATCACAATATATCCCTTATCCAATTCCTCTCTTGCGTGTGAACAAACCATTAATTAAAGTGTAAATGAAAATTAAATTAATTGGATTTACTATTTTTACACTGTGTAAAAACTGATTACAAAAAATGTATTCAAGTACCATGAAAGTATACTTTAAATGAATCTATTTGAATCATCATAGGAAAAGCCAAAACTCCATATAATAACACTGAAAAAGACAATAGCAACACAAGTTGGTTGCGTTTAACAATTTTTTGGGTAAGTAAATAAGCAGTGTTAAAGGATGAAAATGTTGCAAACGCCTAGATATATTTTACGTACACTTGGAAGGTTTCTCACGGCAGCACAACTTCTATGAATATGAAATAAATATGGTCTATTTCAGCCAAAAGTAAAGTTTTTCAACTAAAGCGGATATATTTTTTGGTACTAGTAAATTGGATATATATATCAGCATATACATATATATATATATATATATATATATATATATATTTCTGTGATATTCGTTAGTATAAGAAGTTTTAATGTATTTAGCTCTAATCCCTCAAGCAGATCTGGCCTTACAGAATTCAAAATTACTTTCAAAAAATAAACAAACAAACATGAAATAGAGAAAATCACTAAATTACTGACTATACATTGTCTCGTTTTTTTATATTATAGGAAAAATAGACACATATACAATGTTTTTCACATGATTATGAGCAATTATTAGATAATAAAACATTAGTTTTCTCCCACTTGGAACTTAATAATATGTGTTTCATTAATCCCTTATTAATTTTCAACAATGCTAGAGATTTAAGATGAAAAACGCTATTAGCTCGTAAACTTTGAACATAAAATTATATGTTTCTACGATAAATAATTTCTTTAAATTTCATTATTCTTTGAAGATGAAAAGGGTCCTAAGGGTCCTAACTATAACAACTGAAGTGTAAAACATTCATCTCTGGCATTAGCAAAACCATTTACCACTATCTGCCAGGTATTACAAAATTAGGAACACAATAGCAGCAAAAATTATTATCAAAATTTTATTTCCTATGATATACTTTTTTCTAAATTTGACGTGTTTCTAAAGGCAAAAGCGAAAGCTGACATCAAATATAATAAGGAGCCTTTCTAAGAAAATTTCGTAAATTTTCATCTGAGAATGGGAAGAAATGCCTTTTTCTATCCCTAAAATTGAATATAAAACTAAATGCAAAGTGTCATGGGATACTTCTTTACTATTATGTGCGGCTTCCTATATTTCAGAGAAGGGTAGCAACTTGACGTGACAAGGGCGTAACCAGTCGAAATTTCCTTTGGTAGATGATGTAATGGATCGTGTGAATGAATGTCTCTTATGATCGTATCTTTGATATCCTGTTCAAAAGTCATGGACGTCCGATTGATGTTCTAGAATCCTCTGTGTACCTCTTTTGATCATAATATTGGATGTGTTCCTCGAGGTTCTTGTTTGCCAGTCTAGGTGTCGATTCCAAGGTCCAAATCCTCCATCAACCTGCTCAAGACAGTCACGAATAATATGGACCTAGAAACAAGAAGTATTAGTACGTTTCAGAAGAAGTATTTGATAATTTGATTAGACGAAGTACCAAGAAAGGGTTCCAAATAATGACCTTGAAAATTATCACGGCAATTTTTTATTAATAACTTGTTTAGCCTGACTAATCTATATTAATTACGTTAATGTATCCCTTTAAAGGAACACGAGGATTATTTTGGAACGGATTCTTACAATCTAGAACCGTGGTCAAATGAGGACGACGATATCTGGACCGACACCTCTCTCTAAATTTCCATACTTCACCAGTGAAAGGTTGTTTGACGTGCACCAGACCTACACACACGACGAATATTCGGTAGAATTGGGTTTGAAACCTGGAGTTCTTGCATACAAACTTTAAAACCAGGACACGGAGGCCTATACCCAGTGTTCGAAAACCATTTAACATAGAATCGAAGTTCAGAAATCTTATGGGGCTTGCATCTACCAGATGCTGGGTACTTTGGCCAAATAAGACTAAAAGCCTTTCAGACACATACGTTTATTGACAATGGACGACACAAACACAGAAATACACATAAAACATACAACAACGCCGAGATCACAAGTAGTTCCATTACATTAGTCAGCTCGCAGGCTGACGTCCCAACATCGCCGCCTGGTGGCGGTTACATTTCGCTTCACTTTACAACACCCAGATAGCAAAGAAAGCTTGTCTAAAAAGTTTTGTGAACCTTGTCGTCGGTAAGGGTAAAGGGTTCTCACAAAGTTTTCCATTACAAGGGTTGAACCTTTCGGCAAGGTAGCGGAAAGGTTCGCTAGTCAACAAGGAACAAGGTTTTCTGTAAGGTTTTTAGTAAGATTTTCCCCAAGTTTTATTACAAGCTTTTTTCAGGCTTTCCTCAAGTTTGTTAAAAGCCCTCCTTCGGCGGAAAAAATAGAACCCCCCTTCCCCCTCCGAAGCCGTACTCGATTTGTGTGATCGCAAGTCAAGGGTAGGCGTTGATGCCACTGTTCTGTTGCAATCAAAAGTGCTCGTGCCAGTCATCTACTGCCATGTTCCATGTCCAAACTCCAATTCACAGACGCCAGGAGTATACACCTAATGTACTTTTATATGATTTTATGAAATGTGTTTCGTCTGCTTACACGGGCAAATCTGCTCAGAAGTCACTGATCTTAATTATTCAATAGACTTGATGAATAAGAAAAAATTTAACTCTTTATAATTTAGAGCTAAGAATTTTATTGTTGTAATAAATTCTTGAATGTCACGTCTAATACACCAAATTACAATTATCTCTCCATCTTCTAATTGGGTTGATTCACGTTGGGTAGTTACGTTGGGTTATAACATTATTAAACTTTTTTAAAAGACATTTACGAAATCAATAGATTGAACAAGCAACATCCCAACACTTTATACGATTTAAAGCGGTTGAGAACCACTTTTATTTGGCTTACTACTATCTCATAAATTTGATACTTCACTGTGTATTTATAATAGAAAATGAATAAAAGTATTCACTGAAAGAAAATTTTTATTTTCTTATTTATCTTCTGCTGGAGCCATAATGCGTTTTTAAAATAGAAAAGAGAAAAATAAGATGAAACCACTTTCCCAACAAATATAAAATTCTTTTCTTTCCTCCTCCTTTCAAAACTGTTTTAAAAAGATATTTTGTAATAGTTAGAAATATAGGAATTTCTAAAAGAATTACAGGGAATCTTTCAAATCGATATCTCCGTTTTATATATTTATCTTTCGATTACAGATTTCTTTATGAATAGCAGATAATTATAGTAAATTGATTAAAACAATTTTTATACGTTCTTATTTAATTAGTGGAGATTATATTGACTGTTTCTTATGTTTTATTTGTTTGACTAAACAGCATAACATTCATGCATGTTTGTAAAATTTCATTTCGTTAAGTTTTGGATGTTGATCCATTTGTTTCACACATACACACACGCACATACACACAAAAAAAACCTTCAAATTAGTCGGCGATATATGTCTTCAAAGGTACTGATTTTGTACTTTTAGGCATCTCATAATCCCCAGTTACTATAAAAAGAACTGTTACAACTATCAGATAAATTTTATGAGGGATATGTTTAAATTTTTATTCACATTTTACCTTCCTAAATTAAATTATATCTTGAAAATTGTCTATTTCTCCTTTTTATTGTATCTCTAATTCTTTCTGAGAAAGAATATTGACTTTGCTAGCTTTACCTGGTTTAGCTCGTTAGCTTTTAATCTTTCCCTTGTTAAAGCTTTAAAATTCATTTAAAAAT
The DNA here is from genome assembly GCA_013235015.1 of Araneus ventricosus. Classification (NCBI taxonomy): domain Eukaryota; kingdom Metazoa; phylum Arthropoda; class Arachnida; order Araneae; family Araneidae; genus Araneus; species Araneus ventricosus. Next base: position 18,398 of record BGPR01000134.1, on the reverse strand, counting down.
AGAATTTAAAATAATTATTATTTTTAATAATTTAAAATAATTCATTTAAAATTCTTTTTAATAGCTAGCATTTTTATTGTATATTATGCTTTTAATTATTTTTTTGTATATGGTATTAAAGGTTTGAAACTGTTCAAAATAATCAATGTTCTTTACGAGATCTCTATGGCCATGAAGAAAATTAAAACCTCTTTTTCCTTAAATTATAATTTAAAGAAAAAAGGTTTTAATTTTTTATAATTATAAATTCTATAACAACATAATGTAGAATGAATTATGCTATTGTTTATTGAATTGTAAATATTTATTATCCTAAACTGTTCGTTTTATAAATTCTGTTATTATCCTTACTGGAATTCAAGCAAGGAAACTTACGTCAAATATGATTGGATACTGAATTTTTCTTAAGTATTTTAATCAGTTCTTCTGCAAGCATTGGAATTAAGTAACATACTGGAGTTTCTCCTGTTATCAAAGTCTCCTGAATTTAAATCCATTTGAATACCGAGGTGGGAAACTGAAATTTCAATCCTAGCACTAAAAGCACCATTGGATAAGAAATGCGAAAGTAAGTTTTCAATGGCAGCAAAACAACAGAGTAAACTTATGTGTATAAACTGTATTTTTTACATCCGGTACACTCTGCAGACAACACAACGCCTAAGTGAATGCAGACAAATACAATCCCTTTCCCCTGAAAGTTGGGTATTTTCATCTTGTGCAAGATATACTACTTTTCCAACTACAGAATAGTAGTATACTACTTTTCATACGAGTAGAGTAATACCGTTCCCTCATGAATGATATTCAGGATCGAAAAAAATTCACTTTCTTCTGAATCTTCAGGCTGGCTTATAATGCGTTTTTAAAAAGGAAGATGGAAGAAAAAAGATGAAAATTCTTTTCGTTTGCCAAATATGAGATTCTTTCTTTTTATCTTTAAATTTTTCCTTCCCTTTTCCGTAATCTGTCTCATAGAATTATTTTGTGAAACTTAGAATCTAAGGATTTCGAAAAGATTTAACAAGGGTTTCCTTGAGGCATGTGCTTACTTAATGTTGAAAAAATAATTAAATAAATTGTTTAGGCTGTTTAATTATACTATATGGAACTGTAAATATAAGCTGTACTGTATTTAAATTATACGAATCAGTACAATGCAATCCGTTATGTTCTAATGTGTTTGCCTTGTTTTCAAGTTATTATTTTTTTTCATTTTATAAATTCAACTTATACTCTTATTTATTTTGAAATTTAAGTACTTGAAGAATAAAGATGTGTTATAACTTTTGCAAAACGCGATTTTCTTATGAGAAAGCAATTTGCACATCTTCAACGGAAATAATTCGTAAACAAATTAATCATATAAGATTAGATGAAATAAATAGTTTTTAAAAATTTATATAATATGAATTATATTTTTTCCGTACTAAACGCATGAATATTATCTAAATGAATGACACACACAGTATTAAATCGCTTTACACATTTAAAATACTCGGAACATCCAAAAGAGTCACCAGTTTAAAGTGAATTGAAGGAAAATATACGATGAAATCACATGCAGTAATTGCGATCAATCTCCTGTTCTTTTTGAAGATGTATGTTTCCTAACAATTTCTCAAACAAGTAGACACTATACCTATAGCTCTTTTGATCTAATAACTTTAAAGTCTTAAATATTTGCTTTTAAAGTGACTAAATGGATCTTTATTGCATTTAATCAAGTTTCTAAAGTCTGAGGAATATTTTATTCATGGTAGTTTTATTTGCTTTTGAACTCAACATGAGAAACGGAAAAATAAGGTTCAAACGCTCAGAGGGATAAAACTTATGGCTCTTTTGGAATGGAGCGTTTAATATAAGATTCAATTAAAGATTGGGAAAAGTGGTTTATGCTCTTGATAAGATTTGTTGGTAAAAGGTAATCCAAAGATCTGCACAAATATTTGCAGTCGTAAATTCCAAGTAGGCTGCCTCTGATTCACTGTTCATAATTACTCGAATCCGGAGTGGACTAAGTGGTGTTTATAAAAAGAGAAATTTCATACAAAAAATTACATGAAAATTAACCGCAGCATCATACATGCAGTTTATTGATTAAAAAAGTAATTGATCAGAGTAGGTGAATACATTGTTTCCTCTTGCTTCTCAAAATTATCGAAGTAAGCGAAAGAGAAAATTGTATTTCCATCGTCCACAAGCAGTCAAACACTGTGCTTCTGCTACGCAAGCTCATTCATAGAGTAACCCATTGGATCATTTCTCGAATACGTTGCGATTTCCCAAAAGAAATTCAAACATTAAGCTTCGAACATGCATCATTAATGAAATCAGACGATAGTAGAATCAGAATTTATATAAAGCTTTTTTTTATCATTTTAGAAAGCTCTGTGTATTTTATTACGAAAAGAGGAAATTAAACTTATTAAGTTACCTTTATAGTTAACTCTGGTAACTTTATAGGAACTCTAGGTAACTCTGGTTAAGTTACTTTTATACTTACCACCTACGAAAGATTTTTTCTGCTGACTTGAAAAAGTATTGAAAAATGATAAATGGGATAATTGGATGCTTAACATTCGATTGAGCTTCAATAATAACCCTGAAAACATTATATATAATTTAATCGTAATTAAATTCAATGGTTGTAAAAATACTTACCACTACTCTTTCGCGGTGTGTGTGTTTTCGTAACGACATCAAGTTCCAGTGTTTGTCATTAACCGCTTCAGGACATAACCCGAGTTTACTGGTCCTAAATACCGTAGATTACAAAATACTAATTCGGATCTTAAACGTTTAAATTTCAACTCACTGAAATCTTTTCAAAAATAAAACAAAATCGTATTGTGTTCCTTATGTCTAAAATATTTTATATTTAATTATCAGTATTTGTTATTGAATTTATTTAATTTAAATTCAACTTTCATTTTTAAAACAAAACTATTGATGCATTAGGAGTTTCTTTAAATTCGAGATCTTCCTGTTGATGATCTTATGCATATTTCCACTTCATTTTTGGGGTGTTGATTATTTAAATTCTGCAGTTTATTATTTTCTAGTTTCTTCCTCAGAACAAAACTGGTTAAGATATTATTAGTAAAATTGTATTAGGTTGTAGCAGTTTTATGTACTGTAGCACTCCTCCTAGCCGTCCTATTCATTGTAAAATGAACTTCAAAATTTAAGTTAACTAAACATTTAATTTCAGTTCGAAGAAATTCCAGGGTTTCTTACTAAAAAAATGCAGAAAGCTGTTTCAAATCACCTAAAATTAAGTGGTAAGTATACTTACCAGTGAGCATTCTAAGATTTATTACACTTAACTCTCAGTGGTAAGTAAGCTTACCACTTTCACTTTCCCCTGAATGCTCTCTGGTAAGCATATTTACCACCCCTTGTGTCATAAATTAATTAGTAAATCAGCAAACGTTTGATGTTTTCGTATTTACAACATCAGTTTATCATAATATGACACAAAAAATTCATTTGGAGATGCCCCTGAGTTAAATCCTATAAAGGGTTAGAACGGAACAAAGTTATCTGATAATATTTATGTTATTAAGGATAAATTCTCATCTTTTCTCTGAGAATCATGTAGGGAAAAATATTTGTACGAATTACGTTAGCAAAAATCAATGAGACAATCTGATGTTTCAGAATACGTTTTGCAAAGCATATAATTTGCCTTCCTTGAGATCACAATAGAATCATTATTAAACGGATGCAAATAAATGATCATTCAAACCAAAGAGCTGAAGAAACAGGACAAAATGTTCACCATATATATCACTTATGTATTAAACTATCGTTAAAAAAGACTAAAGAAATACAGCTGTTTTGTAAAACAGTATAACATTCTTAATCATAGCCGACAGTCCTCGAAATTCCAATAAATGTGTCAATTTTTAGTATAAAAATCCCATCTCAGCTAGTAAGAAAAATTTTCATTAACGCCGTATCAGTATAATGTAGGCTCAAGTAATACTTTTTAACGTTTTTTTCCCCTTTATCCTGCAAGTGATCGTTTTGAAACAGAGTTGTGGGATCTTCAGTTTCTTCTTTTGTAGATGCGCATACAGTTCCTGTTCTGTCTTTTTTCAGTAAAGTTTTAAGTACGTCATTGTAGGTTTTATTTATGTTCTTAATTATTTGTTTTTCACCAGGCTTAGGTTTTTAACAGTAAGTTAATTAAAATTTACTGAAAGCATTTTATAAGTCGCGAGTTAACTTGAGATCTTTCTTAGTACAGCATTTTATGTAGAACTGCGTATTATTGAATTTATTACATGATATATAAAGCAAAATAGTTAATTATCTATTTAATTAACCATTATTTTCTTGACATAACCATTTCTTAAGCATAGTCTTTCTTCTCAGGAACTCACTCAAAATTTGTTTCATTAAGTGATTTTCTCGATTTTCTTTCAGAATACTCGAAAAATAAACCAAAAAAATGTATTTCAAGAAATCAAATTGAGCCAACAGAACGTGAAAATTTGAAAAGTCACCATAATATGAAATTATTCCCAACCACTAGAAGTAGAAATAAATTCTTTTATTCAAATAAATACTCATTTCAAAGTTGCTTCTACATATAAAGCGTACCATGAAACAAAAAGCAATATGAAACATTCTTGATCAATAATTACTATTACTAAATATCTTATAGTATAAACTTCTGAGAGAATCACGAGAATAATCTGTATGTAACATAGAAATAAAAATGAGAAAATTTCATAGATACATAGGAAATAATTGTAAATATAGAGCGTTTATTATTTTACTCCGACTTAAGGCATTTTAATTATGGCATGTTTTCTTACCAGAAATCAAGGATGACAATGAAATGTCACATATTATCGTTTAATAATGTTTGCTTTTCACCTCATTTCTCAAAAAAATCATACCTACAACAAAAATAAATTATCTATCATTTCTTCGAACAAGAAAAAAATATACATTAAACTCTAGAATATCAGCGAGAAATATATTTTATGCCTTACCAGAAAATGGCACAAAATAAATCAGCAAATTTTCATACCCCGTGATAAATGTATGTAGACAAAAATCTATGATTAATAAGAAAGCACAGTGATTCATCATCTGTGCCTTTGAATTAAGGATATCTCTTAGATAGAGCCTGAAAACTATTGCTTAAAGCATGAAAAATACCCGACTCCGTTCTCTATCTTAATGGCATCGTGAACTGCTTGCATTTCCAAGACTTCTGAATAGCCGTTTCTTCCATGAACCATGCCTTATTAGGTTAGTTAACATCTTTCTTTGTAATACTTTAGTGACCTAGTAATGATTTTGGCAGGCACTCGTAGCATTATTTTTTTCTTTTTCTTCATCTATGAATTTCTCTCATTATGTAAAAATCCAATACAACTTGTAATAAGATTTAATTCATTCTAGAAAATTAGTTAACTTCATACTATATTTGGTATTTAAAAATGGAAGAAAATTTATTTCTATATTTGATAAAATTTGTACAAATAATGCTAAGGTGATTTTTCTAACGTTTACAGAAATGCACATGTAAGCATAGTATGTTCTCGGATTCCGAAATCCTCCGCGCTTTTGCGCATGCGCCAGTCGAAGTTATTTCCCCCAAAATAGGAGGAAAGTGAAGAATGCAACGGGAGATGTTTGCATTTTACTTAGCGTGATCTAAACAAAGAACTCCGGAAATGCGCTCATCTAACACATTGCTTGACACCCTTTTCCGGTTTAAATTCGTCCCAGTGCTAGTCTCGGGATATTAAACAGCTTAGATGTCATGATTTCCCAAATAAAGAATCTAGAAACAATCATAGACTAATTAGGTATATTTAACGGCCAAGAATTTCCTGTCCCTCAACCTGAAGTAATATTAAGTCTTGATGTTTCGATAGGCCTCATATAAAATCCTTTATTTCATAAAATTTACATCGTTACATTGGATTAGCTTAATATTGCTATATACTATAATATTGAAAGCTTTATTTCAGGCAAGTTTAAATCTACAGGAAAATATTAAAATCTTTGGATAATTTAACAACTGATTAATAAAATTATTTACTGGATATATTTTTGACTAGAAGAGAGAAAGTTCATAGTAAAGAGATGTTTATTAAATAATGTTTTTCAATTTTTAATAGATTTCGTTAACAAAATAGCACTCAAAATTAAATTTTGAATAATTTCCTTGAATTACACTTATATATTTAGATTTTCATACGTTTTCTAGGAAAACAAAAATTTATGGAATGCAGTATTAAATTATTGTATTTAATAATTTTATAAATGTTGGGTATGTTTTGTTAACTTTCTGTTACATTTTTACGTAGAACTCTTCAAGTTCATGTCAATGACTGCAAAATCTAAGAAACAGCTTGTTTAATTAAGTACAAATATATACCATCTTCAGAATCTTAAAGAATTTCACCTCTTTAAGTAACTAGGACCAAAGTTACCCCCTCCCGGCCATAGCCTCCGGGGTCAAGTGAAGAACGCTCGCTGCAACAACTAGTATACTGAGGTTGGAGTCCTAATAGCCATCACCGGCCACGGCCCAGCACCTCACGAAGGAGGTACGTATCGTCATTTGAGTGGGGCACCTCGATGCGCGTCATTACTTTGCCCACCAGGGAAAATATAACCCGCTTACTTATCAGGCGTCTTCTCACCTACGTACTCGTAGTGCTCCCTGGTGGTGGTCTCTACAAGAATAAGGAACATCACATTTATATATAATTGCTCCCTACTATTAAACAGGATATTAATTCAAATGATTAAATATTTCAAGGTGACTTATTCCAATTTGTCGAGCTTCTAAAAGCAGCGGAGATTATATTATTCAAAGACAGAGAAAAAACACCAGAAAAATGTTTTGAGGAAATGTGCATGATTATTCTCTGTTTCATTTTTTCATTATTCATTAACTCTGATAATATTCTTTAAACAAATATTTAACTGTCATACCCTCACAGTCAGCTAAGATTATTTTTCGGAAAGGATTCAGCCTTATATAAGTCGGCTGCACCGTTGAAGAGTACTCTCTTAATTTCTTCCTTTGCATTTAAGACTATTAACGTTATGCAATTTCGAAGAAAAAAAATCAAATGACTCTAACGAATTCTAATAAAGAATTAATTTAGCAGCAGATGCATCAGTTTCTTGATGCTAATTGAATTTAATGATAATTGAAATGGGAATTCCCCAAAGAAAATCAGTAACCAAGACACTCATTTGTACGCAGTGAGACCAATAAAACCTTCATTCCTCTCTGTTTCTTAAAATAAATGGCTAGATGTATTTGTCTTTAATCAATACAATTAGATCCTCGTTAGGAGAATGGGTTGTTCCATTAAAACATCGACAATCACTTAAAAATTCGAACATATTTCATTGGCTTCAGTCTTTCGATTTCTTTGTCTTAGAGAAAGTAACTACCTATACACGGTCCCTCAAGTTTTATATTTTCTCAGTGTTTTCTCTTCTTTTAGGATGATGGACGAAATATCAGTGTGATAGACTGTTACAATGTGATTACATTTTAATTTTCTTTCTGGACGCGTTGAAACTATTGATCAGTTAATGGATAAAGACTGCTTTCCTAACGCTAGCGAGTCTAAAAGGGGACTAACAATATATCCTAAAGGAGTGGTTCAATTGAGACGGCTTTCTAGTGTTTTATATTCTGTTTTCATCCAAGTTTCGTTGATTTAAAAATATTAAAGCGAAAAAAAAATTGATCATGCAATTATTGTCTTATATAATGACGGAGTAATACTTGCCTAGTTTGCCTTCTGTTAATTACTTATTGCCTCAAATTACAGTTTGTCTTGTATCCATTGAGATAATTCAAGCCAATGAGCAACGAAGAATGATATTCCGTCATCTTTTAGTAAATCATTCGTAAAAGGTTGAATGCAATCATGCATTAGCTCGTCATAATTATTGCCGACATTTCTGTTGAACGCCTTTTTTATTTTTGTTTCTTAAATAAGAGAAAAAAAAACACGAAAAATAGTGATTATTGAATGGAGCCATAATATGAATGAATTTATTTAAAAAACTTAGTGTACACAAATTTTATAAGTTTTTACCCCTCCCCACTTATATTACTTCTATACACCCCTCCCCACTTATATTACCCCTATATACCTCTTTCCCACTTATATTACTCCTATATATCCCTTCCCACATGCCTTTAAAAAGCAAAGGAAGTTATTTTCAGGTGTGATTGCTGCACCAATAACAGGCAGAAAATTACCTCGGAGTATAATTTAAAATAAATCACAACATTCAATTTGAAAATAATTATGTTTTGATTTATGTAAATACAAAAAAAATAATTTTCGAAAATTGTTTCGAAACTAATCTGTGATTCAATATATTATATTTCAAAGGTACTTATTTCAAAAGGAACTGCTTAGTTAAGCTCAATTTCATTTATGGTGTGAATATTTTAGTGGAATCCGATTTGGAATTGCTGTTTTTGAATTCTTCTTTGCTAACAATTGAATTTTCAGTTTGTTGAGTGAAACATTTTCATGTAGGTAATGTCGTTTTACTTACGGCTGGCTTCACATACTGGATAAAAGCATGAAGTATGGACTTTAACTCATGCTGGAGATGAAGAACTGCTGGTTAAAAGTAAACTGTTAATGAAATATAATTTTTTCTAACTTTTCAGCGATTTAACAAAATACTTCTAAGTTTTTATCGGTAGGTACTCTAAAAGGAGTTTTTTACTCGAAAAACTCTCATGATGTTTGACAAATGATAGTAAATAATATTCCACTATCTGTACTGCATTTAGTAAATGGATTTGTCTTCAAAGATATTCTGCATCAAGTCATAATATTATCATATGATTCATCCATGTGATTTGATTATTCCGAAGACAAAATTGTAAAACGATGATGAACTTCACTTCTTAAATATCGAAAGTTCAGGGATTTGTGAAAGTAAGAAATCCAGAAATATGTTCATTTTCACACCATGAATATTGCATCCAAGTTTTTATTTCAGTTTGTTTGGTTTATTATATAAATCAAAATGATCGCATGAAGAATGAATAATCATGATAGCATGAAGGTAATCATGATCGCTTGAAGAATGAATGTCAAACGTCCAGCGAGCTTCGCAGCATCAATCAGTCCAGACAATATATTATTATAAAAAGAAAACTAACTCTAACTCTTTATAACGGTGGAAAGTTAAAATATTTTTCAAAAGCATGTGTTGCCCCAACTATCAAATTAAATAATGCTCCGTCGAAGCAATTTTCATGAAGATATTCAAATTAAAAAATATTTTTTTTTCTTAGTTACCTGATATTCTTGTAGCATTTTATTCAAACGTCATTAAACGCTTTTACTAAGTTCGAAATATATGTAAGGTTGCAATTTTTTGATCGATTTTTCACACACTTTTTAATGCACTAGAGTTCTGAAATTTTGTATATTTATTGGGTCTTGATGACAATGCAATATTTTAATAATTTTAGAGCTCTCGAATGTCAATTTACAGAAAAATTCGCAAAAGTACGTTTGCACTCGGTAGGTTTCTGGGGCGCCATCTATAGTACTTTTGAGCAATAAAAATACTTTAAACAGTAATTTAAATGTTTTAATAAAAATAAGTATATCCTATTATATATATATAGATCTTTTTAAAGAAATTATTGCTGGAATTAGTTCAAGAAAAATAGATTTAAGTTCGAAATATTTTATGTTTGTTTGTAAGGTCAGAATTTTATGATGGAGTTTTGACTCATTGCCTAATATCTGAAATTTTGTATATTCATTGGGCCTCGATGACAATGCAATATTTCAATAATTTTAGAGCTCTTTTCAATAAAACAATTGCTGGAATTATTTAATGAAAAATTGATTTTAAGATCCCAAACTATTTATAATACTGAATTATGACATAAATTAAAGACTAAAAACTAGAAAATAACAAATATAAAAAAATAAGAAAAAACATCTTTTACCAATGCATTAAAAAAGAAATAATAATTTTTTCTCAAAAATCTGGATGTCAGAAAAATATTGTAAAAGCTTGTGGCGCTGAAAACAATAGAGATATGATATAAAACCATAATGATTTTCATAAGAAACGAAATGTTATTAAATATTCATCATATAAAATATATTATAATGTGATTTCAATTCTAATTTATTTACAGCTTTTCTACCTGCGCCTGACGCGTTTCCGATTTTCGTTTTGACCTCCAGATTTTTGAGAATTTTTTTTCTTTTTAAATTCATTGGAAAAGCGTTTTCTAAATTTTTTTGTATTTATTAGTATATATGCCATTGAAAAATTATTTTGCTCTCTAAAACCCAATTGTTTCTTTCCATCTGTTTGATTGGTTATAAATATATTATTTTCACTGTAATTAGTCAACATATATCGCTTTAATTTCTAAAGAAAAATTTTAGAAACACAATTTAATTTAAACGACAAGAGAAAAGAAAAAAAAACATATGAAAGCCATCTCTTGCTTATATACCAGATAAAGATACAATATAAAGTAGAGTTGGAAACAAAAATGAATCAAAAATCTATCAACAATTTCTATTATCCCGAGAAAAATCCCTTTCCATTAAAATTTTAAAGGTTTCAGTCTCTTTGACATATCGTGATCATTAAAGTCTGTCAAACTGAAACGTGTTTAGTCTCATAGTAAGACCAAAAATGTTTGGATTTCAAATGTCGGATGTAAAAAATTAGACCCAAATGGGCTGTCTTTATTTTTAATGTTTTTCTTTTCGTTTCCATTTTATATCTGTAGCCAGTAATTCATTAACCCTAACTTGCGAAACCTTTTCTTGTAAGTCAAATGAATGATAATTCATTCTTAAAGTTAAAATCTGCTTCATAGAAAACTTATATTGGATCTTAAAATGTTTGCTTTAATTTATTGCAAAAATCGGTTTATCATTTCGTTGTTTGGAATAACAAATAAATTTTAAACTCAGAGAGTTGGATAGCGGAGAATTTTAAAGCTAGGAAATATAGGAAAAGTTACCTTCTAAGGTGCTTGATACATGAAGCTTTATTAAAATAATGACATCTCAAACAACAACAAAAAATAATAATTTCGACTCTGAGTTTGGATCAGGCTTAACCTAATAGCTAGGGATATTTTAAAAACTATGACAGGAAGGAGTATTTTTTTAAAGATACTAAAAACGTAATAAAATTATTGAGAGTGTTATCGCATTCTTTATATTCTATTTTATGATATGCATGTCTTTTAAAATAAAATTCGTATTATCACAAGTGTGAGGTATCTTAATATAATTATTTATTAATAAACAAATTTATTTGATATTATTGTAGAAATGTTCCTTTTTATAAAAATCAAAATTTGATAATTGCAAGAACTGACTAATAATAAATTAAGTATTTACTTTACACGAATGAATATCAAGTGAAGTAAATCACGAGAAGATAAAGATACAAAACACATTCAGTTTCTTTATTGCAAGACGGGAAACTGAGTAATATTTTATAAATAATATAATGTTTATCAATGTCACTTTATTGCTGGAATATTTCTCAATTTTTTTGAATGATTCATAAGTTAATAGTACAAAAATATTCCTTCATTTATTATAAATAAATATATACAATATTACATGTATTTCTAGCAGTTTTAGCCAGTTTGAGGTATCTTATGATGTTAAAAACACTGACTATAAAATTTCATGCTAATTTGTCCTTTTGTTAAATGCCTTTCCATAAGTCACCTTCACCACTCCAGAAGAGTACGAGATAGGGGCTATTTCTCAATACAGTAATTTTTTCTTGAACAATGCTGGAGTAATTTTTCCACTAAAACAAATTTCACCAAAATTGCTCCAGCCGTTCTAAATAAAAATTTCTGCTTATCTTATCGGTAGTTATAATTCTAAAGGGTTGTTTTAAAAAACTAACTACTCAATATTTTTAGTTCGACACGTTGAAACCTGTGAGTGAAGTTTCTTTTCGATCAGACCATTTTTTATTTGAATTTCGGAGACATTGCTCCAACCTACTCTGAAGGAATAGGTTAAGGCAAGCTTTCTTTAAAAGGGCTTCATGTCGGTATACGACGAACATGGGTGCCAAGGTTCATCAAAATTATTTCTGCAGTACTGAGTTTCGTCTAAATCCGCCCATGTCTTTGTTCCAACCTATCTGAGGTATTGAGTGAGTATTTATTACCCTTAGTGTTTTTATTTAACCTATGAGAAACATGTGCTCCAAGTTTCATATAATTATCCCAGCCGAATAGAATTTCACGTCATTTGTCCGTTTCCCGCATGTATTTGAAAGATTTTGTCCCACCCAAACCTCAGAGATCAGGTTGGCATTTATTTATCTTAACAATATTTTTAGTTGACTAATTAGAACCAAATTCATCAAAATCGCCCTAGCCTTATCCAACAGAATGTTAATCGGCCCAATGTTTTACACGTATATTGACGATTTTCCCCCGCCCTATTCAGAGGAATTGGAGTAGAGCTTAATTATTCATTAAGTACTTTTAGTCAGTCTATGTGTACATATGTACCCTGTGTAATCAAAATTGCACCAGATGTCTCAAATTTCATGTCAATCTGCCCATTTGTTAGAAGAATTTAAATGGCCTTTCCCAATTCCTACCCTCAGGGATTCGGTTAGCATTTATTTATCCTTAGAATATTTTTAATCAGCCACTGAGAAACATATATATCGAAATTCATGAAAATCGCCGTAGCTATATCTAACATCATGTTAACCGTCCGAAGAGTTTATATGTATTGTTGATTTTCTCCCACCCTTCTCTGGGGAACTGAATTAACTTTTATTTGCCATACACTACTTTTTGTCAACATATGAGGAATATACGTACCCAATGTTATCAAAACTGCGCCTGTTATATCGAATTTCATGCCAATCGGCCCATTTATTAAATATATTTGAAGACATTTCCCACATTGTTTTGATATATTAGATAAGCATTTATTTGCCCCTACAGTATTTTTAGTTGGCTAATTAGAAGTATGTGCACCAAATTTCATCAAAATCGCGAAAAATTTCCATAATCGTCAGTCGGGTCAATTGGCCTATTTCTTACATGTATTTTAGAGACTTTGCCCCAACCTGCCCTGAAGAACTGGGTTAGGGAATATTTACTCCAACAGAACTTCAAGTCGACTCATGAAGAACATGCGTACCAAGTTTCATCTAAATTGCAAAGCATGTCGATCAGATGTTTTATTACAGGTATTTTAGGGACTTTGCCCCACCCCGCCCTCAGGAACTGGGTTAGGGCTTATTTACCCCTACAGTACTTACCCTACTGATGTGGGCACCACGAAATGTGGATGAGTTGCTCAGGTTTCATATGAAGGAACTCGCCCGTCTAGGGTTACATAAATGGGGGGCACAGTCCCCCCTCCAGTGATAGTACGTACCTCCTACGGGAGGGGTTGGGCCGTGAGGCTGTGTTGGCCATTAGGACCCGACCTCAGTACTCGTTTCTATTGCAACGGCCATCATTCAGATTTTCCCGTAAGCCTAGGCAGGTCGGGGTGACTGTGGTTATGGTTACCCTTACAGTACTTCAAGTTGGCTAATGAGGAACCTACATACCAAGTTTCATCAAAATTTGTCTAGCCATTCGGAAGTTATATTATGCAGGAAAAAATATACATAGATACATACATGAGTTTTATATATACAGAGTGAGTGTGACCTATTCAGCCAAACGAAAGAGAGTGATAGAAGAGCCAATGCGGATCATAAAACACTATAGCAACCCTGTCCCATCTCTAAGCGTTTGCAAGTTATGGCGGATACAATGATTTTGCTTAAAATTGTGAAAAAATCCAAATTTAAAACGTTTTGGACAAATCAATACGCAAAGTAAAGACATATTCGAAAAGAGCAGTTAAAATCCTTTAAGATGACACCAGTGTCATCAAAATACATGGATCTAAAGCCGAGTGATAAGCGGCGAAACGTTGGCGAAATTCAAAATCGAATTGTCGCCAAAACTTTAAATATTGAATACCGCAAACACCGTACAAGCTACAATTGGTCCAATTTACCAAAAACTTGTCCATTCCATCAGCTTTTGAATGAGCCCACCATAAACCATATCAGTATTTTATTTAAGGAGAAATTCAGTCTTTCATTGGCAACACATCAATGAAATCGGTGTTCGTCGAAAGAGACATTCGACAAAAAGTCGCCATGAAAGGATGGTGGATAAATGAAATGTATGCAAATCTGCCACTATGAACTCTTTCTTATATACAAATAGGTTGGAACACATGTGCATATCCGAAAGAGTTCATAGTGGCGGATTTGCAGACATTTCATTTATCCACCATCGTTTCATGGCAACTTTTTGTCCAAAGTCTCTTTCGATGAATAACTATTTCAGTGATGCATTGCCAACGAAAGGCTAAATTTCTTCATTTTTTGGGACCCCCTAAATATATATATATATATATATATATATATATATATATTCATACAAGTAAAATAAAACCGTTCCCTCATGATTGATATTCAGAAATGAAAGAAATTTTTCATTTTCCTGAATTCTCTGTTTAGGTCTTAAAGCATTTTAAAAAAGGAAGAGAAGAAAAATGAAGAAAGTTTCTCTTTATCAACAAAAAAAAATCTTACATTCGTTGCTTCTTTTAAATATATTTCTGTGATATTCGTTAGTATAAGAAGTGTTAATGGATTTAGCTCTAATCCCTCAAGCAGAACTGGCCTTACAGAATTCAAAATTAATTTCAAAAAATAAACGAACAAATCATGAAATGAAGAAAATCACTAAATTACTGACTATAAATTGTCTCGATTTTTTTAATACTATAGGAAAAATAGACACATAAACAATGTTTTTACATGATTTTGAGCAATTATTAAATAATAAAACATTAGTTTTTTCCCCACTTGGAACTTGATGATATGTATTTCATAAATCCCTAGTTAATTTTGAACAATGCTGGAGATTTAAAATGTAAAACGCTATTAGCTCGTAACCTTTGAAAGTAAAATTATATGTTTCTACGATAAATAATTTCTTTAAATTTTATTATTCTTTGAAGATGAAAAGGGTCCTAAGGGTCCTAACTATAACAACTGAAGTGTCAAACATTCATCTTTGGCATTTACAGAACCATTTACTACTATGTGCATCGTATTACAAAATTAGGAACACAATAGCAGCAAAAATTATTATCAAAATTTTATTTCCTATAATATACTGTTTTCTAAATTTGGCGTGTTCCTAAAGGCAAAAGAGAAAGCTGACAGCAAATATAAAAAGGAGCATTTCTAAGAAAATGTCATAAATGTTCATCTAAGACAGGCAAGAAATACCTTTTTCCATCCCTAAAATTGAAAATAGAACTAAATGCAAAGTGTCATGGGATACTTCTTTACTATTGTGTGCGGCTTCCTATATTTCAGAGAAGGGTAGCAATTTGACGTGGCAAGGACGTAACCAGTCGAAATTTCCTTTGGTAGATGATGTAATGGATCGTATGTATGAATGTCTCTTATGATCGTATCTTTGATATCCTGTTCAAAAGTCATCGACGTCCGATTGATGTTCTAGAATCCTCTATGTACCTCTTTCGTTTTTTATTTCTCTTTCTACATTTATTAGTGTTCAATTTAAAAACGTACTGATTTAATGTTTAACTTTTTCCTTATCATCACATATTTTATATAAACAATATGTGTTATTTTCTTAACGAAGATCGGTATACATTAACAACTGAATATTTTATATAAAATGAAGCGCAAAACATGACGAATATAGCTTTATTTCTGTTTCAATGAGGGAGAAAATAACCCATTCCGTGTATGTGGATTACCTTTCTGACAGTGTTTGATTCAAGAGAAATAATTTACTTTTTAAAAATAAGTCATACAAATGTTTGACTATATTATTTGAGACGCTTTATATTCTTTTAAAGAAATAATTGACTAATAGCAAATGTTGATATTCGCTATCACGTAATCACTATTCATTTCCTGATTAATCGAAGAATAAAACATGTCTTTTATGAACTTTTAGAACAGGTTAAGATTACAGCTAACACTATCATGGAGTTTTCCACTGCAAATTATCTATTCCGTGAAGAAATAGAGAAGTCAGAGTCATATTTTCTTAATTACGTTCGATACTGTATGACTAAAAATATATTCAGAATCGGAAATTTGGAAAATTATGTAATCATAATTATTAAATTTTAGAATACCGCAACAAAGAATGATCAAATATCAAAATATGTGTATAAAATGTTTGCATATCACCTTAAATTGAAGATTTCTGCATTGGCCTTTTTTTGTATCAAAATATATTCTATATATTCCATTTCAGAGATTATTTTCTAATATTTAGCGCAGAATATTTATGTTTATTGCATCGTTCAGAGTTCTCCAATCCTGACAGTAGCCCTTTTCCATTTTCTACCATCAATGTATGAATCTGAAGGAGATTTGGCTGCAAATCTTTCTTTGAAACTAATCCAAAGTAAAACATCTCTGCAACCCAACACACATAAAGCAGGCGAGCCAGCTGACAAAGGAAAACACGCAGGGCTCTTCAATGTGTACACATAGTAGCCATTAAAGGTCTCGCATGGGCACTTAGAGAAATCCCCAACACCAACAAGAAGGTAGAGGGATAAAACCAGTAGCAAAACAGGATTCTCTTTAACAATGCATATCAACAGTCAGCTATATACAGTTGCGTAAGATGGCCTTAAAATAATCAGCTCCTTAGGAAAAAAATTGCTAACCAAATAACATCTCTGGCACAAAGAGTTAGAAAACTAGGACGTTCAGAAGACAAATGCATGCAGGATAAAATAGGGATAATTGACCCTACGCGATTTTCTCACATTGTGAGATAATGGATAATTTGTGTATGGCATTTTTATTTGACCTTTGGTCACATTGTCTATTGGAAGGGATTTTCATTCCAATCAGAAAAGCAATCAAAATGGTGTGTTGGTAAATATGTTTTGGGGATCCAAATGTAAATTTTCACTTTTTCATTCCTCAGTGGAAAGGAAGTTTACTATTGAAGATATAAGGAATTAAAATATTTCTAAATTTTAAGCATACTCCTAGCTAAAATTTGATATACGGTGTAATGAAGTATCTTAATTTTAAGTAGAATAAATTTTAGATTATTTAGAGAAGGTCAATTTAGGAAAACTTGACCCTAAAAAGTTAGGGACACTTGACCCTATCATAAGCTATTGAAGCTTCGATGCCGTAGCCAACCGAAGCACACTTTGTGGTTCGGATCATAGTTCTGGTGAATGGAGTTTGTCGAGAATTCGGCAACTCAAATATAGAGAATAATTATTTTAAAATTGTTCGCTAGTAATTATTAAATGGATAAAATTTCTTTTTTAATATGATAATTTTAAATAATTATTTTAGAAAGAATTTTAAAAAGAATTGAAATTTAATTAATTTTTTCCTGGCCTGAGGAAGGAAGATTTATTTAGAGCTTAAAAACAATTTACTAGAAAAAGTATAATAAATTTAAAAATAAATTTAACTTAATCTTTAAACAGAAACAACAGAATTTCAATTATAAAATTTAGACAATAAAAATTATACAATGTTTAAGTAACGCGCAATTGCAGCTGCATACAAAAAACAATGTATCAAAATCATTCAAAGAAAGCAAAAAACTAAGAAATAAAAGAAACCAAAGATAATTTCTCTCCCAACAGTGGCGAATCTAGGATTCGGGTCGGGGGGGGGGGGCTGAGGTCATAAAAATTTTGTATCGTCGTGACGAATGTCAAACCTCAAGGCTAAAGTGAACCAAAACTCTTTAACTTTACAGACCTTAATCAGATGACAATAAGAATCATAAAGAACAATACAATACTTTCTATAATTTAATACAATTTACAATGAAATAACTAGCCAAAAAATGTCTTCGACCACGTCAAAGCTATAAGTACAAGTAGAATGACTACAAAAATAGGAAAATTTTCGAGCTTGTCAAGCCAGAAAGCAATGTTGAAACGTTTTTATTATTTTTTTAAACATGGAAATTAAGAAAAAGCAGTTGTAATGATTTTAAATAATAATAAGAATTCTGGCTTGGCTCTGGGGGGCTGTAGACCGATGCCCCCCCCCCCCTGGATTCGCCATTGCCTTCCAAACAAGTAGTCACCCCCTTTTTTAAAGGAAAACTAGAACCATGGCGCCATCAGTATTCGAAAAGACAAAACAAAAGGCGGATAAAACAGGAAGAATAGGGAATCAAACCATTTAGACAAATTAATAAAAAAAAGCCCTTAGATTCCATCTAGACCCCAATGAAAAGCGAAAGATTTATTTTATTAGATTTTATATTTCAG
>BGPR01000133.1:1261529-1348127 GCA_013235015.1 Araneus ventricosus | reverse complement strand
TTACACCTTCACGGGTAGGCCGGCTGCCGTGGGTTAGAAGAAGAAGAAGAGTGTTTGTGACTCAATATCGAGTTCGGCACCATTAAAACATTTGAATCATTATGGTATTGTTTAGTTTATTTACATTAACAACTTTTTGACGAGTCAATGGCGAGTTTGGCGCAATTAAAACGTTTGAATTTATTGGTAAAGGAGACACTTGCAACTTTAATCTTGTAAATATTGATAAAAGCAAACATTTATTTGCAATTTCATTAATACGATAGAAACAGAGATGTATAATGGTAATTTTTTTTCATACCGATAAAAACAGATATTTCACGGACGTAGTGTTATTACTGAGGAAAGCAAAGACTTTTGAAAATAATTCGTATTAATAAAAGAGACAGAGAGAAATAAAATCATCAGTTTCTCTTCTTAATAGCTTATTTTCCTGTTTATTTCCATCTAATTTTTTTTCTCTTATCGTGAAAGGTTTTTCACAAACTGATATTTTTAAAACTTAAATCTTCGAACAGTAATATTGTAATTTATGAAAGTTGAATATCCTAAATATTTATGTATATTTATAAATTTAATACATTTGGTATACAAATTAAATGCATACCATTGCAATTCGACGATTATATTCGGAGATTTAATTTTTAAAAACATCAGTTTGTGAGAAAACGCTCATCATTTTGCTTCTCTTAGAGAAAAAAAAATCAATTCAGTTTCTGCAATGCTGTCTGAATTTTAACGGTAGCGGTCTGGAATTTTTATATAAGCTCCCCTATATATTTGACTTTGAAATTAGGAGAGAAAAATTATGCTATGTTTCGAGCATGCGCAGTTAAAAATTAATTAATACAAATACGCCTATTTCCTTTATTTTTCAATGTATTTATTTTGTCACGTACTCTCTAAACTTCGTATAAAGACTCTGAACCCGATAGGTGAGTCGGTGGACGTGGGTCATGGTTATGGTGTAAACTTCGTATAAATTGGTAGAAAAGACTGCATGTTGAAAGCAAAAAATTTTGGATTATTTAAAGAAACCTTTATATCTTCCTGAATATTAGTGGTATTTTTTCGAAAATGTATGTAAAAAGTATGCAGTTCAAACGAAATCATTGATGAAAGTTTCATCTCGTTTTCAACTTTCTGTGGAGCGGGATGAATCGAAATCCCGTTTCGTCTTCCTCTCTTTTTGTTCACTCTCCTAAATGCCGTCGTGAAGAGGTTTTCACTGCAATATGTGAGCTCCGACTACTGTATGTCCCACGCCCCGCGACTGATTGCGAACCTATCCACATTAACTCCAAATTTGTCACATCTCAAGAACTGTGCTAAACTTTTGGATACCAGTGTACCTCCTCGACAGTGAAATTATGATATCCTGCGTCCCTACAGACAATGCTGTCTTCACTATGAATAACAACATTGGCTCAACTTTTAATAAATGCGAAGGAGAGAAAATCTTCAATCTTTTCATTTGGAGGGGGATGGAGGTCTACTGTTCCCAGAACTAGTAGTATAAATGTTCTATATTGTATATTGATTAGTTTAAAATTCTAAATATAACTTTATAAGATAGCGTATTCATGAGGACAAAGAATGTACCTAAAAAGAGACAAATTTTCATATTTGTTATCGTTGGATAAACTGTTAAAGACTGCGATGACGAACAGATCTTAGATTTCTTTTGTGGGTGGGGCGAGGTCTACTGTTCATAGAATGAATAGTAAATACGTATGTGTGTATTTATATACTTTTTATTTATAATAATTTATATTTATAATAATATTTATTATAAAAATATTATTATTTTGAACGGGCAAAGCAAGGACCTGTTTCAACTCCACCTTTCAGCATTCCGTCTGTTTGTCTCTTAATCTGTTAAGGAGTCACGACAAAAAGTGCTGATCAATTGTCTTCGAATTTTGTATGATTGTTCTTTAAAGTCATGAGAAATGACGTATGTTCATAAAAAAATATATTTTTTTATTCCAATTTTGTAACCATTTTCATAGTTCCGTTTCATGTAATGTTCAACTTTTCTCATGGATTCTAACCGAACAGAATTCCATTGTTAATACTGATAAAAGCAGACATTGGATTGTAATTTTGTGAATACTGATGAAAACAGATATTGAAATGTAATGAACACCGATGAATGCATAGACTTTTGCTACTCAGATTCGAAAAAAATGGTGATAAATATTAGATGTTAGTTTTATTGTTTTCTTATGCCGCGAGGCCTAATTCTAACAGAACAAGTTAGATAAGGGAAAACTTCAAAGTGTATCGAAAAGATATTTCCTTTTCAGGAGCCATTGCTGATACCATATCCATGATTAAATATAACAATTTTATTATTTATTGAACGAATAGAGGATTTGTTTTACCTCGACAGATTATCATTTCGCCTGTTTGTCGAAAATTTGTGTTCTCGCTTAGCTCGGTCCGTAAATTTGTTTGTTAAGCAGCTATGGCCAAATACGTTGTTCGATTCTCTTTGGATTTCGCAGGAATGTTCATCACAATCATTAAAAAGAACGTGTTGTAATGATTTTTATTTTTTGATTCCGTTTCAACATGGTGTTTGTTTTAATTGTTTTATTGTCCGGCGAGTCAGTGACGAGTTTGGCACCACTAAAACAATTAAATCACTTTGGTAATTTTCATTTCATTGTAATTTTGTGAATACTGATAAAAGTAGAGATCTGTGTCAATAATTCACTTCCGAAACAAGAAACGACTAAACGTTTAAAGACGGCGATGAGGAACTGATCATAGTGGTATTTTTAACGCATTGACAAAGAAAGACTGTTCTATACCAAACACACGATTCTATACCAAAAATCCTAAGAAAAGCGCAGTTCGGATCCGCGCCGTAGAATTTTCGTGAAAACGTCGGGATAAAATCATAAAACAAGTGATTCGTATTAATATGTAATTTAATTAACAATGTCTTTGATACAATATTTGCACAGAGTAGTATAATGATTACAGAATAGATAAATCACAAGTTATCCCGACGTTTCTATAAAAAAATCTACAGCGCAGACTCGAACTGCGCCTTTCTTATTTTTATTTAGAGTAGCTTTTGATAGCGCCATCTGTTGACAGTATATTGAACTACATTTCGCGTATGCGCAGTAAAACATTATTTACTACAAATTCTCATATTTCCCGTAATATTCAAATTTTTGAATCCAAAGTTTAATAAAATGTTTCTTTTACATATTGTCAAGTAATCTGTAAGTTTCGTTCCATTCGAAAGAAAATTCTTCATGTTATAACCAAAAAACACACGGAGTTTGAAATTTTCAATTTGATACCGATTTTTACTTATATTCTGATAAATATCTTTATTGTCTCACTTTGGGTCCTAGTAATACTCCTCAAGCTCTTTAAAATGACACCAGAATAAACCTTCTAGCCAAACGTGTTTCCACGCTGCACTTATTTATAACCTTACATAAAGCTAATTCATAACAATCACGCGCATGCGCCTACACTGGTACGATGACGTCGCAGGCAAAACAAATACTATGCGACAAACTCTTACAGATATGATCTATCCGTTGTGGGCTTAACCATTCTTTTCCCATCATTAGTCTCGTAGTTATTAACGATTCAAATCTGACGGTATTTTGTCGCACAAGAAACTTCGACCGAATATCACTGTAAAGAACGGAAAGACGTTTCCACTTCAAAATAACTTTTACAATATGCCTGACCTAACAGTAATGTTTCTAAACGACCTTCCTGAACATTCAATATAAAAAGAATGTTTCATTTCCATTAATCTTCTCAGGCAGGAGATGGTATAGCACCACAAGTGATGTTTACAATCGATATTAAAAATCTGTTTAAGGTTCTTCTGAGTTACTTTCAACAGTCTTCAGAAAGTCTAATTTTTCAAACAGCGCTCTCGTCGTAGTAGCGCAGAATTATTAGAAAGAGAAGGATGGGCATTGCAGTAAATTAAGGCAGTCTACAACTTCGTGTTAGTTATTTTCACAGTTGCCTCATACTCAAAGTTTATCGAGAAATTATATCGTTCCGCATACCATATCGATTATTAAAAAATTTGGTAACTTAAGTTTTTAAAACACACACGTTGATTGCTGTATCCAAAAAATAGAATAATTATATTTTAATCATTTTCTACTATCTAGTCAACTATTTATAATTCAATATTATAAATATTACAGTTGCTAGAATCAATTTTATGTAGAACTAGCCGCCTTCTACGACCATCTGCTTCACCCATATTATAACTTATAATTATTCAGTTACACCAACAAAATATAACATTTATAGGTTGTTTTAAATTGTTTTTATTGTTTTATTTTAAGTTAATAATCTGTAATTAGAGCTATTTATCCGACGAATAATTTCCGCTTTAAACTTGTGAAAATAATAAATCGTTATTTTTGAAAGAGGAAAAAAAAGCACGAACAAATGACTATTATAATTCAGTTAAAATGTCATCAAAATACAGCTTTCTTTGATATTTTTAAATGAAACAATTAGATCTAAAACCAGAAATGAAATAAAGATTAATCTAGATTGAAATAGTATAAAAAGATCACTTAGATATACTTAGAAGCATAAATTCAAAGTTCTAAATTTCTCAATTTGTAAATCAAATTTAAGGTCTACAAAACTGTAAATGAATGTAGTTATTAGCTGCTACTTCTCAAATATTAATTAGATCTTTTACTACAATATGAAACGCACTTGACTTTTAACAAAAATGATATAAAAATAAAAAAAGGAAATTTTGAAATAAAAAAAATGCAATAAACTCTATAATTTTAGACAATATTAAGAATATAATTATCAAGTGTATTCAGAAAGCTGTTATAAATTTATATATATAAAAACATTCATAAGAGTGAAAAGCTATTTCAATTCTTTTTTAATTTGATGTTTTATTATATGTTTCGTTCTGTTTTGGTATTCTAATTAAGTTTGTGGAAGGATTGGATAGGTATTTATAATTTGAAACATTACTAAACTTTTGATGAAATTCCGCAAAAAAGAGTCGCATATCATTAAGTTTAATATTAGAGGAATCCGTATTTATTTTTATCCGAATATTTTTAAATGGTTTAGAAGTGGTTTACACGTAAAATGCGTTTAAAATGTTTGAAAATTTTAAACAATCAGCATTTATGTTAACTTAATTTATTAAAAAACTTGAAATTTATACGAAGAAAAAAATTCATGGTAGTGAACCATTAAACCTTTAATACCACACCGCCGTCTCTAGAGCTCATGTGCCTCCTATCCGGATTAGATGTAGGTGGACTTTATTGAGTTGGAAAAAAAAATATATATATACAGCAAGAGAAGAATAACAAATGAAGAATTTACAAAGCTGATGTTAACACATAGAATTGACAACAAAGTAAAGGAATATATACAATATCTTGAATAACACGGAGTGAATGAAGGAAAAATAATGAATGTAGATGAAGACGAACAACATGTTTAAGATTACATCAATGAACAGATTTGGGGTAGCGTATTAGATATGGAGAGCCATTGCGTGTTAATTGTGAAGTACAAGGAATAGGAAGATTACTATTAAAGATTTCTGAGAAAGGAAGGACATAGTATATTCAGTGTATTGAATGCAGGATAAGCTAGAGTTATTGTACAATGGCATGTGAGTACTTATTACAGTCGCAGACCAAGAGAAAGTCAATGGCAAGATGTCGCATAGTGGATGGGATCGCCAACTTCTCCTCAGACACAAGAGCCACTATCCGATAAATGGAAACGGTTAAGGAATGAAGGGAATGGACCGTGTCCTGTGACAAACAGAATTTCTTCACGTGTCCAAAAGACTGGTTTTAGGTTAACTGTTTGAATATTCTCCGTGAATATAGCCGTGTATATATCATATGGTAAAAATCCTGAACGCCAATCGCGAAACATCGAAGTGCTTCCAAGCCAACTTGTGTATCAGAAGAAGGGAATATAAAGGCAACCTCACCTTCAACAGGAAACAATTGTCCTTGACATTGTCGCCAGGGGTGTTATCAATTCAGTGACCTTCACCAATTTACAAGCAATAGAAGATAAATTCAGAAACATATTAAAATTAGCGGAAATTATCTACAGAGCTTAAACTAATAAATTTAGAAAGGAGAATTTTCTCACTTAAAAATGGTATAAAAATAATTTTTGTGCGATAATTACTTTGGCAGTTATTGGCAAGAAAGTTGTCTAAAACTACCAAAATTTGCTTAATTTTTAAATAATAAAAATTGGAACAAAATGGCTCAGAGGTGCACATTTCCACCCTCCATATTATACCTGTACCACATTTTGTAGCTCTAGGTTCAATTGTCGGTTCTGTAGATCGCCAACAGACAGTCAGACACACAGACATTCTCCTTTATTAAAAGTAGAGATTACTAAACAAATGGCGCATTAAGTTTGGAATAAAAATTTAATTAAATTAATCCGTTAACTAGTAATAAAGTTCCGAAAATATTTAAAAAGTTTATTGTCATTGAGGAGTTTGTGCAAACAGTTACATGTGTACGAAATTTAAACTTTTAGCCCATAAACAAGTGGCTGAAAAATCGATAACCTAATTCCATTTTTTCAAACGTGGAACATGTCAAGCAAAATAAAAGTGAAAAATAGCAATTATATGATTTGGAAGTCAGTGCCATATAGTTTTCAGCAATTAAAGAACTCAAAATCAATTAGCAGCTGTCTCCTCTCTCGAAAAACGAAAGAAAACAAACACGGATTTTTTTTACATCTGCGTGTTAAATATTATCGTTGCGAACTCTTTTAGTTTAGTGCTATGAAAAATGGCTCTCGTTCTTCCGAGATTTTGTAAGAATTTTAAAAGACGAAGAAATACTGAGCCTTAGTGCAGCACTTGCTTTCTATACTGGTGAAGAACATTTAACTGACAGAAATTATTGCTTAAAATATCATTACACTTAAAACTCTAGTATCTCGATGCATAATAGCGAGACGCATATTTACGGATCCTACTATGGTTTGGATTGAGGTCGTTTTTCATTGGCACTCAGCGCCACGTGATTTCGCTTGCTTCTGAATGATGTCATAGGAGGGCGCTTAGTTTGGATTTCAATTTTTGTCTTAGCTATTGTATCATGGAGAAACCAAAATTATATTTATCTTGAATTCATCATTCCCTTTATAAATATCCAAATAATCGTAATTAAAAGATAATTTTGTTTTCTGCATGATACAATAGCTAAGACAAAAATCGAAATTCAAACTAAGCGCGCTCCTAAGACATCATTCAGAAGGAAGCGAAGTCACGTGACGCTGAGAGCCAATGAAAAGCGACCTCAATCCAAACCATAGTAGGATCCGTAAACATGCTAGCAAGACAATGTTTTAGGCTTGATTCGTCTCACTGTAATACTACCACTACTGAAGTCTCAAAACGATATTTATAAATCTGCTTAAAATTACGTGAAGTCATGATCTGCGGCATTTTTTTTGTTTAACGTTTCAATCAACGCTCTCTTTGGAGGAGCGCGAAATTGATAAAAAGAATCAATTCAGTCAAGTTGAATCCCAATTTTTTATTTGTTGGTATTAGTCAAGAGGAAACTAAATTGAATCCTGTGGTTGCTACTTTGGAAGAGAATATATTAAGTTATTTTTCTGATTTAGTTAGATGCAAGCCCAATGATAACTCGTATACACAATTAAAAAACCGTCTGATAACTCAACTGGCTAACTCTGAATGTGTTCGTTTGCGCAATTTACTCTCCCATATTCAGTCAGAAGATAAAATAACACTCTCAGTTGCTGCGCGAGATGCAAGATTTGTCTTTGGATGAAACTGAGATATCTGTTATGAGAATGCTTTGGTTCCAATGCCTTCGAATTACAACCCAGCAAATCTTATTGGCTAGTAGACAAACTCCCGAGTCTCGCACTCACAACTGATGAAATCGCAGAAATATCTGGTATAAGGACATGTGTAAACACAGTTGAAGTTAAATCAGCACGTTTGAATTGGTTAGATGCTAAAATTTCAGAGTTAACTTCTGCTGTTCAACAGTTTCAATCTTATTTCAAACCTTTTCGTAATACATCCCCTCATTGCAGGTATCGAACCCGCTTATCTTCTCGTAACCGTTCATTTTGTTGGTACCATTCAAAATTTGGTAAACAGGCACACAAGAACATTCCACCCTGTGACATTTCGGAAAACAAGTAAGGCTGTCAGTTGAAGCGACGGCTGATAAGGGCAGAAAGTCTAGTCGCTTATTCGTCCAGGATGCCAAATCTGGTATTCGGTATTTAAGCCTCTGTTTCAGTTTTTCCTGTCAATTGCTCTGACAAGTGCAATAGACCGCGGTGGCCTAGTGGTAAGGTCTCGGCTTAGGGGCCGGAGGGTTCCATGTTCGAATCCCCATTCCACAGAAGATCCGCCGTGTATGGGGCCTGTTGGACACTAAATCATACGTAGTGGCCAAACGTCCTCCCGTTGGTATGGCGTGGAAATTTGGAGAGGGGTGCCAGCTCAGGTGTCGTCCTCGTCATCAGACCGAGGTCAAAAATTACGAGGTCCGTCCCAAAATATCCCTCGCGTTGCTTCAGAACGAAACGTTAATATAACCAAACTAAACTAAACTAAACTGACAAGTGCACTCGTTCACCTTTAACTCTATCGATGCGGGAACGTCCCAAACGTCCCTTCAAGCAAAGACGATGTCCGTCCGAAACGTCCGAATATCGCTGCGAAATTCCCCCACCCCTTTAGTTAATTGTGATCGATTTCTAACCAGCTGCGCACACTTTCTTCGTTAGAGTAGCTCGCCCAGATGGGTTGAGAGAAAAGGAGGGTTTTCTTTAGAATTCGGACAGTGCCAGCTGTCATTGTGGTTTTTGAGAAGGGGAAGGTAATTTCCCTTATCTTTGAAAGAGGAACTCGGACGTTCCCGTATTTTGAGATTCCTCTATTCTAATGGTCTTGGGAATCAGAGGGTTAAAACTTGTTGCAGCGAATGGTTCTTCTATAAGAACGTTTGGCATCAAAACTAAATGTCTACTGTGGCGCAGTGAGAACTATATCTTGCTAGAGACTGATCTACTACTTCGGACCCGATTTAGATCTTCGGACTACTATTATGATGTTGTGCTAGAGCCTTTTCTAATTTGCATTTTTAGTTTTGTTTTGTTTCAGTTCTGTTTTACGATATGACAACAGGCTTCTGCCATTGATATATATTGTTGTGTTTTGTGAAATAAATTGCTCAAACCCTTTCTTATAGTTTCTTTCCTTGAATTATTTTTTATTTTAGCAAGTTTTAGAGTTTAACGTCTTGGAATATGTTTATGGTCGGATGATATAATAATATATTGGAGTCGGGTAACTTCTTCATTCATCCCCGGCCATAAGTTTATTTTTATGAAAAACACGCCTTCAGTTCTTCCGAGATTTTATAAAATTTTAAGAAAGAGACTAAGAAATACTGAGCCGTGGTGGAACTCTCGGTTTTCTATACGGTTTGAGAACAATTATTGGAAGAGGAATGAGCCTTTGAAAAATCTCATTACATTTGGAGACTCCAGTACCAAATAATGTAGCACAAAGTTATCAAAGTGGCAGCCCATACCGAAAATCTTTGCTGTTCGGCAACCACGACAATATGTTGCAAAATTTTAAATAAAAATTTCTTACCTTAATATTTAAAAATTCTAATTATGCATAATTATTAAGACAAGTCACACAATTCGTCAATGACAAATTACTAGTAATATATATGCATTAACTGCTACTAATTATTCACAATATCTTGATCCGATTTTTAAATTAACAGAGCCACGTGTGGTTCCTGCTTGAACACGACTAATTCCACTAAGGGTTAGTCTATTATTTTTTCTATTTAATCCTAAAATATTTATAGCATTTTCGCTAACAAAACTAGAATCGGAGCCACTATCTAATAAGGCGCTAAATAGAAATGGGTCACCTTCATTATTATACATTAAAACCTTTACCGAAGGAAGAAATGATACACACTTCGAAGTGTTTATAGAAGCACTGGAGTTAATTAGTACTTGAGGTGCAGTTAATTCAATACTCAACACTTGTTCATGCTGACATACACTTCTTTCAGCCGTATGATGAATATCTTGATTATCAATAGCATTTACATTTGACAAAAAATGCATTATTACTTTTAGTGTCTTCATGCACATGTGAATTATGCCTTCGCTGACATATGCTACACTTTAAATGATTATTAGAACAATACTTATATTTATGACCATTTAAACAAAAAACACAAAGATAGTTACGATTTACTAAATTCTTCCGAGCGTTTAAATCCATATTTTTGAATTTAATACATCTGAACAACTCGTGCACTCCCGAACATTTTATGAAACTCTTGTCAGGTTTATCTCCCTGAGTATTTTTACAAGCAACAAAATTTGACTTGGTAGGTAATTTAGTATCAGATTCATTATAAATCATTAATTCCAGAGATGAACATCTGACATTAAAAAATTCTAAAAATTCTTTTAAAGTAGGAAAATCTATATCTGCAATTTTCACTGACCAAAGTATTTTGATTTCAGGATCTAGATATTGTAGTAAAAACTGAATTAACCAAGGATAGTGGCTTCCTTGAGAAGAGTATTTAATCCTCTTACCATTTTATCCCAAGTATCTACTAGATTTGTTAAATTTGTTATATTGACTTAGGAAATGCATTTTCGATCCAAAAATGTTTTAATTATCGCATGGATAATTTGTTTCTTTTTGTCGTATCTTTTAATCAATTTTCCCCATGCTTCTTCCTGCGAATCATTAGAAAATGATATAAGCTTTATGAGAAAAGCGGGTTCATCAGAAAGCAAACCTTTCAAATATTGAAATTTCTGAATATTACTGAATGAAATTCGAGAATGTTTAGTAGTTACAAATAAATCATTAAAGTTCATTCATTCCTCATATTTACCCGAAAATGTTGGTAGGTTTAGCTTGGGTAATCGAAAATTATCACGAGGTGGTGCGATCTGTGCAGCTATCGAAGAATTCTGCTCTTCGTCATTAATCGAACGAGACACATTAATGGCATAAATTTTATTTTGAAATTTCGATTTTAAAGCAAAATATGTTTGCTGAAATCTTCAATTTCGGATTCTTCTACACTTAACTCCGCATCTAATTTCTCAAATTCTATAATAAGCTCGTCTAATTTCTTTAATCGAACTAAAATGTCATTCTTTAAATTTACTTCGTCAGTTGCATTTCCCAATCTAGTTCCCAGCTAAAAAAATCTGCAAAAAATCTTTTTAAAAAATCTGCAGAAAATCTGAAGGTATCTGGAACATGTTTCCTTCAGATTTTCTACTGAAAAAAATGTAGAATATCTGAACGAAACTATGTTCCAAATACCTTCAGATTTCAGGTAGATTTTTCTACAGTCAAGCCTTAAATATTAATTTCAATTAATGTAATTATTAATTTCGTTAATCTAATTTGCGATTGAACTTACTTGTACGATGTCGATTTAGATTGTGACAAATCTTTAAACTCATCCTTGCCGGGATTCGAACCAGCGTTGATAAAGTTGGTAGACAGGAAAGCTAAACACAAGGCCACGCCGGACTACACGAGATGGGGGTAAAATAATGTATTTGAGTTTTAGCGTCACCATAGCCCTCGTGGCGTCATTTAGTGGTGTAAAAATCAACCATGGTCATAATGCGTATTTCAAAGTCGAAGATATGAGTAATAGATGAGATTAGTAATATTTTTTCAATAATTTAGATTCTCTGTTTCAATAAATTCGTTTTCACCTTTTATCTTTCTGGTAAGCCTTCTCTCCATCCAAAGGGCGCAAGCTGCACTTTCCCCTTCTTTTTGGAGGAAAATAGTTAGTCAGAAAGACAGTTAGAAAACTAATTGGAAATTAATCAAATTATGGGGGAAAAGTTTAAAATGGTAAAACCTCAAATGTTTATTTTAAAGATTAATTTAGAATTCATTTTTTTCAGTGGCATATTAAAAAAATTTTGTGCCTAAGACAATTTTTGATTGGGAAATTTTTTGAAACTCCTGTCTGCCTGTAAAATTAAATAATAATGATAATTACATTCTAATTTTGTTTTATATCCTTTCGAGAATGAAGCTGCAATATTAGAGAATATGGTGCAAAATATGTATTTATATATAGAGAAATGCAGATATTATGAAATTGCAGTTAAATCTTCAAAACATCAACAGATATTGGTCAAGTTTAATGATGTTGTGAAAATCAGCAAAATAACTGCAAATTCAATTGAACACAAAATGTAAATTTTTTGAAGTCTTAAAAAATCTACAGGATATTTAAAGAAAAATATAAAAAGCAATTTTTTTGCATAATTTATGCAGATTAAATTGAAGAAAAAAAAATGCAGATTTTTTGCTGTCTTACAAAATCTGCAGAATATTTAGAGAAAAATATAATAAGAATTTTTTTGCAGATTAATTTGAAGAAAAAATGAAGATTTTTTTCTGTCTTGAAAAAATCTGCGGAAATCTTTAAAAAAACTTCAAAAAAATTTTCTGCAGATTTTTTTTAGTTTGGCGAGAAGCTTTAACTCTGCCCCTTGCTACCTTAACTGACTCTTTCTGATCATCAGACATTCTTGAGAGGCAACATCAGAACTTCGTGCTTTTGGGGAAACTAAACTAGTGTGAGGTTCGAATTGTAATTCACATTTAAAAATTCTCAACAAAGGTTTTATTAAATGTTCTTCTCTCACTAAAAACAGAGAAAAAAAAATTTGAATATCCAATAAAAAACTTGATTTATCTGTTTCCTGCAGAGATCTCGCCGGTGCCTCCACTATGTTTAGAGTGTTGTGTGCTGGAGTCAAAGAACATCACTCTGCTGTTGGGTCTCTTAACTTTATTGGGATGTAACAAAATAGGAACACCTATTGTCGTTGACGATGAGCGTGCTTAGACTTAGAAACCATAGCATAACAGACATTTCACATACGGAAATACAACAACTATGATAACAAGACCAACACACTATTTACTCCATATAGAATCTCGTGAAAACCTGGTTTATAGAGTCAGATACACGTGTACAGTTAACAGAGGAGAGGAGTCAAGACATTTTCTGCCATCTGCTGATTCTTTCTAGGATATGCTTTTTTCGTTAAATATGCAAATGCTCCATAAAAACTAAAATAAACTAACAACTATTATGAATGCTAGCAGGTACTCTTATCTAAAATTCAAAACCAAACGGAGTTTTTCGGTTGGAAAATATAATTAAATTAATCAAACAACTGCTAATTAAATTTTGAAAATAGAGCATCGCAAAAACACAAATTGAAAACACAAGCAAGAAAAGAAATTATTTAAAAAATATCGATAACAAAGTTCTATTTTACAAACATAAAGCAAGTCAAGCTACATTAATAGAAAAATTGCAATTCTCCGGTAAGAACGCAAAACGGTACGGATTTCTGAATTTTAAGATTTTGGAAAGCAATTATCATCTATCTCGAAATAAGGAGAAAGAAAAACATAGATTTTTACATCTGCGCGTCAATTATTTTCGTTTTGTATTGTTTTTCAGATTACTGCTATGGAAAGCAGTACTCGTTCTTTCCAGATTTTAATAGAATTTAAAATCGCAAAGTAATTCTGAGGCATGGTGGAGATTTCGCTTTCTGTAGTGGTGAAGATATATTACATTTATTCGAAGAGCACTGAGTCTTCAAAAATCTCCTCACATTTGGAGTTCTCTTCCGAAGCAGCTAGATAAATCAATCTAAAGCATGACAAACCTCTCGGCTTGATTTATCTCTTACCATCATATTGTAATACCACCACTACTGAAGTTTCCAAACAATGTTTATAAATCTGCATAAGCTATTGCCAAACGGATTTTTTAAATAGTTATAACATTGTAATACAGCGCATCCTTTGGAGTGGCGCGAAATTATTTAAAAAATAACTTGCCTTGAAAAGTTTTGGCGCTATAGACGTCAAGCAATGGATATTGTGACAGTTGTCGCATGTTTCAGATTTTATCGCAAAAATATTTATTTTTGGTAACTTTTACTCAAACCGTAACCTTGATCAAAAATAAAAATTGTCATATTGATTTAGCGAAGAGAGGTCCTGTTTCAACTCGACAGTTAGGTCTGTTTCTCGGTAAATGTTCTGTTACGTAGTTAGAACAAAACACGTTTTTCGATTTACTTCGGATTTCACAGAAATACTCCTTGAAGTTATTGCAAACGACGTTTTGTGTAAGGATTTTTATTTTTGATTCTGTTTTAGGAGAGGTGTTGTTTCAATGATTAACGCGTTCGGCCAGCCAATGACAAGTTTATTACAA
Organism: Araneus ventricosus; assembly: GCA_013235015.1. Taxonomy (NCBI): domain Eukaryota; kingdom Metazoa; phylum Arthropoda; class Arachnida; order Araneae; family Araneidae; genus Araneus; species Araneus ventricosus. Next base: position 1,333,758 of record BGPR01000133.1, on the reverse strand, counting down.
GTAAAATGTTTGAGTCATTTTGGTAATGGAGACGCATTTCATTGCAATTTTTGTTAATACTGGTCAAAGCAAACTTTTGATTGTTATTGTGTAAATATTGCAAAAAGCATAGACGTGCAAATAATTTGCATTCTAAAAACAGAAAAGGCTAATCATTAAAAGACGTCAATGAAAATTGATCATAGTGATTTTGTTTGATAGCGATGTCTACTGTTCACAAAACTGCCGATTGGTGAGTCGAAACCATTTAGTTTTCAGCGCTCAAAGCTTAATTTGTAGCTGTGTTTTATTTGCTACAAAGAAAATAAAGTATATAAAGTTTATACATTTGATTTTCGATTACTTAGTATTGTTACAAAAATCGTACGGTGTGTGTACGGTGAAGACAGTCCAACAAGCATGATAAAGGAGAATGAAGGTTTATTCATAAATGTTCAGGAGAACACGAAACACAGATAAAACGAACAAGAGCTCTGGTACAGATTAGCAACTCAGCAAGCTATAACAGTAACAGCACTTTCAGATTTAGTAACACAAACAGTCAACAAATCATTAATAATGATAATAACAACACTTTAAATAGCGCTCAGCTCACCGGCTTTCCACCTCTCACTGCAGACGGAACTTCAAAGTCGTTCCAGTCGATCAACCCACCACGTGTTCCAAGCATTTATACTCTCCCCGATTGGCGTGATTTCTCACGGAATCATCTAGTGCATTCAAGCGTATCTCCTCTCCTACTAGAAATATCGAGAAGAGGATCGCATTTTCTGGAAACTTCTATTTGACGCCAAGGTTGCCAAACTTGTCACTAAAATGGTCGTGTAGTTCATCGCCAAGGTCAGGGGTCGAGGCCTGTCCGCTGCCAGTCATTCCATACTTACCTCTGTAAAACTCTCTTCCCAACCTTAAGACTAGTGAGGCAGGAAAACGGTATTACATTTTTGTACCCGTATTTAATTCTTGGTTTTTTTCATCATTTTATCTCTAGAGTAAAACTTCAGAAAACATTTTTTATATTAAAAATTCTGTAAATTGAACGTATTTGGTGACTAGGCGTCGGGGAATTCCTACTATTTTGCATAAAATTTATCCGTCTTCCTAATATAAAAGCCTCGCTGCAATTGCCGATAAGAAAGCTGTTGTGCTTTCAATGAGTAAGTGTGAGACACGATCTTCGTTGTTTCTGACTGAGACGAGGCTGCTGAGTTTGGCCTAGACTCTAAGTCAACTAGCGGCTTAATGATTTGAGGTCTTTCCCGTGCTCTGTGAGCGAGTTGGTTTGGACTGTAGTAATCCATTGAAGACTGTATTGTTTTGCTTTATCAACTCTAAATATTTTTAAATAATAGTTGTAAATAAATTTCAATTGAAGCCGTCTAGATTAAAGTCCATTCAATCCACGAACCCATCACAATTGTAACAATGGATTTATCTTCTGAGCTTAAATGCATGAAGTTACATTGGGAATCGGAAATCATTTTCGAAAGCTTTCAAATTTGTAATTTTTATTTTTTCTCATATAGAAAGAACCGAAAATACAGTAAGATGTGGATGTCTTACAATTATTTCATTTTTATGATTCAATCACTAAATAAAAAATTGGAAAGGAAAATGTTTGATAATCAAAACAATAGACGAGATATTTCATATACGAATAGATGTTACAACAGTATTTGAAAAATGATCGAGTACGTACATATTTCATTGACCCGACAGGTTTCATTAATTTAAAACTAAAGAAAACCAGCTGAAAATTTGGCTTTAGAGCGTTAATTTCTTCCCCCGGTGGGGAAACACCCAACAGTAAAAAGGCCAGGAAGCACGTTGAAATGATTAAAAAGGTATCAAGTGAGGTTAATAAAGTGAGTCAGTCGCGGATAAAACTATGAGTATTAAGTACACTTTTAGCAATCTGTACAATGTTGTTAAATTATAATGATTCCGCAAGCGAGAAGCAGAAACCCTGCCACGCCCTCAAGATACTCGTAGAAAATTTCACATTGGTCCACGAGTCGGCTGCCCATACGAGGTAACATTATGTTTTTTTCAAAAATACCGACACATCATGGAAAAAGAAACTGTCATTGCCCCAAAGGGTTGGACTCCTACCTGTTGCTACGCGGAAGGTATTTTATTTTCCTTCTATCACCTACCCCCGAGGGACAAAAAATAGTTCAAAAATTTAAAGATTTTGCAAGATTAACGGGAAACGTTTTTTAACGTAAATATAGTAAGTGATTATGCTGGATTTTAAAAATTTATAGAAAAGAAAAATATTGGAACCTCTAGAGCGAAAGATTACCGAATGATAATGTTTAACGCTTGATTTCTCTGTTTTGTCTTGATAGCATCACCCATTGTTTTCTGCGTTTAATGATTTTTAAGGACAGAAATAGGGAGACTAATAGGTAAAGGACACATATGAAACTTCGTACACGATCTTGACACCAAGATTGTATATATCCATGAATTGTTTTATGAAAAATCCGTCTAAACAAAATCTCTTCTGTAGGTCCATCTATCCGTGTCCATGTGATATGTGCAAAGCACAAAGAGCTGGATAAATGAATTTTAGCATATGTCTTCATCGTTAACACTGTAGATGCATTTCAACTTTTGGTCAAATATGTCAAAGAGTTGTAGGATTGTTGGTTTGTCATGTCGATGGAAGGTCCCCAGTGCTGCGTTTTGCTAAGGACTGTCCGCTTAACACGGGAGGACGCGTGGGGGTCATTTTATAACCCCAAACCCTTAGAAAACTCCGATTCCTATTAAATAGCAACCTGTCACACTTTTCTTATCAGTAGTTGAGTTAGTGAACACCTTTGCCTTTTCTTAGTATTTAGAAATATTTCCGGAACATATTGTTCCCTAATACACGTTTCGTCAGAACTGGGATTATGAATTGCTCCCGCGCGTCCTTCAGTTTGTTCCACCACCAGTTATTTCACGTGGGTGATAACTTCAGTTTGTTGTTGTCCTTTCCGAATCAAAGTATTTAAGCAAAGTCTTTCCGCCACAAGAACTGTCGCCTCCAAATTGTCTAGTTTACGGCGGTCGCTATAGAAACAGGTTATCGAAGGAAGAATCCATTTCTGGTAGGCAGATGTTCTTTCCAATGTCTTCCGGCCCAAACTGGCCCTAAGAATAAAAAACTTCAACTTCCGTTGGATTCCTCCTATTCGAAATGGATCTTCCCTAGTATAACCAGTTGCTATAGAGACTGCTTTAATTTAGACAATTTGGAGGCGACAGTTCTCATGGCGGACAGGCACTAAGGAAGCTTAATTCTATATTTTTAGACAATATATTGCTTGAGAATTAAAAAATAGTTGCTCAAACTAATTGTTTGTATTTTTAAGGCTCTTTAAATTGCCACTTCCGGTATCAGAATTGCCACGTTCTGTTTATTATTTATGCTATTAGTATGATCTAATTCTTTGTATTTTAATGATTTTAGAGAAAGACACCACTTTAATTTATAAAATTTTAATTTATATATAAAAATAGTTAAACATTTGTATATTTTAATTTTATAGGAAAAGTGGTTTAAAGATTATATTTAAAAATGAAAAAGTTTTTAAAATTTATAATGCCCTTTTAAGTGTATCGTTTTAAAGTGAAAATAGAAAATTTAATCTATTTTTTAAAAATTTTATTACGAATAAGATGGAATTTTGAATAGGCTTATAAATTAGCATTCGAAATCTATTACTGTTAAAATTTTTAAGTGTTATTATCCGAAAATGTTTAGGACTCAAATTTGATAAGATATTGCATGCATATAAGAACAGAAAACGTCGAATAATTTATTATATCACAAAAAGAAAACTTCTACTTCAATGACTATATTCTTTTTCATGATATCAATAGAAATTCAAAGTTTATCCTTACTATTAGAAGCTCAAAATTTCATTTGCTCATAATTTCAAAATGAATATAGCTGAATGATCAAATTTGGGATCCTGCCATAAGTTTTGATGGAGTTTTGAAATCTAATTAATCTAATTAGGATGGAAATTGAAATGTACTCTTAAATTTAGAGTTAGTACAGTTAACAATATGTAGACGACCCCTTATGAAATTCTTAGACATGGAACATTTTACAACATGTTATTTCCTGAAAATCAAAAACTTCTGTTTAATATGGAATGATCGACGGCAAAATAATGCTGGGAGGCTCCTTTTTTCACGACTCTGCAATTGATGTCATGTAACACTGTAAGTGGAATTATTTCTATAGGATGTATTTTATTCTGTAAATAAATAAGTTAATTACAAATATTACGGATGCTAGAAATCAATTAACTTCTAGAATTCCCAACGAAATGGCGCATTTCACGTGGAAAAATTAATAAATCTATCAATCAAGAATATTATAAGAGTATATTGCCATCGAAAAATCACAGTTGCAAGAAATTTGAAAATTTAGGCATATAAATAATGGATCTAAATATCAGGAACAATATACCATTTTTTAAAATCATGAAACAGCCTACAGAAAGCTGAGTCAGTTTTAAGGAGTTGTTCCTATTCAATGAGCACCTAATGTGAAACGAGTCAAGATAAATAAAAGGGCAAAAAAGAAATTTCTGATTAGAACCCCCAAACCATATAATTTTCAGCGTTCAAAGAGTTCCAAAAGCAATTACCTACTGTTTCGTCCCTCGAAAAACAAAAGAAAGCATAAGAGTTTTTGACATTTGCGTGTTAATAATTTTCGTCGTGTATTTTGGTTTCCTGTTTTCCCAATTAGCCAAGACATTTTAAGATATGAAAGAATGTATAAAGACTAAAAAATACATGGGGTAGCGGAACTCTCGCTCATCTGTATTAATGAAGAAATTTTGTTGAGAGAGGAGTGAGTCGTTCAAAAATCTTATAATATTCGGGATCCCTATACCGAAATAACGAAGCGTTATAATGCTTTCGTTTGATTCGTGAACTATCTTCACAAATAACACTACCACTACCGAAGTTTTAAAATAATGTTTATAAATCTTCCTAAGATCCGGCTGATGTAAAATATAGAACTAGGTTTAAAACTTTTTAAAGCGTGCTATGTTTAAGTAGCGCGAAATTCATTCAGAAAAGAAGTGCCTTGTAACAACTTGTAACCGTTTTCGTGTAGTACTAGTTTTTATGACAGTTATATCATATTCAATGTTTTTCGCAAATTTTTTTAAGGAACCCTTACTAGTACCATATGCATGATAAAAAAAATTAGCAATTTTTTATGATTCGAGCGAAGGTCATTTTTCTCAACCCTTCGGCAGCTCCCCTTTTTGTAGCTAATTTTTTGCAACGCACTCACTATCGAACGTTTCGTTCGATTTTCTTCGAATTTGGCAAAAATATTCCTTGAAGTCATTTAAAATTTTTAGGATTTTTAATTTCTCATTCCCTTTTAAGATGTGGTCCTTTTAATGGCTTCAATGTCCGACGAGTCAAAGCCGCTTTTAGTAGCACTAAAATGTGATTAGAGTTTGATAATGGGGATCAATTTAATTACAGGGTGATTATAATTAAAGTTACACTTTCAAAAGGTTGTAAAAAAGAACCACTGGTCAGAATGACCTGATATTTCCTCTGAGTATACGTGGAGCAATGTGAATTCGTTTTGCGAAAGAAAAATAAATAGTTGAAAAGTTGACCGATAGATAGCGCTGTACTCGTGATAAGAGTCTAAAAAGCGATTGCTTTAAAAGATATGCTAATTTTAAGATGTTAATTAAAAGACATGAAATGCGCAATGCACATTACACTTGTGATAAAAAGGCGGGGAACATGTAGTTTCTGTTATTCTGTGTCTGCGGAGTTAGTCACGACTCTATCATTGAAGGATCTGGCTCTGCTTGTGAAGCTTTTTCACAAGAACGGTGACTGTGCGGCGATTGCATTGAAGAAATTCCGGACATTAAAGGGTTTAAGAAGCGGCTCTGGTCCGATGACTGCATTCGGTCTGAAGAAGATGATTGATAAATTCGAAGAGTCGGATTCATTTGACGTGAAATGTGGCAGAGGGAGGAAGGCAATTGCTTCACGGTCAGTGGAGGATGTGGCTACATCATTGCAGGAAGCGTCAAGCAGTGCTTTGGGAACGCGCAGTGTACTTGGAATTTCTCGAACTTTAGGCATGCCTGTCAGCACGGTTCGTAAAATTCTGCGAAACATCCTGTAATGCTATCCATTCAAAATTACGCATGTTCAGGAGTTGGTTCCTGCTGACCTGTCAAAACGAGAAGCTTTCACCCTGCAATTTCTTCCTCGAATGGAAATGGACAATGCATGGCCATGGAACATTTTGGGGACAGACGAAGCCCATTTCCATCTCCAAGGTTCTATCAATACTCAAAATTGCAGAATATGGGCAAGAGAGAATCCGTTTGAAATGCAATCATTGCCTCTTCATTCTCAAAAGGTCACTGTGTTGTGCGGGTTTACGGCAGCATTTATCGTTGAGTCCTTCCTTTTCGAGGAGATTGTTCATTCGGGTCCTGTAACCTGTGCAGTTAATGGGACGCGTTATGAATCTCTTTTGCGAATCCAGCTCATTCCAGCACTGGAACAGCGTGGATTAGTTGATAGCACAATTTTTATGTAAGATGGCGCTCTTCCGCATATTGCAACACCAGTGAAGCAGCTGTTGAATCTGCATTTTGGAAATGGCAGAATTATCAGTCGCCAATTTCTAACAGCCTGGCCGCCCCGATCACCTGTCATGAACCCTTGCGACTTCTGGCTGTGGGGTTACCTAAAAGATGTTGTGGACGGGGCTTCGATTGCGAACTTAGCTGAGTTGAAAAACCGCATTACGCAATACATTCACAATAACAGCACTGAAACACTCCGATATGTTATGGAGCATGCTGTTCTGCTCTTTCAGCTTATAGGAGAAAACGGTGGACAACATATTGAACATTTCTTAAGCAAGTCGAAGCCAACTTCCTTTTCTTGATGGTTTTTTTCAGTTTTTGCTTTTCATACGGTTTTTGGCCTAGGTACAATTAAGAACCTATTTTTTTTTCCAATCCGCTGTAGCACCACCTTGTGTTGGTGGATGAGCTCTGAACAAATAGTAACAAAACAACATGCCACGTCTTTTAATTAGCATCTTAAAATTAGCATATCTTTTAAAGCAATCCCTGTACTGGTAAAAACAGACATTTGATTGACCAATCGAATTGAGGTCTTTATTTCAACTCGACCATTGAGGAATTCATCAGTATATAAATTTGTTTTTTACCCAGTCGCAGACAAATATCATGTTTAATTTTCTTGGAATTTAGCCTAAAGATCATTGAGAAATAAGGTACATGTAGAAATTTTGCTTTTCAAGTTGGTAGCCGTTTAAATGTTTTCACTGTTTTGACGAATCAGTGTGAAGTTTTGCACCATCAAAACATTTGAATCATTTTGGTAAATGAGTTTAGTTTTTAGTTATATTAACGTCCCGTTTTGAAGAAACATGAGGGCTATTTTGGGACGGACCTCGTAATTTTGAACCACCTGTCAGATGACTAGGACGACACCTGAGCAGGCGCCCCTCTCTCGCAAGATTCTGCGCCACACCAGCGGGGAGGGGGGCGCTTGGCCACTTCGTAGGATTTAGCGTGCAACAGGCCCCATACAAGGCGGATGTTCGGTGGATCGGGTCTCGTACCCTGAGGCCCCAAAGCCGAGATCTTACCACTAGGCCACCGCGGCCTTTTTGTTAAATGAGAGACATTTGATTGTAATCTTGTTAACTTTGATAAAGGAACACAATTGTAATTTTTTATTACTAATAAAAGCAGACATTTAATTATTATTTTAATGGTTATAAAAGCATACATTAAATTTTATTTTTATTAATATAGATGCAACAAAATATTTATGTAATATATTCTCATTGAAGAGTGGAAGATCGTAGTTGTTGCGTTTTGCTGCTTAGTTCTATCTAATCCTATATTTCACTTTAAAAACTACCTCCACTGTCGAGCTCAAATTTTTCTAGAAACTTTTTTCAGTATATTTTTCATGTAATTTTCTTAATAAGCTAATGCATTTGTTCTTAAATACAAGGAGAAAAATTGTGAATAATATAGATGAGCAAAATTGCACATTGATTGGTTTAAGATAGTGTATGTGTTTAGTTTAATTATATTAACGTCCCGTTTTGAAGCAACACGAGGGCTATTTTGGGACGGACCTCGTAATTTGGAACCACAGTCAGATGACGAGGACGACACCTGAGCTGACACCCCCTTTCCAAACTTCCACGTCACACCATCGAGAGGACGTTTGGCCACTGCGTATGATTTAGCGTGCAACAGGCCCCATACACGGCGGATCTTCAGTGGAATCGGGTCTCGAATCTGAAACCCTCCGGTCCCAGAGCCGAGATTACCACAAGGCCACCGCTGTCTGATAGTGCATGTATGGAGGCAAATCGAAAATCGATAACAGATTCCATTTTTTAAAAAACATATAAACAATTCGAGCTAAATGATTATCTGATTGAGACGCCAAACCTATATAGTTTTCAGCATTACAAGATTTCTCAAAGAAATTAGCAGCTCTTTTTTCTCTCTTAAAATGAAAGAAAAATATATGGGATTTCCAACTTCAGGTTAATTATATCATTTTGTATTGTTTCAATATACTGCTGTGAAAAACACATCCTCATTCTCTCTTGATTGTGCGAGAAATTGAAAAGACAAGAAAATACTGAGGCATAGCGGAGATCTGGCTTTATTTGAAGAAGAATGAGTCACGGAAAAATCTCCTTATAATTTAAAGATCTAGTCCGAAACATCGAATCATGAATCGCTTTAGGCTTGGTTTGTCAGCTACCACCACAATGTAAAACCGCCGCTACTGAAGTTTCTGAACGGCGTTTATAAATCTAACTAAGATGCGGTCAAGTCACTAAGAATTTCAAAATGGCTATTAAGAATTTAAACTGCGCTCTCTTCGAAGTAGCGCGAATTTAATCAAAAGGGAAGAACATGCATTGTACATATTTGATGCTGTGTAGTTCAGAACTAGTTATTTTGAAAGTTGTATCATACTCAAGATGTTTTGCAGAAATATTTCCTTTTGGTTACTTTACCCTGATTGAAAATAGCATTCTTTTAGCGTGCCAAAATGTCTTGGTTTTCTCCATTTAAAGAGTTCGAACAACAATAAGTATAAGTTTTTCAAATTTCTAAAAACAAAAGAAAAATACATCTTATTTCACATTATATTATATTGACACGAAGATGCAAAGAACTACAAAGTATGATGTAATAATAAAATAGAATTATCAGAGTAAAACAACACGTAACATAGGAGAACTGAGACTTGCAAACAACTTATGGGACATACTTTATACACATATAGAGCATTAAAGAAACATCCAACTAGAATTTTAAAGAAATAACTAGAATGGTCGAGAACCTAAATAAACAAGAAATAACATTTTGATCTAAAATACTAGTCCTTGGAGAAACCGAACGCGACTGGGACTCAAACCACGGACAAATATGTTTACCGTCGAACGCTAATGATTCAGACAGCGTTTTCGTTGGTGAAGCGCAAAGTTAATTGAAATAGAGGCAACGGCATTGCAATTAATTTAATAGTGCCTACATTGAGCATAAGTGTTTCGGAGAGTTGCCTCATATTCAAGGTGTATCGGAAAGTTATTTTCTTTTTATAAATCTTTACTCAAACTGTATCCATGATTAAAAAATTAGTCAAAACAATTTCAAAACTCAAGCTTTTATTAGTGTATCAAAGCATACAATTATTTTTGTTAATTATTTTTTAATTTTTAGTTTTTAATTAATTATAAATATAATGTATGCTAGAAATCGATTATTTTCTATAATTTCCAACCAAATGGGGTATTTCGAAATCTATTAATAAAGAATAAAAATTCAATAAATCAATTAATAAAGCCATAATTCAGTTACGAGAATATTAATATATTATATTGTCAACGAAGATTCAAAACAGCACGGAATGAAAAATATTAAAACAGTACATCTTTATCGATGATACACGACTGTGCGAAATGAATATTCTAGCATATAAAGACTTGAAGAAAATAACGATTAAAAATTCCATTTTTAAATTAATTAAATTAAATTAACTTTCGGATTTTTTTTTATAAAAGGAAAGTTTCAATTCTATTCAGCTTTCCTGAGCAACAATGTTATTGAACTATAAGTGTGTTTGAAAACCTTAAGTTAAATATCTGTGTAAAGTTCCTGAAAGTTTCTATTAAAAATATTCTTTGAAACGGCCTAATGTAACAAACAGCGCTGTCGTTGGAGTAGCTCAAAATTATTTCAAAGAGAAGTTGGGAATTGCATAGAATTATTGCTGTCTACATTTAAGCAATAGTTATTCTGATAGTTGCGGCATATTCGAGAGGGGAATCGAAAAATTATTTAATTTTGGGTACCCTTACTCAAACCGAATCCATTGTTAAAAAAATTTACTACAGGCAGTTTTCAAAACACAAAAGTAGAATTACTTTTTCAATTATTTTCTACTGTTTAATCTTTAATTTATAATTATTATAAATATTATAGATACTAGAATGCAATCTTATCTAGAATTTCCAATCTAACGACTCGTTCCGTGAGGAGTAAATATAAAATTAAATTAATGAATAAACTAATAATTAAGTTCAGAAAATGTTTCTGAAGTATGTAATCATCGAGAAAACGCAAGTGTACAAAATTTGAAAATTCTAGCCGTAAAAGAATTGATCGAAAAATCAATATCAAAATTCCCTTTTTAATTAAGTGGAAAAAGTGAAGCTAAATAAAAGTGTAAAAATATCAAGTATCTTATAAGGAAGAAAAATTATACAATTTTTAGCATTCAAGGAATTCAAAAAGCAATTAGCATCTTTCTCGGGAGAAAAAAACCATTTTTTTTCTTACATTTGCGTTTTAACTATTTTCGTTGCGTATTGTTTTAGTTTAAGCTACGGAAAACAATTCCGCATTCTTTCCAGATTTTGCAAGAAATTAACAAATGCAGGAAATACTGACGCGTGGCGGATCTATCTCTTTTTGTACTGGTGTAGAACATTCATTCTTAGAGAAATGAGTCTTTAAAAATCTCCTTATATTTCGGAACTGTAATCCAAATATCTTGTTCCGAACATACAGTCCTAAACATCCAGACGAATCAAGCCTATACCATGACAGTGCTTTGGCCTTGATTTGTCAACTATCATAACAGTTACCACTATTCAGACCACCACTACTGAAGTTTCCAAACAATATATAAAAATGTGCATAAGATGTTGTATAATCAATTACCAGTTTATAAATAAACGTTTCAGCCAGGGCTTTCCTTGTAGTAGCGCGAAATTATTCAAGAAAGGACGTGGCTTGTAAAGATCTTGCTCTCTATGTTTAGTGCTAATTAGTAAGACAGTAGTGTGATATTGAAGGGGTATCGAAAAATTGATTCCTTTTTTAAATATTGTATGATGTGTAAGGTGTCTTTACTCATACAATACCCTTGTTTAAAACTAGGAATTTTCCTACTGGTAGTTATGAGAATATTAAACCTCGAGTTAAAAAAAAATCATAGTAGTTTTTAAAGGTTTAGATATTTTTTTGGATTGCGAATTATTTACACGAGCTACTTCTTTTATTAGCATTCATAAAATTAACATTAAATGTCTGTTTCTATCAATATTACTAAACTGCAATTTAATATTTCGTCTTTACTGAAATTACTCAAATGTCTAAATTATGCCAAACTCGCCATAGGCTCGCCATACATGAAGACTATTAAAAAGAGCAAATAGGAACATATATATATAAATCTCTATATATACGTACGTCTTTTCCAATGACTTGAAGAAACATTCATGCCTATTTCGTAGATAATCGAACAACAGGTTTGATCGTGCATGCGTAAGAAACAAATTTAAAAATAAGCAGAAGAAATAACAAACGCTTTTTACTTTTCAGGGAAATTAATGTGGGATTTGTACCCGTCACCGCCAGATGGCACAGCGACTCTCATACGGTAATGGCCCTATGTCACTCAGAGTCAGAGAGCAGACGAGAGAGGAGATCCGAAGAGTAAAGGTGAATTCTCGAGTAGGAGATTGGACATGCCTTTAGTTCCCGCGCAAGGGAGATTCGAGATCTCTAAATGTCTAGCAACTGACTGCGCGTAGGTGGTCAAGTGAGAATTGTCTGAGTACAGTGGTACGATGCTAGCGAAGTGAACTCCCAGACGCTGGATTATTTCTGATTCATCAAAAAACCTGTAACTTTATCACCTGCAAATTCAGCATCATCATCTCTTATTTTGTCATCTTTTCCTTAATAAACAGTTGTGTTAATTCAAGGGGGGCGATTGGTATCTTTTCAAACCATCACACCCACATTAATTAATCGGGTTTATATATAGTTTTTTTTTAAGTCAGTGCCATCTGTAATATTAATTAGGCTTTGAGATTGTGAACTCAGAGTTCGTGTGCTCCGTTAAAAACAATCATCGCTGGTGGTGAATACCGAACGGTCGAATTGAAATAGGACCTCGTTTCATTCGGTGAATTAGGACGACAAAACGATATAGTTTGCAGAATTCAAAGAATTCAAAAAGCAATTAACAGCAGTTTTCTCCGCCGAAAAATGAAAACTTTTCTTTTAAACTTGAGCATTAACTACCTTTAGTTGTGTATTGTTTTTATTTGCTGCTACGGAAAACAATTCCTGATTCTTTTATGATTCTGCAAGAATTTTATAAACAGAAGGAAGTTCTGGGAGTCCTTCACTAATTTTCGTGGAAAGATTTAATCGCTATCTGTAATCTACTACATTTGGAAACTTTACTGATTTAGACAAATGTTGTGATATTATTCTAACGCATCTAAGCAATTTTTCGCTAGTACCTGATTTTAGCAAAACGGATGGCCTTGAAGAATCGGAACCGAAGCTCGTAGACTCGCAACAAACTGTAAGCAATAAGTTAGATCAAACAGAATCGCGTAATGAAAACAGGGTTTCCCAAATTAATCTTGATGACTCAGCTCAAAATTCATAACCTTCATTTGATATGCAATAAACTGCTAGAAATTCTTTCCAGACGTTTAGTCTAAAGCATATTGTGAATTTAAAAAGCCTTTTCGTCTCGAAAAAACTACAGTGTTGAAACTTTTATTTCTGATGTAAGATATCTTCGAATTGCATGAAATAAAAAATCCCATTCACCAAGTTATTTTTGTTAAAAACTATTTGACAGGTCCCGCGTTAACTTTACTGAGATCTATTCGTTGAATTACAAATTGGGAACAAATGAAGAAAAATTTATTAGATGGGTTTTTGGACAAAATAAACAACTTACAATTACATCAATTGATGGAATATCGACGTATGAAACCATCTGAAGCATTTCAAGAATATTTCTTAGCCATGCGAGATTTTGCACACAGAGATTCTCTTGATGATTCCTCTTTGATTGAGTATGTCATAAACGGAATTCCTGATTAATCGAACAATAAAATTATTTTTATAGTTGCAAATCAATGCATGAATTTAAGGTAAAATTTTAAATTTATGAAGAACTGTTTAATATTTCAAAAATTTTAGGCAAAGCAATGAAGAAAAAACTGATGATCCCACTCATAATACAAAGTTTGAACGTAAGCGTACCCCAAACCCAAAACAACTATGCTAATCCTGGGGTTTAAAAGGTCATAAGAATAACAAATGTACGAATAAACCACATGGTAAACAATGTTACGGCTGTAAAAATATTGGTCATTTTCCTGCTAATTGTACTCAAAGTTCCTGAAATTCTGCACTCAAATCTCACTCTAAACTTTTTACACCTGCCAGGACTGTAAATCCAAATTTCTTCTCAAAAATTTTCCCAAAATCTCATGCATGTTGATTTTACTTTTAAAGGAATTCAATTAACTGCACTTTGTGACACTGGTTCGCAAGCCACCATTATTAATGAAAAAACCCATCTACGAATTGCTTCCCCACCATTGTATCCCTCTCAAATAACATTTCCTGGAATTGGCCGAAACACAGTTGAAACTACTGATTTCTTTCAGGATTCCATTACAGTTCAAAATAATACTTCCCTGCAAAAATTCAAGTTGGCAGTGATGACAAACTTCCCCTTGACGTAATTATTGGAATTGACTCTCTGCAATAAACTCAATTTACATTTGGTAAAGACGAAATTCGTTTCTGCAGCAATAATGGTGAGTATTTTTTTGTTTCATGTTGCAAATATGACTGATGAATTCCAGCTAAAAATATCTGCAAAAAATCTTTCAAAGAAATCTGCACAAAATCTGAAGGTAGTTGGCATATGTTTTCTTCATATTTTCTGCTGAGAAAAAATGTAGAATATCTGAAGAAAAATATGCGTCAAATACCTTCAGACTTTCTGCTCTCGAGGCTTAATTATTAATTTCAATTAATGTAATTTGTAATTCAACTTACTTGTACGACGTCTATTCAGATTGTGACAAAACCTCAAGCTCATCGTGGCCAGGATTCGAACCCGCGATCACAGCGTTGGCAGGCGAGAACACTAACCACACGGCCATCGCGGACTACTTAAGAAGGTGTGTAAAATAATCAATTTGAGTTTAAGCGTCACCATAGCTCTGGTGGCCATTTAGTGGTGTAAAAATCAACCATGTTCAGAATACGTGTTTCAAAGTCGTAGAGATGAGTAATAGATGAGATTAGTAATATTTTTGTTTAATAATTTAGATTCTCTATTTCCATAAATTCTTTTTCACCTTTTGTGATAAGCCTTCTCTCCATTCAAAGGGCGTAAGCTCCACTTTTTCCTTCGTTTTGAAGGAAAACAGCTAGTCAGAAAGAAAGTTGGAAAAATAATTGGAAATTAATTAAAATATGGGAAAAGATTTAAAATGGTAAATCCTCAAATATTTATTTTAAAGATTAATTTAAAATTCATTTTTTTCAGTGGCACATTTAAAAAATTTAGCACCTAAGATAATTTTCGATTGGCAATTTTTTTTCCGTTGATGCATTCCTTTTCTATACAAATATATGGTCGATATCACTAATTGTAAAAGGAACTGATGAAACTCCTCTCTGTTGTAAAACTAAAAATAATGATAATTACATTTTAATTTTGTTTTATATTCTTTAGAAAATAAAGATGCAATATTAAAAATATGGTGCAAAATATGTATTTAGAGAAATGTAGATGTTATGAAATTGCAGTTAAATCTTCAAAAAATCAACAGATTATTGGTCAAGTTTCATGATGTTCTCAAAATCTGCTAAATAACTGCACACTAAATTGATTTTTTGCTGTCTTAAAAAATCTGCACGATATTTATGAAAAATTTAAATAAAGTTTTTTGCAGATTTTATGCAGATTAAATTGAAGAAAAAAAAATGCAGATTTTTTGCTGTCTTACAAGAATCTGCAGAATATTTAGAGAAAATTACAATTAGATTTTTTTTTTGCAATTTTTATGCAGATTAAATTGAAGAAAAATGCAGATTTTTTCTGTCTTCTCAAAACTGCGGAAATTTTAGAAAAACTTCAAATTTTTTTTCTGCAGATTATATTTAGCTGGAATGTCCTTCCGATGTGTCGCATGTTAGTGATTCAAATATTATTTTATTATTATTTAATTATATTTTATTATTTTTAGAATATCTTAATTACGAAATCGTACATCGGCCAGGTAAACAAATCAAACATGTAGATTGTTTAAGTCGATACTCTATTATGCTTGTAACACACGATGAAATGACATCTAAAATTGTTAATTGTCAACAAAGTGTGGAAAATATAAGTTCAATTAAACAACTTTTGGAAAATAAGCAAATTAATATCTTTTCTTATGACTAATGTCCTTCATAAAATTCTGAATGATTCTCATCTTTTGGTAGTTCCTCAACTAATGGAAACTGAAATTGTTAAAAATATTCATTCTAAAGATAAAAATTGTAAATCAAAGTTTCTATTTTCCTAACATGAGAAAATGTGTGGAAAATGTCATATCAAACGGTATTGCGTGAATTCTTGTGAATAAAAAGGGAGGGAAAGGCGAAGGATTTTTAAATCCTATCCCAAAGAAAAACATAGAATCCTTTATAGAAGGTCGAAGAAATATTCTTGAGGAAGCTAAAAAGAACATTTTAACGGTCCAGGAAGACAATCGTCAAAACTACAATAAGAAGAGAAAAAAGCACATCAGTACAAGGTTGGAGACTTCGTTGCAATTCAGCGAATACAGTTTGGGTCTGGCCTCAAACTGCGACCAAAATTCTTCGGTCCTTACCAAGTGGTAAAAGTCAAGTTGAGGGACCGTTATGATGTCAAAAAAGTCGTACAGCACGAAGGACCAACCATGACATCTATCGCAGCAGACCACACGGAAATGTGGGGCGGAATTACTTAAATAGGATTCAGATCCACTGCGTCTAAAAAGAGAAATCTGTATTTTGCTAGCGTCTATTGCTTGCATACTTTTTCTGTCTCTTTTCTTTTCATTCATTTCAGATTCTCGGTGTAAAATTATTTCTACTCTATAATGTCTGTGTTTAATGGAGAAAAGGATCGCTGAGGTCAGCTCTTGCAGTCAGAATGGCAGCTGTGGTATCCCTTTCCGCGGACCGCCAGGAGGCGCTTCGAACACTTCCTGATTTGAACGATCTACCAGCTGACGTCACGTCACATAATCTTGCTCTTTCTAGCGACAGACATTGCTGTGCGATTTAGCGATGTAGTGTGATCCCTGAACTGCCTGCGATGTAACTTAACTTGGTGTGAAGGGCAGCTACCGACCTCCTAATTCTTTTACTTATATCTCCTGTTTAATGCTTTGTGTCTTCTAAGTGTCAGTCCTCCTAAGAGTTCTATTACATCTCTAAAATACCAAACCTGCGTGTTTCATCATACTTCGTCACACATGGGAGCTAAGCTTCCATCTATACTTATAAAAGGCAATGTTTGTGTTCGTGCGTGCGTGCGATGTCCAAACTAATCTATCGTATTTACAGCCTTGAAATTTGGCACACAGATAGTCTTAATAGTGACTCAATGCATCTCGAAGCCGGAATTTAATATTTTAAGTTGTTTTGGGTGATTTTTCGTACTAATTTCTTAATAGCATGGCTTCAGATAATTGTACGAAAAAAACAGATACACCATCGGAAAGAGCAAACGATTTCCGTTCTATTGAAGTTAGTTTTGAATTTTTAACTTAATTTACTGAATTTTGAAAATATTTTAAATAATAGTCAGTTTTGCCATCGAAATTTTATTATTTTTTTAAAATTTGCTGCATCCGACGTTCTAATAACACTTTTATTTTCAATTTTTTTCATCTTATAACTGGAGCGATTCTGTCGGATTTAAAACAAGAACGGTTAAAATATCTTTTCCGGTTTTTTTTAATTAATTTTTTCCTGGTCAGTTGAAAGTTTATTTTTCTCTAGCGAGCTCCCGCGACACTTTTCCGGAAAGTTGCTGGCAATTTCATTGACTGACGGTGCAGAGCGCAGGTGACTTCATAACCTTCCATTGAATGACTTTGATTATTATTTTCGGCAGTATCTTAACGTATTTATTCGTCTCGCATAATTTGCTTGCAGTCTAATAATGATTTTCACATTGGAATTTTTTAATATTGTTTTGGATTAACGTACTTAGTTCTATTTTTCTACAGATAAAATGTCATTATCGCGAAAAAATAAGCGGGAAAATGAATAATGCGCATCTTTTGTTTTGATTTTGTTTTCAAAATTTTTTCATGTTATTGTGGGCGTTTTTTTTTTCTTTCTATTTTGTTGAAGTGCTCCTTCCACGGGCAACGCTGTGCGCATACTGCTAGTACTATGTGTATATATGATTTTTTAGTGATCGAATGTGTGTAAGTACGCTTTTAAGCGTTCATTTTTATATTTGTACTTTTGCTAAAATTAATTTCGTTTTTCCTGCTCTTTTTTCCATTATATTTTTGGAAAAATGAAGAGATGCTCCATACTTATCCAACTGCTTAAAAACTCAGTCATTCTGATTCTAGGTGCAAGTATATGGAAAGGTTTTTTCGTGTCACATGCAGAATGTATGAAAAAATTATTTCCTTTCGGACACTCTTACTCATACTATATACATGGTTAACAATAAATAAGATCAGTTTTAAAATCAGACAATTTTACATATACTTTGTGTATAATTAAATAGAATTATTTTATTTTAATAATTACCTACTATTTTCTCTTTAATTTATAACTCAATGATATAACTATTATAGATACCAGAAAGCATTGGCAAAATGGCGTCTTTGGTTTGTTAAAAAATGTTAAATTAATCAATGAACTGATAACAAAGTTTCGAAAATATTACAATAGTATAATGCCATCGCGTAAACACAAATGGAAAGAAAATCTGGAAACTCTAGCACATAAAGAAGTGATTTAAAAAATCAGCAACAAAATTACATTTTTACAAACATAAAGCAAGGAAAGCTGAAAAACAAAATGCAATTATCTTATAAGAATTCCAAAACGTTACGGCTTTCAGAATTTTAAGAGTTCAAAAAGCAACTATCATCTATCTCGAATTAATCGCAGATTGTAGGGTGTTTATGGACCGAACGTTTTAAGCCAAATAGAAGTAAATATTGGTGGCAACAATTTAAAAATGGACGAACAGATCTAAAGGATGATCCGGAGAAGAAAAGAAGCAGTCCAAGGACTTCACACACGGATGACATTTGCTCATACGTTGAACGTTTGATTAAGGAAGATTTTAGCATTAAAGTTCGTGAAATTGATGAAATGGATGGAATTCCTAAAAGTACTATTCATGAAACCATATGCGACATAAACTTCCACAAAGTTTCGAATCGCTGCAAATCCCCTTTGTGGAGTAGGGCAACTTGACAAACATCAGTACCATAAAGGATGTTCAAACTAGTGTCACGCTGGGATAAATGATTCAACGTTTACGGAGATTATGTCGAGAAATAAACAAAATTATGTAGTTTTGTGAACTATAGTAAATATTTTCGTGAATTATAACTGTCTGTGTATGTAATTTTGTCTTCTACTTTATTATCAGACCGCCTCGTATATAGAAAAGAACGAAATTCGAATATCTAGTACGAACCATTGTTGTATGATAATGTTTAAGGCTTGATTCTTCTGTTTAATCACCAGCCGTTGTATGCTAGGCTTAACGATTTTTAAGCAACGCAAAAAGCTGGACATAATTAAATTTGGGTACATGATCTCGACACCAACACTGTATAATTCAATGAAATGTTTATATGAAATCCGTCTAAAGAAAATCTGCCTTCTGTAAGTCCATCCATCCGTGTTCATCAGATCACGTTAGCTCAAATACTCATGGAATCTAAGCATTTTTAGTGAGGTGATATTTTGAAGGAATAACAGCAACAAGTATTCAATACTTGAAAAGCACCCATTAAGCTAACAGTTCCAATGGCGGTGGCAACATTTTCTGCTTAAAAAACTCACTTCGGCTCAGGTACAAACAGTTTTGCTATTCAAGAGAAATCTAACGTTATCTAGAAGCACTTCATTTTGATCCTGGTAAGGAATATTGTTTTGTTCAAATCAGGGATCCTTGACTTTAAGTCAATCGTTATCAACAAATGAAGATTCCTAATTACCTTACTGATAAATATCAACCAATTTTAATGAATCATAATATTACATTAATCAAATAAAATCTACTGTCAGTTTTAACACCGAATATAGCTGAGGGTCTCAAAATAAAATCCAGTTTAAATTTATAGATGTTCACTATGAAACTGATGGGAGATGAAAACGTCAGGCAGCTGAGCATGTGGCAGAGGTTTTTGAATCATCTTATGGAGAAATGACTTCAGAAGGTATGTTGTTATAAGCAGGGAAACTGGCGAAATGTGGGCACTACCTGTTACTAGTTCACCTTGAGATCCGTTGGTGAGCTCACTACTATTTCGTTATGTTATCTGTAGATAGGGAACTGGGATGACATATAGTGGTCGACTCGTTGGTGTAATTTCAACAGAATGGAACAGTAAGTATTACGCAATTTTAGTTCGATCAATATCCTCTTGAGACCCAAGGGTATAATTTTCTAACAAGTTTCACAAAAATCAAGATTAATACACTGCATAGAATTATATAACACCATATAGAATTAATTTATTAACTAAATATTAATTAATATAATTAATTATATATGTAGGTAATATATGGTTAATAGACCCATAAAGAATAATTTAATCACTGCGTAAATTAGATTGTGAGAGCTAAATTAATGATTTTTTGCGATAGATGGAGCTAAGAGTTCTGCTCATGATATGTCACGATCAGCGCCCTCTTTTTTTCTCACAAAACCAGCTTGCACGCTCAGAGCCGTGCAGCGCACCGCAGGCATAAAAACCAATCCCACTATAGACGCCTAAGGGAGAGTGTTTTCGATGCCAATATTTGGCAATATTTCGCTTTTTTGGCGAGAAATGCTTTGTAAAGTTTTTCTATTTCGACGATGACCGAGAGTCGCAATCTGTTATAAGGATGTAAACATTTCTACTTTGTAGTTTTTTGTGTGTGTATATATGCGACATAAAGTAGAATGAATTCCTTCTTGAGTCTCTTAAACTTGAAAATAAGTTATTATTATCTGTTAATTGTAAATAAAGATTGAAGGTTTTCAAAACACGATGAAGAAAAAATCAGTTTCACGCCAATCATAGTTAACACTGAAACCCTAGCGGGCACATTGATCAACTTGGCGTTGTAAAAGACATTCCCATAGACGCCTATAGTGGGATTGGTTTTTATGAAGGCAGCAGACAAGCTCGTAATCTCTCGTAACCCTCTCTCGTCATGTCAATTAAATCAGTTTCGGTGCAGTTAAGTCGCCTGTTAAAAATTTCAAAATATGTTAAGGACCAAAAATGTCACGGCATTAAATATATTGGATGGGACTGCTAGGATATTTATAAAAATATTGAAGCAAGGTAGATGCCCAGAAATAAAATTTAAATTATAATATATAATGAACAATTAATTAATTCTGGGTACTGAAATATTTAACACGATAATAAGAAATTCTAGCAATACTGATATAATCACCTACCTTTGCTGACCTGAAAACCCTAGCTACTTAATTAAAAGTGAATTTGCATACAGTGGTAGTACAATGCACTATAATAATTGAAGAAGAACAAATTTATTAAAATTCAATTATTTTTTTATTAACAATTTTATGAATACTAAACTGCCAACAATTTTAAGATATGAATATAAAATTTGCAAATTTTACTGCTGATGCACACAACATCAAATATATGAAAATTCACAACTACAAAACAGAAAGTATATAAAAAAAAATAACATATCTTTTCTTTACCAAATTAGTAAATGCAAAAAAAAGAAAACACTCTCATAACGGCCATTTGAAATTCGAATATATGAAGCGATAGATTAGTAGTCTCACAATGAATAATTTTTTTTTTTGCATTGAAAAATGAACCTTTCAATGATTTTGAACTTTCGCACACTATATTGTGTGCCACAAAACGGATTTAAATCAGCAGAAGCAAGGTATTTCTTGGTTATGCAACATCACTTGCGGCCAATATTAGCATGGGAAAATAAAGTTTTCCCCGATGGATTTTTTTGTTGACTTTGGAAAAACTTTCCGGCTCACATATTTTGTTACACAAGTGGCGTCTCTCGTTCACAAACAACAAAATCGTTGCAGATGGTGACACTCGCACAAAGCAGTGATTTTCATCATGATCACACTACTTTCAACTTTTTGCAAGTCGTCACTGCTGTTCGCACAATGAAGAGCACAATATCGCCATTCCAAAAGCAAGAAAAAATGGGCTTCAGTCCAGCATGAACTCGAATAGTTCAAGACAATAAAATGAAGATCAGTTCAAATATAAGTCGCCTGTTGATTTCTTATATAAATTCAACATTTTAGTTCTTTTAACCAACAGATTTAATCTACTGCTTGCATGCCTGAGAGGACGAGAACCGAAGGAATAAATCCCAACGGTCTCGGAGCCTCCAGGATGCGTGCTATCACTTCGGAATATTCAAACGAAAAGACAAAGGAATCTGCTTTCATAACGGAAAAAACAGCTTCAGTCAAGAACGTCAAAACCCAATAACATCTAAATTCATCCGCAACAAGATGGCGAGGAAATAGTCCCGTAGCAAAATTTGAATTTAAAAATTAATAAAGTTGAAACCTTAATGGAAACAACAACAAAAGTTAAGACAAATAATAATTAAATCGAAAACAAAGTAAATAATTAAGTAAAATTTAGATAATTAAAGAAACGGCTAAAATTATCGTTTGAATTTCAAAATTTTCCAAAGTTGCCACAAGAAAAGAAAGAAACTTAGGTGGCGAAAAATTAAATTAATTAAAAATACTGACAAAACCGAAAAATGATGTTGATGCAATATTTGCAATCTAACATCGCCCGATCATCACGTTGTGGTAATTATGTCCCATTTAACTTTCCTTATGGCTCTATATCTCTAATACAGTAATTATCTTAACCCATTAACATCTAGCTCATGTTTAATTATGACTTCATGTAAAACGGTAAATCTTTTGTTAAGTTTCTTTGTACTTATCTTTCTCCCCTGTAAATTCTCCCTATAGTAGTTAAATAAATGTTTTTGTATTTAATTGAAATCTCCTCGTTCATTTTATGTAATATTTTGTTTTTAATTTAATGTAATAAAAACACTTAAATTCCCTAGACTTAAATTCGATCTACTTACCCCTTAAAGGTAACCTTTCCGTGGGCATTCTACTTAATTGAACGGAATCCCACATATATGCCAGTATGGGGCCATCTAAAGCATCGGACAGCGGGATTAAAGGGCTTCGACTGGAGAGCAAATTTTTGGTAAATAGAAGTGCTGATACTTTCCTAAAATTAGAACAAAATCGTTTGAAATTTAAAATATTTACAAACATTTCTCAAACATTTTATGCTCGCATAGGGCAAATCTGGTAAAACTAACATGTGGAAATTTGGAGCACCGCAGTTGTTACAAACTTTTAAACTTTATAACTCGTAAACATTTATTGTAAATTAAAACATGTTATGAATGTGATTCTAATTATAATTTAATCATAATATTTATATCACTGCCGAACTCTTTTACCTACAGAGATTCGATAAAGAAAAAACATTATTTTGTAAATTTCAAGTACGCTTCGAAAAGCGAATAATTTTTTCGATTCTTTTATTCTCATTATTTGTAATTCTTTTATCGGCTCTCAAATTTGACTGAATTTGGGGGAGGACATGGACATTATTTAACCATTATGCAGTCGTTAGAATAAAAGACACCGATTCATTGCAATGCAATAATAATTCTCTTTAACATTACTGTTGATAATTAGAGGTAGTAGATGCCATCAGTGATTACGTTAATATTGATGCTAGACATACTTCAGGTGAGGGAATCCCACAAGCTTCCGGAGTATTGACAGGCATCAAAAGGCAATTACCTCATTTAGAATCGACATCCGCAGTGTTAATTCCCTCTATGATAAATAGATGTGGCATCAGATATCTATGTTGGCGTAGTTGCCATCGATTGCTTCTGCTTTGAAATGAATGTTGTGGTGCGAATGCATAATGGGTCTCAAGGTATCTTTTCGGGGATTACAGCCTTTGTTGCTTCAAATCCCATAACCCCTCTAATTCAAGTTCAAGGTAACTTTTCAAATTATTATTCATTTATAATCTATATTCCGGAAATCTAGTATATGGAAATATAAATTCCTCTCTTGTTTCTAAAATCTAGATATTTTTTTTCCCACAATTGGAAGTGAATTTGTTAAAAATAATTTTTAAAATCGCACATTTATTAGTGTAGAAAGAAGTAGAGTTTTTTATTTTATCTATTTTATTATTATTTAGTTATTTAATTATTTTTTCGAGAATTTTATATTACAACGATAATAATTTCATGTTTTTATTCCATAAAAAAAAATATCGGAGGATTGCGAAATTAAGGTATGTTCAATATATAAATAATAATTTGTAGGTGTAGAGAAGCACAGATTTAAAACTAATATATATCTAGTCTATCAACTTTAACCTTTTACCAAGATGATTAATTTACATTGTCTTTGAGGTTCAAGTTCTGGCATATTTTTGGGAATGAAGTGTTTGGTGTGCATGTAGCTGTAAATTGATTGCTATTGAATGTTTCAGATGTTTTTATTTGTGGACGGTGCAAGATTTTAATTTTAACTTTTTATACCGATATCGCTTCTAAAATTTCAATAAGACAATTTAATCTTAATAACAGGGTCGAGCGATGATCCATCATTTTTTGCAAGATGATCACTATATCCAGATGCATAAGGCAGTTAGTTTGAGAATTAAACATTCTAGTCTCAGTTAGAACATCTCTGGAGCGAGATAATTTTCATTCTTTTGGCATTGAAGTCAATTCTTCCTCTTTTGTTCTCGGAACATTCGAGTTTGTGTATATTCGTGTTAGGTTAAATTCCTGTGTATTTGTGATCTTGATTATCACTCGATATTGCCATTGATTTTGTAATATTTTCTGTTATATAAAAAAAATTGAGTGATAATTTCGTTTGGAAATTTCTTTGAGGCCGCAGCATTCTGTAGCTAAGATCTCAGTTTCGGCACCGTAAGATTCCAGATTCGAAACCTGATTTTACCCACGATCCGTCGTGTATGTGGGCCTAGTGCAAGTTATATTTGATGAAGAATATCGAAGGTCCACACGCTGGTGCGGCACGAAATTTTGCAGAGGAGAGTGACATCTCTTCGCACCTCAAACGGCAGTTTGAAATTGTAAACATTCCATGATCACCTTGGCGTCATTATGCGACGCCTCCTCCCCCGAAAATTTCACAGAATGCACGTCGCGGAAGGACAAATTGTAATTATTGTGCTATTAAATACGTTTTGTGATAATGGACATTCGTTTTAATTGTCCTTCGTTATTGCAAATGATTTGGAGATGATTTTGCATAGTTGCATCAATAATTTTCTTTAGAAATTCTATTGAGCATACGGTGACGTGGTGGTTAGATTTTTTTTAAAGGTCCGATCCATCGATACCGGAACAATTTAGAAACCCGACTCCACGTATGATACACCGGGTATGTGGCCCTTATGCACGACAATTCTGACGTCGTGGATTAAACGTCCACCCATTTGTGTATCACGGAAATTTGCAGATGAGTGTGCCAGTGTAGGCATCTTCTGCGTCATTTGACCACTGATAAAAATTTTGAGGTCCCTCCTAAAATAGCCCGCCCATTGCTTCAGAGCCTGTTTAGTTAATATATCTAATCAAAATAATAAAACACCTACATGTGCTTTCATTTTAAACTTACACTTTCAAGATTTTTTCATTGATCAACCGCAGTTGTGTGGATTTTTATAAACTAGAATGAGAACTGAAGGGTATGCAATTATAAAAAAACATTTTGGAAATTAATTTTTTAATAGACTCATTTATTAGTAATTTCTTATTCACAAATCTTTTGTTAACACCTCTCCAATTGAAGTCAAAAATACAATTATTATTTTTGATCAACTAATAAATAAATTATTAAAAAATAATCAAAAACAGATTAAATTTAAGTAGCGCCGATATTCATTACCGCGCAATTCACTATGAGGTGCAGCACCTTCAGTGCTATCAAAAACGCAACTAGAGCACATGGTACAAAAGATAGAACATGCTACCTACAGGGCACATGGGCTTCCTGATAATAAATCTTTACGTTGAAAATGAAATCCCTCTGTTATGATGGAAAACCTAAAGATAACCTTTCCTTTAATTTTAGCATCCAAATTTGAATTTTGTCTTATTAAATAAGCAATATTGCATATATTCTTTCTACTAAATGATTCGCTTCGTTTCAAACGAAGCCTTCCTTCACCAATTGCGGGCGCCATTTTGAAATTGATCGCCATAAATTTTCATTAAAGCTGCAACGACCATATTCAAACATATGCTAATAAAGGCACAAAATAAAGTGATTATAACATTTTTAAAACACTTCATTTGTACTATTGCTTCCTTTATGAGTTCGCCTGTGTTTGACAGCTTCCGATAAAAATATCTTTCTCAAGTTATTGGCTATTCATCAGACTGATGGGCCCATCGGACAACAGAGAAGCCATCGTTGTCTACGCGTATGGTTGAAGAATCTGGAGGCTATTTACAGCCGTTGCTACCATAATGATCTTTCCGATTAAATACAGTTCGTTCCTTTTACGACGTGCATTCTGTGAAACATTCCTGCGGGAAGGCGTCACATAATGACGACAAGGTGACCGTGGAATGCTTGCGACTACAAACTGCCATTTCAGGGGCGGAGAACGAGGAGGAGGAGAAATGCTATTCAAGGGATATTTCCTAATGATTGTTGGAAATGTAGTCATTAAATGCTAAAGTAGCTCCGTGTTATCGGATTCTTCTGGGGATGAAAACTGAACTATTAGACAATATTTGAGGAAGTTTAATTCTTAGTTTTTGAAGAAGTAATTTTCCCTTGCGTTTACAAAACAAAGGGAAACCACTAAAACTAATTCCGTTTAATTTAGTTTAGTTATATTAATATTCGAGCAGGCGCACTTATGCCATAAAGAGTATTATATTGTACATCGTATTACATACTTACAATCGTTCTTTTATAAATTTTAAGTGCCATATATATAATATAATCTTTGTTCAGTATAAAGCTGATAAATACAGATTACTTAAATAAAAGTTGCAATCCTTTTTGCAAAAAAGCACGTTATAAATATATAATACGACAGGATATAAGTTTCTTCAGCATACGTGCGCCTGACGTTCAGAAGCATTCTGAGGGCTTTCCGGGAGGATCTCGTAAGTTTGAACCTCCCATATTAGCACAAGATATTGTTCGATATCTCTACAATCTTGTTTGATATTCTGAATGCCGCATAATATCGTGAGGTTATCTTAGCTATATTCCACAGCTTCGTGTGCTAACAGATGACGAGAACGACAGTAGAGCTGCCACCAACACTAAATGTCTAAACATTGAAAAACGTCGATGAAAATTGATCATAGTGAATTGTTCGATAGCGATATACTGTTCAAAGAATTGTTGGTTAGTGCGTCGAAACCATTTAGTTTTCAGCGCTCAAAGCTAAATTTGTAGCTGTGATTGATTTGCTACACAGAAAATAAAGTACATAGCGTTTATATATTTGGTGTTCGATTACTCAGTATTGTTACAAATAAAATCCCTTTCGGTAAGCTGGAAGGCGAAGGTAGATTCCTTTACGTTAATGCTACAAAAGTAAGGACATATTACATATTTATCAATACAGACATAGCGAATGATTTTGTTGTTTTCACACATTGCAATATGTACGTCGTGATTCTGTTTTCATGAAATTTAATTTTTAACTCAAGCAAGGTTTAATAATTTTACTCAAAAGGTTATGCTAGATTTATTGGTCAGAACATTGCTCCAATTTATTTTATATCCCAACACATAATCACTCAGTCATAAAGAAATAAACATCCCAGCAGTGCAAATATCCCCTGGATAACATTAAGCCAGCCAATCTAAAACAGTAACAAAAAATTGACACTTGACACTCTATATTTAAAAATTCATTTATTTAATCTAGGTTACCATATAATTGTGCGAACGTTACTTTGTCATATGCTATAATCACATGATATTAAACACTACTAGAATGAGCTCATTTCGAGAATTCCCTGATTCTAGATATAATAGCCACTAAATTCTTATCACATAAGCGAATAAGAATTATTAAACATTGAGAGTGTCAAATTAAATACATGCGTTTAAAGCATAGGATCCGAATGCAACCATTTTGAACATTAAATTTAAATCTCCATCTAGAGTTAAATGCAAATAGTCAGACAGAAAACTTCAAAACAATTTTAAAGTTAATGAGATATTTATCAATATCAGTAAGGAAAAAGGAACTCTTATTTAAATATCTGTCTTTTTTTGGCTATTTTACATTGCATTTATTAAAAGAATCTTGGCGCCGTCATGTTTAATTAAATATCAAATTAAAGTAATGCATCAAATAAAATAATTATCAAATGAACTATTAAAATCAACTGTTTATTTAGTTAAAATTAGCTATTTAATTAATTACAATTAAATATTAAATTAATGTGACGAAATTTTCATTGAAAGCTTCTTTATGGCTCATAGTATTTGTCAGCAATAAAATGAGTTAATTAAAATTTAAGAAAGGCGTTTTTCTGCGATATCTTTGGAAAATATTATCTCAGAAAACTATTTTTACACCATATTAAATTTCAAAAAATTAGCTTTTCATTAAGAAAAAATTTTATTTCCATACAATTTGTTTCTCTAATTCTAATATTTTTTCAAATTAAATTCCATGCAGAATTCATAACAATATTCTTTATTGTTGAAGAACAAGGATAACACGAAGAACTGTTGCCATAATACAATAACAGAATTTTGGACAAATGTTAAAAGAAAATTTTAAAAGTAGACGATTAACAATTTATATCAGAACCAACTATTGAATTGATTTGATTTATTTTCATGCTTTACATTATCGAATCATTAACTATTTAATTTAATTGTTTCAAAATATTCATTAAAACCTTTCTTTTACTTTAGTAATTGTTAACAAAATTTGAAGTACGTATATAACAAATAATAATTTAATCAGAAAATTATCTATCAGGTTTTTTTATAAATTGTCTGGATCAATTGATATTATCATTTTAATTTAAAACGCTTCAGAACAAAAAAGGAATTTGTTTATTATAATTTGTATATAATAGTAGCTTTTACATTAAAAATATTAGGCATAAAAGCATATTAATCCGGAGCAAAGCCGGAACCGTATAAAAAATGGAAGTGAATGTTGCTTATGGGAGCTTTTCAACAAGGTGTCATATGCATGTGTTAAAACGCACTCTAAGTTGGAGAGGGGAGGGGAGGGGGGATCAGTTTTAAGCTCATAACTTCTGAGTAATTCATGCTGTCAAAAAGCTTTCAATATCGAAGTAGTTTGCTATGATAAGGTGATAATTCCCCTAATTGAAATTCTCTTTCCATCTTCTATCATAACGGAGCTATGGAGATATGATAAATTGGGGGAGGGGGATTGAACAACGCTTTTCAGCTCATAACTTATAAGCAATTCAAGCTGTCAAAAAACTTTCAGTATAAAAGTTATTGAAAGAAACTTTAAATTGGGGGGAGAAGAGAGGAAGGGAGGGAAATCACTTTTCTGCTCATAACTTCTAAGCAATTGTAGCTATCGAAAAAGTTTAGATGCAAAAAGTGTTCGTTATGATAAGTTAATAATTCACCCAATTTGAATTTTCTTTCTATTTTCAATTGTAAATTAATTATGAAAATGAAAATTTCCATCCCCCACTATTTCCAACCCCTTTGGATTTGGATAGTCCATCTACGAACTCGGCCGAGATTTTTAATATCCTTACAACTTATCATACGTGGGCTAAAATGAAATATATATAGTTAACTATTTCACTTAATTAGAACATGTGTTATATTTTTAATATATATAAATTTTAATCTAAAAATTCAGATTAAAATCAAATTACATTATCAATAATCATACAAATGAAATACAGAAGGCAGTTTGATGGAAGACAATTACTCGATGAAAAAAGACAACCTAGAATTGGAATTCCAACAATAAAATACCTATTAGCCGTGGGAATTGATATGTGTCGCATTACATCTAGATTTTGTGGCGCCAACACTCTGCGAAAGCCAATTGTCGGAAAAACGAAAAAATAGGGGAATAAATCCCCAAAATCTTTCAAGATTCAAAACGAGAAAGTATAACTTACAACATACCAATTCAATAGTTATAAATATTGTTGGGACTTGAGCTTTATCCTAAAGACAGTACGGCATTTAAAGTGAAAATATTATTTCTAAATTAAGCTTTTAATACTATAATAAAACACTATAAAAATATTAACTATAAATTGAATTTAACTTTTTATAATGATGTATATATTCAGAAATGTACATAAAAAAATAAATGAATATATGATGCAATCTTATTCTTAATCTAGGGGCGCCATCTACCTATGAAGTGATTTACTAAAATCTTTGTTAATTTCATTATATATGATCATTTCACAAATAACTCCAAAAGACTTTTAATTTAATGGTGTTTAATATTACTTATTAACATAAGTATACATGTAATTTATAGGATACCCATATCTCATAGCATTTTCAAGAAATGTATTAAAATGAGACTGCTGATTCAATATGTCTGGGACTAAAATAGTGATTTAATGTACATAATTTAAGACGATATTTTTATATATTTGACGTTGAATGTTGCTATTCCAATAAGGTAACTTGTTTATATTGAACTGACAAGTGCATATAGTTTTTGAATTGTATTTTGATATGCCTTGTTTACTTTGTTTTGTATGTTTATATATAACAAGTTATATTTTGGTTAATATTACTATATTAATACAGTGTGCCCGCTAAAGTCCGTTGTCAACCCAATAATTTCTGAACGGCAAGAGATATAGTCATAAATGTGGTGTCTTGGTATAGCAAAGTTGTCATGCGCTACGCAAGAAAACCGCTTACAGCGCGCCGCCTGACGGCAAAATTCGGAGTTTGTGTTCCTATCTCGAAAACGGAACAAACTAGACGGAAAATGTCAATCACAAAGTAGTAGAGCTTTAGCGATTTAGTACAAAAAGATACCTTGTGCATATTAATACTAAGAACAGGACGCTTAAATTGCACATTTTATTGTTCGAGGTTTCCGTAACTGTGACGTCACAAAACGGGTTAAAGAGAGAAAAAACAATTAGTTACCACAAAAGCTACCTTTATTCCCGGTGTTCAAAGTTATTCTCCGTCATCTTCAATACAAATTTCAATCATTGTTTGAATTTCACTTTGCACACGTTTTAGAATATAGGTGGCGCGCTAGCACAAGCAACAGCAATACGTCATCGAAAGTCCTACAATGTTGTCGGAAAGGTCCATACACTTGCTGTCTGAGTTATTTCCACAAAAAAGTATAATGGGGTTATTTTATCCCTCGAAAAATAGGCTTTTCTCCTTTTGTTCATGTCTTGTGATGTCACAATTTTGTAAAATGCGAACAAACAAATTTGCATTTTAAGCGTTATGTTCTTTGTATTAATGTGCACAAGATGTCTCTTTGTTCTAAATAGATAACATTCTACAACTTTGTAATTGACATTTTCCCTCTATTTTGTAACGTTTTTTAGATAAGAACGCTAATTCCAAATTTTGCTTCCAAGTGGCACTGTCAGCGGTTTTTTGCGTAGCGCATGGCAACTTTACTATACCTAGACCCCAAATTTATGACTATAGCTCTTGCTGTTCAGAGATTATTGTGGTGACAACAGCCTTTAGCGGGCACACTGTATATATAAACCTTTCAACAGAGGGTGGTTTTGGGTTGTAGGAGTCATGATCGGTGAAGATGTGCATAAAGATTCCGGAAGTCGTGTCATGAGAACCAATGCCATAGTAGAATTCATATAAGAAATCTACCTAAAATTTGGGGTGGCATATTTCCGCTTTGTCCCTGTATTATAGTTAGTTAAATTGCTAAATAAGGAATAGAGAAAAAAATAAAAATCTGCGCAGGCAGAACATCAGATTTCAACTCCAAATAACATAACGGATATTTCATTCATATTCCCTGTTTCGCCAGAATGCGTTTAGATTTTAACCACGCTTATTTATAATGTCGGAAATTAACCACTTATGCGAGTCTTGTGTCATGGGTTGAAATCTGTCGTTGTGCGGAAATCTTAATCTTGTTGATGGTCTGTGGAAGTTTGCAGAGCTGAATGATGGTTCATATAACGTTCAAGATTCTTCGCTAAAATATTTCAATATTTTATCCTAATATTTTAAAGTGACATCGAAACGCAAAGTTAAACTAACAGATAATGTGGTGCTGTATGCATTAATTTGAAAGTTGTATATACATTAGCTATGCTCCTTTATTTTTCTTGTTGTCACTTTGACCCATTCGCCCGAAGTGTTAAGAGTGTTTTAAAGTTCGACGGAGAAAATGAGATATGCCTAAATAAAAGCCTGACATTTTTGCTCCACCTGAATAACTAGAGGGAGACTACAACTTGTAAACTTCTCGTTTTCTTATACCCAGCTTGTTGTAACTTTGTAATTGCTTTTCTGTCTGTGACTGAGAACACGATAATTCAAAAGTTTGTCTTTCCTTGGGCATGTGAATATGATAACTCAAATAGCCCTATCAGATAGATAAATGATATTTCTGTTTGTATTTATACTTAAAATTATAGATATGTATCAATATTTGGATCAAATCTACCAAAAAAGGGATAACATATCAGTCTATCTTCTTCATCTATCTTATGTGACGGCAATAACAAAAAAATCTATAAGCTAAGTTTATGGAATTTGTTCATGGTCTTGAAACTGCATCTGCATATTTGTATCAAACTTTAGATTCTATCGATCACATGGGATCAATCGATGAAAGTGCAAGGAAAATCAATAGTAATATTTTCATTTATAAGTTCTTAAAGATTGGCTTAAGGTAACAGGAAACAGTTCAATTTTTATACAGGGAGATCAGGAAGGTCGTTTACAAATTTAAGGGCAAGTCAGGGATACAGAAAAAATTCATTTATAAAACTGAGGGTAGGAAATACAAAATGAATCTCTAAAGGGCATTCTTTGCCAGTTAATTAAGTATAGGTAAAGGATACACCAGATGAAATGTACCACACAGACATAATGTAATACAAATCTATAAAAGCATGTTGTTCTTCATGTACAGTTCCATGAGTAACAACAGCGATATCTCAGATATCAGTCCTTTGAGCATTTACTTTACGTTCTCCATTTTTTTTCATACTGCGCCCTAGTTTCCATTACCGTATTTATGATGCCACATGACTTATAATGTTATTTAAGCTTCAGGCTTGTTTTATTATTGTCAGTTTTTATTCCAGACATTATGTATTATATTTTCCATCTTTTCTATCCTTTTCCTTTACAAAATTCATTGACAAAGAACTCTCTGTTGTTGCACCATTTTAGGTTTCCGACCCCATGTTCAATTGCAAGAATAATTTGTATTTAATATGAGTGTATATGGAATTTCTGAATACTCCATATAAAAAGAAAATCACTCCATTAAACTTCCTAGGACAGCTCTGGTATTTCACCACTAGAGAAGTTTACAACAGATATTCATAAATCTGTGTAATTTGCTCTTAAAATACATTTCATTCCCTGGAATTTCGACTAATTTCAAACAGCGCTGTTTTTGAATTAGCGCATATTTAATTACAAGAGACAAACAGTATATTATAAGTTGCATTATTGCGTAAAAAACTGTCTGCATCAAGCACTAGTCATTCAAAGAGTTGCGTCATATTCAAAGGTGTATCGAAAAATTATTTCCGTCTGGGTACTCTTACTCAAACCGAAACCAAGATTAAAAAATATATCGGGCACAAAATAAATGCGAACACGATCTAGCGGAACTCATCTGCGAGATTAAAAATTAAGATTTTATTTTGGCTCAAGGAAAAGCTTTTCAAACTGATCTCTTCACTCATAAAAAGCTATATTTGCATTTTTAAATATCTTTTATTGCATTTCCTTGCAATTTAAAATAAAAAAATTAAACAGAACTGGTCTGGAATGCAAAACACAGTTTGAAACATATAACACTTCTACACTTATACCAGACATATTATTCAATAAGGTGAAACAGATCATCGTTGGCCGCATTTCTTACTACATTGAAGGTTGGGGACAACTTATCAACTACATTCAGCATTGTGATCCAAATTTGGCCGCATGATAATCCAAAATCATTTAATATTTTTTTATGTCTCATTATTCTGCATACTTGAAGGTATACGCACAATTTTCTTTTTTTTCTGGAAATTATGACACCAGTTACTAAAGCCATAAAAGTTACTGCCTATAGCTATAGAATGTTTTTAATTAAATTTTTGTGTCTTCTTGCAATTTCATCTAATAAAATTGAAGAAGTCTGGGATACAAAACACCGTTTGAAACATATATCACTTCTGAACTAACATCAGAGATATTCAGTAGGGTGAAGGAGATCCCCATTGGTCGCATTTGTCCATTTCTTACCACTTTGAAGGTTGAGCACAATTTTTCAATTACATCAGTTCCCGAATTGGTAGCATTGTAATCCAAAATCACTTGGGGTTACCTATATCTTATCAATCTGCATACTTGGAAATTACATGCAAAGTTTTCCTCTTTTTTCTGGAGCATTTCTCAAAAGTTACTAAAGCTAAAATGTCACTGTTTACAGCTATAGATTTAGAGTTCATAAATTCAGGAGGGATTTGACGTTTGTTTCTTTGTAAGGTTCCTAGCAATGACAACTGTTTTCTTTGAGACGCTGCAATAAGTCGAAATTTTTAAGCAATATATTGGAAACATCGTCCTACATCACTGAATTAGGTGCTGGTAAATAGGTATACGAACTTTTGTAGGCACATGAAAAGAAATTTTAAGAAAAATCTGGAATATCCTGAAATAAAATAATGCATAAGTAATCGGACAGAACTCGTCTACCAGATTAACTTGCCCTTCACACACCCCAACAGGGAACTGGAGGGGGAAAACCACACTACACTTGTATGAGTGGTAGAGAACCAGGAAGTTAACACAGGTCGACCCTTTTCGCAGCAAAACCCGCACTTTAGCACAAACAGAAAAAATGTATGTGCTTCATCTCATATATTAGATGCACCCGATGAAGGTTAAATTAATCACCCAATAAAACACAAATTAAGTCGCGAAAATTTTAAACAGAAATTGTCATCAAGAACACACAAGTGCGCAAGATTTGCGGTTTCAGGGTGTTTAGCTGAGTCAATGAGAACCTAAAATAAAGCAAGCTAATTTAAATAAAAATGCAAAAATATCAATTTTCTGACTAGGAAGAAAAAACGATGTAGTTCTCACTTTTCAAGGAGTTCAAAAAGTTATTGGATTCTTTATTCTCTCTCGAAAGACGACAGAAAAAAAGTTTTTTTGCGCTTTCGTGTTAATTATTGTTTGACGAGTGAAGTTTATAGCTATGAAAAATAGTTCCTCGTTCTTTCGAAAATTTGTAAGAATTGAAGAAGACTAGCAATTATTGATCCGTGGAGGAGCTCTCGCCTATCTTTACTGTCAAAACATTTATTCTAAGAGGAATGAGTAGTTGAGAAATCTCCTTACACTTGAAAAAATCTAGTTCGAAGCGTAGTAGAAAGATAACGATTTAAGCTTGATTCATCTCACCGTAATAACACCACTACTGAAGTTTTCAAAGGTTATATATAAATCGGCATACGATGCTCTTTAGTCACTAAAGTATTGTAAGATCAGGGAAAGGGATTAAATAGTGCTCACTTTGGAGCAACGCGAGATGAACGCCCACAGCAAATAGTTGTTTAGTTATTCTGTTAGTTGTGACATGTATAAGATGTTTCGTAAAATTATTTCCCTTTGGTATCCCGTATTGATATCATGTCCATGATGGAAAAAACAAACAAATTTTATTATTAATTGTCCGGAAACAACATAAAATAAAGTGTAAGAAGTTTCCTTTAATAAAGATATTAGTTTTGTTTTATAAAACTTGTTCATGACCTAGCGATGCATGAAAACAGCAAATTCCTATTGATTCATCATTTCAACTATTTAGCTCAATTTTCATTTTAATTTATCATCAGTTCCTCTTTGCGGTTCAAATGCAATAGCAAAAATTTTTGCACATGCGTTAGTCGAAATGTCTGAATCGGGAACTGTTTACCAGACCTCTAATGTACTATGAGATTTTCTTAACTTCATGGCGGAAATAATCCGACGCATAAGCTCATATTTGTTCGGGAGTAATTTCCTTTTAATTTATTTTTAATTTTTAAAAAAAAATCCATGTGTAATTTTTTTATTTTATTTAAATTTTTTTCAAAAAATGCATTCTGTTTTAGATTTCTGAGTTTTTTTCTTAATGCTATTTATATAAAGAGAGAAAGAATTTGAAAAAATATAACGCAAACGTTACTAATGCGCGATGTTCTGCAGTTGTAAAAGAGAGAGAGACAATGATACAATTTGAGAGATATCAACAATATAATTGGAAGTAAAAATGGTCTCCGTCGTAGTTACTAGGGTTAATTTTACATCTCTAGTTCAATAGTATTTTTAATTTAAATAGAATGATTGTTAAACATATGTTAGAAATGTAGCTGTATTCAATAATTTGCATTTGTGTTATAATCAATAGTGAAGTTTGAGACAAAATTTCTGCTAAACTATGTTAATTATCTCTATAATATCGCAAATTCAAAATTTAGTGTTTGCACGAATTTAAAATCAATCCTTAATTAAGAATATTTTTGTTCATTCTTTGCTTGACTTTTAATACAAGTAGAACTTATAAATTGAGATCTCAGAAATTTTCATTTAATCCGTGTTTCAGCTTTCACATAAAAATATGAAAGCATTTTGAATGTCATTTAAATATAACCGAAAAAAGTTTTCAACATCAAAGCGGGTTTATTGGTTTTCTATTTCAATCCTCTCTTGAACATTCTCCTTTAGTTCTTAAACTCCTTCTAGCGTTTGTTGCAATTTTTACATCAAAAGTGCCGAAACTAATATGATACATTCGTTATATTTAATTATAGCAAACTTTTTCAAAGCTTATTTGCTATAGTTAGGAACACAAAGGTCAGATATCCAACGTGAAGGACAGTTACAGAAACGAGCGTAACTGAATCATGTTTCTCTAATTGTAGCTGTGGACGGCAACTGTGGGTAATAATAGAAGTTACAGAAACCAACGCGCACAATGCGAAGTGAAACAGTTTTCCCCATAAATTCCCTTATCGAATTACCCAGACGTATCAACAGCCGATTGTGTTGGCAATCTCCCTTTCACCATTCAAACAGTTGGCTGAAAAGTCTCTCTAATGAAATAAAAGAAAACGTAATACGACTGCGTGAATACCTGATTGCGTCATTTTGCTGGTTATCATGGTTACAAACGTCGAGCATTTCCTCAAAATAATTCACCAATCGAATAAAGGTTGATAGTCTTGACGTAATTCCTAGTGGTGTTGAGGAAAGTAATGAGAATTGAATGATTATGGTTACACAGAATGTGGAATATTAAACGTACTGTTAAGGAATAATTATTCAATATTATAAATATTATAGATGCTAGAATCAATTTTATGGAAAATTAAATGCCCTAAGCGACCAGATCTTTGGACCAAACTATATTTTATAATGCTTCATTTATACCATTAAAATGTAGCATATTTAAGTTGTTTGAAATAGCTGTTAATGTTACATTTTATGTTAATAATTTGTAATTAGAGCTATTTATCCAACGGTGTAATTTCCGGTTTAAACTTTTGAATATAATAAACTGTTACTTTATAATGAGGAAAAAATTCTTATAAAAATGACTATTATAAATCAAATAAAATGCCAATTAGTTCCAAAATCAAAAAATTAAATAAAATGCATTGAAAGTTCTAAGTTTGTCAGTTCCTAAATCAAATTTAAGGCTCACAGAACTGTAAATAAATGGAATTATTAGCTGCTACTTCTTAAATATTAATTCCAACTTGTTACTATAATTTGAAATGCACTTTACATTTAACAAAAATGGTTTTGAAAATAAAAAATGGAATAAAATCTATAATTCTAGCAAATTTTAGAAAGTATTTAACAGATAATCAAATATGTGCAGTCAGCAAGCGGCCATAAATTTATATATAAAACATCTTTTATAAGAGCAAAAAACTATTTCGATTCTTTTTTCCATAATTTTTTTATATTTTTCGTTCTGATTGTTGGATTCTAATTCGGTTTGTTGAATGATTTGTGAGTCATGTATATAATTTCAAACAGGACTAATTATTTTATAAAATTCCTGAAAATCAATCGGATATCATTATGTTTAATATCGAAGGAAAGCTCACTTTCCTTTCCTTTCCTTATTTTAAAATGAATTAGAAGTAGTTTACGCGTAAAAGGTGTGAAAATTGTAAAAAAATCAGCATATATCTTGATTTAATTTATAAAAAAACTTGAAATTTATAAGAAGGAAAATATTTCGGGGTTGTGAACTGTGGATCTTCTCGCAAAAGACAACCGCGAAACAGTGATATGCTTCCAGTTCAACCTGTGTATCAGCAGAAGGGGAAAAGAGAGCAAACTCCCTCCTTCACTTCCAAGGGGGAACAATTTTCCACGACCTTGTCTCAAGGGCTCTTCTCGTTTCAGTGCCCGTCACAGATTCGAGAGAAATTGACGCTTCATTAAAAAAAAAATGTTAAATTCGCCGAAATAATATAAAGAGTTAAAACTAACAACATTACAAAGGTAAAATTTTGCAATTTAAAAATGTATTAAAATAATTTCCTTGCGATTGTTACTTCGGAAGTTTTGCTTTGCTTCGGAAAAATTTGCTTAGTTTTTAAATAATTAAAACTTGAATAAAAATTTCAAAACATCTTCTATGTGAACATTTTCACCCTCCAAATTATACCTGTACAAATTTGGTAGCTCTAGGCACAACGGTTTGTTCTGTACATCGCCAACAGGCACACAGAAGCACAGAAATTCTCTTTTGCTTTCAGGAGAGATTACTAACCAAATGGAGTATTTCATTTGGTATAGAAATTTATTTAAATGCATCAATTAACTATTAATTAAGTTCCGAAAATATTAAAAGAGTATATCGCCATCAAAAAATGTGCAGAAACAATTACATGTGTACAAACTTGAAACATTTAGGCCCTAAAGAAGTAATTGAATAATCGATAATTTTTTTTTTCAAACGTGAAACAAGTCAAGCTAAATAAAAGAAAGCAAACACAATATATATATATATATTCAAATCTTAATGTATTCCAAAATCACTTTTCTAAAACTCCAGTTTCGTTCTTTTCTCGCTCTGGAGGTATATTAGATCTCTCATTTTGGCATATTTACTACTAAAAGAATATTTAATCGCTTTCACGTGCCCACAGAAAATCATGACGGCGTCTCTTTGGCACCAGACTTTTTCCCTGAAACGCCTACGTAACTTATTAAAAATAACAATATTCCCTTCACTTTGATCACGTGTCAATATGTTATTCCTTATCCGAGAGAATACAGGGATTTCGCTGTTGACTTTTGCTTGTAACTTAAACGGAGATGCACGTATATTCACCACTCTCCTATTGACAATAAAATAAGAGGTAGTTATTTGCTCGGGCTGTTTATTTTCAACGACTACAACCACGGATATGTTATATATATATATATATATAAAATTAATATTATTAAATATTATTCTTTGCGCATTTTTTTAGTTTAGCGTTATGAAAAATAGTTCTCATTCTTCCGAGATCATGCAATAATTTAAAATGAAGATGAACTAGTGAGCCATAGCGAATCTCTTGCCTTCTGCACTGGTGAAGAACATTTATCTAAAAGGAATTATTCCGTAAAATCTCCTTACACTTGAAAACTCTAGTCCGATGCATAGTAGCAAGATAATAGTTTAGGTTTGATTCGTCTCACTGTAATATTACCACTACTGAAGTCTCAAAACGATATTTATAAATCTGCATAAGATTGCGTCAAATGAAGGTTCTAGCATCGCTTATCGGTTAACATTTCATGCAACGCTCTGTTTGGAGGAGCGCGAACTTAATAAAAAGAGAAGAACGTGCATTGAGCAAAGCTTTCAAGCTGTCTATTTTGGCACTAATTATTCTGTCAGGTGTTTCATATTCAACGTATTTCGTAAAATTATACCCTTTCGGAATTTTTACTGTGT
Source organism: Araneus ventricosus (assembly GCA_013235015.1). NCBI lineage: Eukaryota > Metazoa > Arthropoda > Arachnida > Araneae > Araneidae > Araneus > Araneus ventricosus. Next base: position 1,293,812 of record BGPR01000133.1, on the reverse strand, counting down.
ACATGATTGACAACAATTCTTATTAATCTAACGGGTCGAGTTCCTGCTTCGTCTCAACCATTCGGCATTTCGTCTGTTTGTCGGTAACGTGTTTGTTATGCATTTACGACCAAACACGCTGCACAACTTTCTCCGAATTTCGCAGGAATGTTCATTGAAGTAATTAAAGAAGACGTATGTGTAAATATTTTTAACCTTCGTTTCCAATTTAAGATGGTGGCGATTAAATGGCTTTAAAGTTCGCGGTGGGTTCGTGCTGGCGAGTTTGGCACCACTAAAACATTTCAGTCATTTTTGTAAAGGCGAGGCATTTAACTGTAATATTTTTATACTGATAAAAGTCAGACATTTAATTGTTCCTTTGTAAATATTGACAGACGTAAAAACTTGTTTAAATAATTCACATTCGACATATGATATGGATAATTGATTAAATCTTTAAAGACTGCGATGAATAATTTATCATATTATTTTTTTCCTTTTCTTTAAATTTTTTCAACGTGATGTCTACTGTTCATAAAACTTACCAGTTTGCGTCGAAATGTTATATTTTTCAGCTCCGAAAGAGAAATTATTAGCTGTTTTTATTTCCTAGAAACAAAAAAATACATATTGTTTTTATACTTACGTATTGACAATTGTATATTAATTACTCGTCTCCGTAAAATTTCTATTTGGAGAGTAAAATAATAAAAACCAATTTTACAGTGGATTTGATCTTTTGTGATTAAGTTTAGTAAGTTTATTTTCAATCTGAATCCATTTTCGATATTTTCCTATTTTGTAATTTTATTTTTGTACTTCCAGATTAAACTGAAAACTGCAAAGGAAGAGGAGATATAACATTTCTTAATCATATGAATCAATCATTCAATTTAAAATTACAAAGGAAAATATATTATATTACAAAAAAAATTAACGATATATCCCCAATACAAATATATGTGTTACATTAGTATTTAAAAGACGAGTGGATATATACGAATATTTATCCATTCATCTAAATTTGATTCATTTAAAAATAAGGAGAGCCAGCTGATTCCCGCGGTTTTAAAGCTTCAATTGCTCTTCCCGTAGGAGAACAACCGAACAGCACGGAAGCAAGTACGTTAAAGTTGCGAAGAAGAAGATAAAGTCAGTAAAATTTTAAAAATTGTTAATTTTGCAAAGTTAACGGAAACATTTTTGGTAAAATAAATATCGTAAGCGACGATGCTGAATTTAAATAACACGCAGGAAAGAAACTCACTCTAGTACCAAATTTCGAATGAAAATGCTTTAGGCTTAATCCATGTTGATTTCGCCAGTCCTTGCATTCTTTGCTTAACGATTACTACGAAAGGCAGAAAGCTAGACGGATGAAATTTCGTATGCTATCTTGGCACCAGAATTTTATATTTATATTAATTTAATCATGAAATCCTTGTACAGAAAACCTGTCTGATCTTTCTTCTGTGTCTATTCGAACACGATAGCTCAAAATCTCGAAGAGCTAGATAAACGGAATTTATCTTAAACTTTAATCATCAAAATTGAAGATTTATTTCCTATGTTAGCACAGATCCGCCAAAGTTTTTACCGGCTGTTAGTATGAGATAAACGGAATTTAGCTTATACTTTAATCAACAAAATTGTAGATTTATTTCATATGTTTGCACAAATACGTCAAAGTGTTTACCGCCTGTTAGTATGAGATAAACGGAATTTAACTTATACTTTAATCATCAAAATTGTAGATTTATTTCATATGTTAGCACAAATCCGTCAAAGTGTTTACCGTCTGTTAGTATGAAATTTGATGCGAAATATGTATACGGTCTTCTGACGAAAACTTTAAAACTGTTTCAATTACTGTATCCAATCGCTTGAAAGCAAGAATACAGGTTGAGTAAAAAATCTCCATACAAGTGGTGGAAACGGGACTAATTTATTTTTGTTTTCACCAAGGTGTTCCAAATGAAAAGAGACACCTCTTATGAAAAAACAACGGATTTACATTATTCTGACGGCTAAGAGAAGTACCACCCGTAACGTAGAGAGTGGTTTCAATGCAACACACAGAACGTAAATAACGTGGTAAAACTTATCATAAAAATTAAAAGGACAGGTTCCGTTAGGAAAATCAGTAATTAAATCTATCAGCTAGTGCCAACATATCAATCTATCTTATGTGAAGGCAATAACAAAAATAGCTATAAACAAAGAGCACTGAATTTTTTATATGGTCTAGACACCGCATTTGCATATTTATATCAAAATCTGGATTCTATCGATCGCATAGGGACAATCAATCAAAGTGCAAGAATTATCAATTGAAATGCATTCATTTATAAGTTCTTTCTTAACCCTTTTGCGGACAGGTGAGTTTTTAGAGCAATCATATCAGGTTGATGCATTTTATGCGCCATCCCGTTTTATTTCCAACTCTACCCTATTCGCACCAGATATTCTACGATATCTCTGCGATGTTGCTACGATATTCTGAATGCCGCACAACATCGTAAAGATATCGTATGAATATTGTAGAGAATATTGTGCCAATAAGGTACGCTAATTTTACTATGCACAACTTTGTTTTTCATGGTATAATACGATTAGACGTTGAATAGATGGATGATACAAACGTTTGTGTTCGAATTTGTGTTGCTATATTCTTTGGAAACTGGATTGTCCTCCACATTAGTCTCAGAATCAATTTATTTGTCACTGTACCCAGTCACCTCATCACTAAGCTATAATGCATCAAATTCCTCCTCAGCTTGAATTTTCTTGCTTAATTCTTCTAAAATAGCCGAATTTTGCTCTGCAGTTATAATTTCGCCGTTTCGTAATATCCAGATTGGGTTATGAAGAACGTTTCATGCAATTTGAAGCGCGATCTAATCAAATTGTCTGATTTATTGTCAGTGGAAACTATCGGAGCCAGTAAGAGGAATGTTAATACGAGGTTAGAGGGATGGCGAGCTTTCCATATAGTGATAGTTTTTATTTAGCTTCTGGAACATACCTACTAGAGTAATCTATACGCCGTACCTGTCGGCAAAGGGTTAAAGATTGGCTTGTAACTACGAGAAACAACTGATGTTTTACACAGGTTGTTCAGGAAGGGAGTTTAAAAACTTTAAATGCAAGTCAGGAATTCAGGAACAAGACATTTTTGCAATGGAGCATGTGGTAGGAAATGCAAAGAGATTTCGCTGCATGGGACTCTTCGACAGTGAATTAAGTAAAAGAAAATTATACAATATAATAAATGAACAACAGAAACTGGTTGTAATACATATTTACAATATCTCAATAACACAGTTTCAAGCATAACAACATGCGGAGAGTATATCGTCTCAGACGGCAAGTGCTGTTAATTATGCTACTGGCTTGCTATATTTTTGTAAATTTGTATTCCAATCAATCTGTGCAATATACACCCCTTCTCTAAAAATAAGCAACAAAGGCAAAACTCGAAATAAAACAAAAGCTATTTAATGGATATGCGTGAAAGTTGTACACGAGGTGGGTGTGTGATTACTAGACCACATATCAAACAATAAAGCAAAGACAAACAAAAACACATATATTACGGCCGTCGCGGCTCGACAGCCCAAATTGGTAGGCGGAATGTGCAATGGAAACCACATGCTAATACCGGGTATGATACCCTCTAGCTGAAATGCATGCTTGACAACAGCGAGGAATGCTGGCAATAGTGTCGTTGATCGCTTGTTGTGGCAGTAATGCCCATTCCTGTAGTAAGGCTTGTTGGAGCTAGTGCAGAGTGCCTGACGACACACTGCGATCTGTAATCCGTCTTCCCAGCTTGCCCCACACATGCTCTATGGGATTAAGGTCCGGTGATATAGCAGGGAACGCCATACGTGGAATGGTTTCACTCTCCAGATAACTCCGCACCAATCGTGCTCTATGCGGGCGGGCGTTATTGTTCATAAATATCGCGTCGGTACACATTGCAGCGATAAAAGGCCGCACAAGAGGGTGTAGGATTTCGTTGCGATATCGGACAGCTGTGATGAAATCCCCAGCGAATACGGAGAGCTCGGTTCTGCCCTCCGATGCTATCCCTGCCCAGGAAGGTAAACCGCCACCTCTGTAATGGTCTCTTTCGACGATATTTAGAGCCCGATAGCGTGTCCGTAGCTCTCGCCATATCACTGCCCTTCGGAAATCGTTCTGGATGTTAAATCGAGACTCAATCGTAAAGAGTACGTGGCCCCAATGCTCTGGTGTCCAACTGCGATATTAACGGGCCCAATTCAACGGCGTTCTGACGTGCGCTGAGGACAAAGGCACACAAACAACAGGAACAATCCTCCTTCCTGCAGTCTGCGAGATACAGTTTGGCGGGATATAGGTCTTCCTGCTGTAGCAGAGAGCTGCGACGCCAGCTGTCGCGCTGTTAGTGTCCTCCGTCTCATTGCAACAAGTAGCGAACGTCTGCCGTTGTGGTGATTCTCCAGCGTCCATACCCACGTCTTTTACTGGCGTTTTGATCCCTTTGGTAATGGTTCCACAGGCTATGGATGACACTACGATGAACAATCAGCTCTCTGGGAACAGCAGATAGTCTTGAACCAGCTTGCAACATACCGACAGCCCTCCAAAGAACCTCATCATGCAAATGGTTTCTTCTACTCATTCTTTCCGGTTTGGCTATCTCCGACTCCACGGAACTATCGCTGAGTGCGAACTGAAGCATAGGTTGAAGCCCCTTTCTAAGGCGCTGTGGCATGATCGCAGGATTGCGTTTTATGCTAATTTTGGTTGTCAATTTGCATTCGGCGACGCAACCTCTACTTCATATGTAAATTGTGTGTTTTAATTCACCATTTTGCATGTGTACCGCGTCTTTTTGTGCTTGTTGCTTATTTTTTGAGCAGGAGTTTATTTCATCTGGTGTTTACTTTTCTTATTCTTAATTCACTTAAAAGAGTCCTCTGCAGCAGTACCACTTAAGGCTTTCGACATCACATTCAATTACAAGAATGATTTGCATGCCTAATTTCCAGTTAAAATTTTCAGACGACTTTTATGAACTCCTTTTTATAAAAAAATGTTTTCCTTCCATTAAATTTCCCAGAAAATTTTTGGTATTGCACCACAAGTAAAGTTAGGATCAAATGTTTATAAAACTGTACATTTTGCTATTAATCATTATTTTGTTCCGCAAGAAGTGAACCAATGCTTCAAAAAGTTGTTCTCGATGGAGAAGAGCAAAATTAATTTAAAGAAAAACCGGCCCTTGCACAAATTTCTTGCTGTCTACAATAAGCTCTAATTAATCAGAGAGTTGTGTCATATTCAAGAGTGTTTTGAAAAATTATTTCCTTTAGGGCACCCTTACTCAAACGAAATCCATGATTAAAAATTTAAGTCAATTTAATTTTCACTCACACTGTTATTAACGTGAATTGTTTAATTTTAATTATTTAAAATTCTTAGTCAATAATTATAATTTATTTTTATAAATTTAACGGATACTCAAAATAAATGGTTTTTTTAGGATTTCTAAACAAATGTCGTTTTTCATAGTGCGAAGTAAAAATTTAAACATCTTAATAAAAAAAGGATAATTAAGTTCCGAAAATATTAAAATAGTACATGCCATAAAGAACATTCAAATATCTAAAATTAGAAAATTCTATCAGATGAAGAAGTGATTGAAAAATCGAGAAAAAATTCCATTTCTAAAAACTTAAAACAGTGAAGGTGCAACGGAGGGAGTTTTCCAGTGCTCCGATGATTTAGAGAGAACCGAACATGAAACACACACACACACACAAACACACACGTGAAGGTAAATAAAAATGAAAAAATATCAACTTCTGATTAGGACGCCACACATATGGTTTTTAAACATAAAAAGTTTTCTAATAGCTTTTAACATCTGTGTTCTGTATCAAAAACGAAAAGAGTAACATAGTTTTTTTTTCTTTTTAAATTTCAATGTTAAGTATTTTCGTTGTAAGTTGTTTAAGTTTATTGCTATGAAAAACACGCTCTCGGTCTTTTTAAGAAAGAGTAGGAATTACTGAGCCATCTCTGTTTCCTGTACAGTTGTAGAACATTTATTCAAAAAGGAATGCGCCGTTGAAAAATCTCATTACATTTGGAGACTCTGGTCCGAAATAATGTAGCACAAAGTTATCAAACTGGCGGCCCACACCGAAAACCTTTGTGGTTCGGCAACCATGGCTTTCATAAATAAAAATTTCATACCTCTATATTTAAAAATTCTGATTATGCATAATCATTAAAACGAGCCACAGAATTCGTCAATGACAGATTACTAGTCGACAGATTATATCGACGAAAGTTCAAGCACCAATAATAGCAACTATTTAGAAGCCAATATTAAAATAATCGAGCTCCGATTCTGTTAAGATTTGAAGGCAAGATTATGTGAAGTTGGGAAATCTGCAAATTTAGAAATGTTTTTGCTGCCTGGTTTTAAAACACTCGAAAATTGGCATATAAAGTTAATTCCATGATTGGAAGTGCTTATCGGTCGTGGCAATTATTTTCACTCATAAAAGGAAATAAGGTCTCTTTTCCTCATCCAGAATTTCTGAAATTCACCTTAGATAAGTTTCGAAATGTTCCTTGAAGTAGGAAAGAGAAGAGATCCAGAAGTCTGGAAGAAAACGTTAACTATTCAATTGTTCCTGTACTTTATTATACTGTGTTTTCGAAATGATTTATGTTTCTATAAAAAAATTGAAGGGGTTTTGTTTGGCTCACATAAGCTTTATACCTGGTTTATTTGACCCGTGATAGCATTTAAGTTTGACATCAATGTCGTGGCATAAAAATGTCTAAGGCTTGATTCGTCTCAATGCAATACCACTATTATTGAAGTTTCCAAATAATATTTATATATCTGAGAAAGACGTTACGGTGACTTATTCTTTCTTTGTCGACGGTTATGCTTTTAAACAGTGTTCTCGTATGGAGAAGTTCAAAATTAATAAAAAAAAAGTGAGCCTTGTAAAGACTTGCTGTAATCTAGTTCGGTACTATATATTTTTACATTTCTCTCATATACAAATTTGTATGGCAAAAAGATTTTCTATTAAGAACCCTTACTGATACCACATTCGTCGAAATATCTCAACTACAAATACTTGTTACAATACTGCTCAAAACTCTATTGTGTATATACGAACTATAATCCATTCATCTAACATGTTTCATTCATTTAAATTTAAGGAGAGCGGCTGAACCTTTTGATTTTACAGCTTTAATTGGTCATTCTGAAGGAGAACACCCATCATGAAGCAGGTCAGAAAGTTCGTTGAAATGGCGGAAAAGAAGATAAGATGAGATGAATTTACAAAACCGCTTATTTTGAAAGAGTAACGGGAAAGATTTTATAAAGTAAATAAGTATTTTATAAAGTAAGTAAGTAGTTTGTTGTCGTCGTGCATCTTTACACTTACAGAAGGAGACGCAAATGATGACGCAGGTGGACTATGTTAGTGACTAGGCTGAATTTAAATAACAGGCAGAAAAAAGAAAAACTCAAAGTTCTAGTACTAAAGGTAGTCGCATGATAACGTTTTAGGCTTGAACCGTATGTCATGTCTTGAATGTACCAGCAGTTGCATTCTGTGCATAACGATTTCAACGAAAGGCCAACAGCTAGACGGATGACATTGGGTATGTGATCGTGACAATAAAATTTTACATTTATATTACTATTATTATGAAATTCGTGTAGGGAAAACCTGTCTGAACTTCCATTAGTGTCCATGCGAACACGATAGCTAAAAAACTCAAAGAGTCTCAAAATCTCAAATCTCTCTTCATCAATGAAATTTAGCTTATAGTTTAATCATAAAAATCGTAGATTTATTTATCATAATTTTTAAAAATCCATCAAAGTGTTTACCGTCTGTGGGTCTGCGATTTAACGATTCTGACCGTAGGTTGAAGTTCTGTCAGTGGACACTGAAAATGCACGAGAATGTTTCTGGACAAAATTGGTTAGATTGGTTGCGATTGTTTGTCGGCTTGGAAGGGAGGCGAGTGGAACATATCCTGTAACTGTAGCATCAGATGATACCATTTGTTAGAATAAAATCAATATTAATCACCGCTTTCAAAGTTTTTATAGAGATATATGAGTCACTCTCAAGATTCTCGGTTTTCCATATTATAATGTTTCATATACATCATTGCCTGCCATATTGTGCTTGTATACATCATGTGTTGTTGCCACCCCCCACACGACAAGTGATTTACATACGGGATTTCGAACTCCCTCTGTTTTACGTTCCTTAGATACAAACAATTATGAGGAGAAATGAACAGAACGAGACGTATTGTGAATATTCGAGAAACTCGAGTAGAGGACACTCGCTAAGGTTTGCTTTAACCATTGCCTCTTAGTGCCGCATGCAGAAATATGAAAAGAAAGTTTTTAATAGACATTTAAAATAAATTTCTGAAAGAATAATGGCGAATGAAAATGTATTATCCAATCTTTCGATCGTAAAAAGATTCGAATTGCATTTCAATCGAAGTATACCTCCGGGAAAAATGTACCTAAACGTTTGATAAAACAGAACTTCGTTTGTTGTGTCAAAACGACATCAGTTATTCTTTTGCCGAATTTGAAATATATATGTAGTAAAACTTTTAGCCATGACAAAAGCAGACATTGATAATTTCGTGAATTTCGCCTTTTTCAAATTGTTCACTTTTAATTTAGATTATGTCATTTTGTGTTTAGGTAAAATTTTGTGTTTTCGGCTTGAAAAGTAAAAATGTATTAAATATAAATATGCTTGATAAATAGAAATTCCCCAAAATAATGATTTTTGTGTTAATTTGCATTCGAAAACAGAAATGGATAAGACTTTAAATCGACGGGAAAGAACTGATTAACTCTTTGAGGGTAGCATTTTTTTTTGCGCGAACAAATAAGATGGCCCCTCTTATTTTGGAAAGGGGCTGTCGTTTTCATTCATCTAAGAAGACATAAAACACTTGAGATGCGAATGGATTCTAAGTAATTTTTGTGTCAAATTATAAATCTAATTAATGATTAAATTTTACTTTATACGCCTAAGAACGCTTTAATTCGATGCACGTCAATATAACATTCGCGACCCTTAAGGGGTTAAAGATATTTTTTTAAAAACATTTGCTTTGTTTGATGAGCGGACATTTTACACAAGTAATTTGGAAATGTACGTTGGATGTCAACCATAGGAACCCTATAAAGTGTCAAACTCCACTGGCCATATACTGAAAATTTGTATGAAACCTTTCTACAAATCTGGTCGAAATCTCATCACTGATAATTGGTGCACCAGTTATGGCCTTGCCGAAGATTAAATTTCAGAAAAAATTACGATAGTCGAAATAATGCGTTGTGCTTGCATAGGATCCCACACGAAGCTTGTTCCAATTGCGTAGAATAATTAAGGGAAATGTTTCAAGGTAGGAAACAACCGCTACTGTTTGGTATAACCATGGTTTAGAGAAATTCTAAAAATAATGGTGATTGATTCTTTTTGTACATGCGATGTTAAAGGTTTCATTCTAAAGAAAATTTATCCTAACATCCAATCTGACAGACTCCATGTCCCTCATGGACCTGGTATATTGGTCATGTCTCCTGTAGATATATTGGAAAATACCACTTCATATAAAATTGGGCCTTATAAAAATATTTGTTACGACATTACCAAAAGAAGGAGAATGTTTAAAATACTCTTGTGAAGAGTTTCCGGGTTTAACCAAAACAAAAGTTAAAGACCTGACATCAGAATACTGATCATGAATAAAAATTTTGAGATTAAAATGGAAACAAAAGATAGAATACGAAACTCTCTTTGAAACTAACAGTAACTAGTGTTCTCGGAAATCAAAGAAATACCAACTTGATATATATTGTAAAACAAATGTAAGCAAATGTCAATATATTAGGGTAGAATATGAGCTTAAAATTTCATTTTCTTCATTCGGACTTGGATTATTTCCCTGGAAATTGAGATGCAATCAGTGAGGAGCAAGGTTAAAAAATTCACCAAGAAATAAATGAAATGGGAAGACGATATGAAGGAAGGTGGAATATCGTCATTATTCCAGACTATTTTTAACCGTTGAAAAGACACAATAATGGGCAAATTCAGCAGAAGAAAAGCGGAAATAGAAGTTTTGAGAAAAAGAGAAAACAATACTGCAAGGTCTTGTAGCTACTTTTATAAAGTCAATGATTATTTAAATTATAACCGTGCTACGATATAAATGTAAAATTTATATTTCTGAGGTGATGGAATGAAAATGTCAAAATATTTTGATCCGAGACATTTTCCCCAAATTGTAAAAATGTTTTGTGAAAGAGCGTTACGTGAGAAAAAAAGGATTTCATTTTTGAAATCAGCACTAAATATAATAAAAAACAGGCATCAAAACTAAAACAATTCTCAACATTTTTTGAAGGCCTGTGTTATCATAGCAATCCCATTCCCATTTATGGAAATCCTGTGTTCCAATGCAAAAATGTTTCTTTTATTAAGCCTGACCTACCGTTAATGTTTGGGAACAACTTTTCTCCTAACGTTTGTAAATGACCTTCCTGATCACATTGTGTAAAAAGATATTTTCAATTCCATTAATCTTCCCACACTTCTAGTGAAGTGGATGAGCGATATTTATAAATCTGTATTGGCTGCTTTTGCGTTATTTTAAGAGTTTCTTCAATGCTGCTAATGTTTCAACACCGCTTTCATTGGAATAGCGCCAAATTAATTGAAAGAGAAGGACGGGCGTTACATTGAATTATTGATGTGATTATCAAGTCATAACGAAAATGTATCGAAAACATATTTCCTTCTTGGGTGCTCTTACTAATACCATCTATACAGATTTTAAAATGCATATTTTTATGAGCGTATTGAACCTTTAACTGCGAGTGTAAATATTTCCTTCTTGGGTACCCTTACTCATATCATCTACACAGATTTTGAAATGCGTATTTTTATGAGCGTATTGAACCTTTAGCTGCGAGTGTTTTTTTAAACCACATGCTTAAATTATAGTCAGACGCGGCTGAGGTTTAACAAACCACATGTTGCGGCGGTAGCTTATGCAACATTAAATTATAAAACATTTTAATATGTAAATTAAATAAAATAAAACTTTTTTCTTGTCATTAATCTCACAACTAAATTATAAATATATATATTTTTAATAAAAATAAAATATCTGAAATAAAGTTATAAATTCTTATCATGAATTACAACATGCATAATTAGTCATGAAGATATTTTTATTCGCCTCTGTATCGCCATGAATACCTGACAAATATATTTCCTTTTTCTGCGTTTAGAGTGGTCGGCTATACTAAAAGTACCCGCAGTTAAAGGGTTAAAAAGTAAAATTATTTCAATTAATTATTTTTTACTTTGTAGCCTTTTATTTATAATTCTTTATTAGAAATATATTAGATGCTAGATATTCATTCTATGTAGTTCTACCAATCAGATGTCCCCGTTAATGTAGAATAAAAATGTAATTATATTAAGCAGTTAACTGATAAATAAGTTCCGGAAATATTGATATTGTATATTTCCTTCAAAAAACACAAGCGTACAAAATTTCTAACAGAAAAAAAAAGTGATTGAATAATCGATAACAAAACTCCATTTAAAAAAAAGGGAAACAAATAAAGATAAATAAAACTGTAAAAATAGCACAATTACCTGATTAGGACGACAAAGCGATATACTTTTCAGCATTCAAAACTTTAAAAAGGATGAAAAAGTAAAGAAAAAAAAGACTATTTTTTATTTGTGTTTCAATTATATTTTTTGTGAATAGTTTTAGTTTACTGTTATAAAAAAACATTTCCTCATTCTTCTGAGATTTTGCAAGATTAAAAACTAGTCGAAAATACAAAGTGGTGACGGAGCTCTCGCTTTCTATAGTATTGTAGATTGTTGTAGTTTATAGTGATGTAGATTAGCTCGAAAATAAAAGGTTTCTGGCTACCAGAATGAAACTTGGTATGTCATTTGTGAAAGTGTTTAGGTTCAAAATTCGGCCCATACACCATGAATTATACTTCTATTTTAAAAATAGCCTCCATAATGGCTACGTATGCAAGTGAAAATAAAAATTCCTGTTTTTATTTATTTTTTGTCATTGTAATTATTATACTTAATTAGTAAAATATGACATATAAATTAATAACAAGACCTTAATTTACATACTGGACCTTAAATTATAAGCAAAATGGCGAGTAGTGGGTCAGAAAAGAAGCAAAATGAAGAAATGGCAATTAATATTTTTTCTGTATGGTTATCTATATATTTTGTAATTTTTTTTATAATTCTGTTAAATTGCTAATCCATTTTTGTTTGTTGCAAGTAAATAACAGTTCCAAGGTGTTGAAAAAACGTAAACTTCAGTTTTTCGATGTGAAGGAGGTATCCAGTGGCTTGCCGCCGAAAGTCTACTGAGAGCTTTGTTTCTTGTCTCAACACAATTCAAGATCACCCTTATTTCGATCAAACATTATAATTGATATAAATCAATATCTGAAGCATTGGAAAGTTGTAGTTACCATGGACGTCTTCCAAACACAGTGCGGTTGGAACAATTTGATGAAGGAGATGGAATGGAACAAACGGTAAAACATAATAAAGCAGTGCATCATAAAGTTTGCCGTAATAAATATGACACTTATAAAATGCAGAGGCAAATGAGTAAAATAGACAACCGTGATATAAATAAATCCTCTACATCAGAAACGTCTACGAAATCATCATTTAAAACCAGGAACCTACAAATTTGTGTTTATTTTGTAATCTCGCCATCCTCATCTGAACGCCGTTCAAAATTCCAAGGTCCGTTTCAAAATAGCCCTCGTGTTGCTGCAAAACGGGACTTAAATATAACTAAACTAAACTGACCCGTGTACGTCCTATGCAGGTGCGATGCAGCGTGTGCTGACACTACATAACTACATATTTTCAAATAAAATTTTTTAAATTTCTTTTTTTGTCACATCCAGTTATCAATAGCTTTTATGCAGAATTATTAGCAACAAAAATACCCATTCATTTTCTTGGAAGTGCAGCCATTTTTGGCCGTCATTGTGAAACAAGGGGTCCAATGGATGGGTTCTGGGCAAAAAATTGTATCAAAATATATCTCTCAAAACTGTGCAAGGTTTTTGCTGGTAGCCAGAAACCGAATATTCTTAGTAAAAATATGACTATCCTACCTGACTATTATTCCAAGAGGAATGAGACGTTAAAAAACTTCTCACATTTGTGAACTCTAGTCCGGAATATTGTAGCATGATAATGCTTATGGTTTGATTCGTCTCACTTTAACATCACCACTACTGATGTTTCCAAACGATGTTTATAAATCTTCATAATATGCAATCAAGTCCTGAATTCCCTTCTGAAGAATGTATTAAACTGCGCCCTCTTAGGAGTAGCGCGAGGATTTGAACTGGGTTTCTCGCCAGATGTTCTCACAATTGCGTCATTTTCAAGATGTATCGCGAAATTATTTCCTTCTGGAAACAATTACTGATACTATATGCATCATTAAAAACTAAAAATTTTTTTATCGTTCAGGCAAAATAAAGTCCTGCTTCAACTCGACCTTTCGACATTTCACCTGTTTCTCTGTGATTTAAGATAGTTGTCGTTTTAGCCCTCTGAGTGGTTCGGTCTTCTTTCTAAAGCGATTCGAAAAGCGAGCGGCTGTAGAACCTTTATCTATTTTGAAAGTGTCTTCCTCCCAACAGAAGATTTTCCCAAAAGCGCAGCAGATCAAGTCTCTTCCCCTCTCTGAGCTGTGGACAGTCAGCAACCCCCTTGGAGGGGCGCACTAACCGCAAGAATCCGCTCTATTCAGCTTTTAACCTATTCAAACTAGGTTTTACTGCTTTCGGAGATAACACCTGTCGTGTGACAAAATTACACTTTATGTCTTCGAGAGCCCTCTTTCTGCATATTGCCCGTGTCCATGACAAAAATAAACACCGTTAGACTAGACAAATGCCAGACCGTTGGGCCAAAAAATTGAAGGCTATATTACTTATTTTTCATGTCGTGAGTTTCTAAAAATATGAACATCATTGAAGTTGCATGAAAGTTGATATTCTTTAGATGTCTCTGTGACTTCAATTTATTTGATGTTTATTAATAGTTGTATTTTAAATATTGGCTGTCCTTCATATTATTAGTTGTCTTTTCTATATTCTTGATTTCAATTTATTTTCAGTCTACACGTCAGCATATTAGTCTACGAATGTAAAAATTATTTCCTTAATTTTAAGGTTTAACTACAATGCCATTTATATATATTTTACTAATCTCTGATGGCACTATAAAACTTTTCATATTGTTTCTTGATTTAGTATTCAGCAAAAAGTAAAAAAAAAGAGCCGATCACAAGTAGAAACGGAGCTTAACTGGCGTAATCCGTTTTGTATGCACATAAACATTTATTATATAGATAGTCACATAATAATCTATATTCCAAAATAGCCAGTAATAATTAATACACATGAAGGATTATAAATAACCTTCTTAACCCCTGAATAATGTTTTAAATAAAGCAATATACTTCAAGACTTTTGTACTGAAACTAGTTATATATGCTTTTTAAGAGGGCGAATTAATAATCCTCAAACTAAAGATTGCATTTAGAAAACCAATGCACTAAATGTCGGAAGAAATAGCTTATTCATATAACCTTTATTTAGTACGCAAGAGATTATCTTATATTATAATAAACGGAAATTTAATTCACCTGAAATTTGAAACTTTGATGCTACAGTCCAGGAAGAGCATCCAGTCGCGAATTTCTCAAAATTAAATTTAATTCTTTATTTATAATTTTTTTTATCGAAAAGTAATGGCATATTGAATTTCAAGGGCATTAGAGTTTTTTTACCCGATTGAAACGAAAATTGGGCAATTAAGGTTAAAAGACCACATACCAAATTTCATTTATCTAAGTCGTTGCGTTTGGGAATTATAGTGTTCACAAGCATGCGATTACAGAAACCGACCGACAGTCAACGTTTCAAGGGATTTCGTCCAAAACTTAATACGGGTTTATATTCCTAATTTTTGAAACTGTGTACCAAATTTTATCTATCTAGCTGTTGAGTTTTGAGTTATCGTGTTCATATGAACCCTAACAGACAAATTTCCCGTTTACGGACTTTATCCAAAAATTGATTGATATATACTAATTTTGTATAAAGTCCATACACCAGATTTCGCCTTTCTAGCTTTAACCGTTTTTGAGTTACCGTGTTCACAAACAAAATTCCAAAATTGTGTTCTTCGGACTCAGGGAGGTCTAAAACGTGGAGATTAATCAAAATCTCGTGTTGAAATTTTCGATCGACGATTATAATACTTTCTCTTTGTATACTTCGTGTACTAGAAAGTAAAAACGATCAAACTTTTTTTCTATCAATTTTACGAAAATGCGCTAGCTACGAAGTAAAGTGTTATTGAATTTTTTTTTCTACAGACAATTTTTTGCAAACTTCGCAAAGTCAAAGCATAAGGAGAAAAATCTAACACCTATTCGAAATTAATCAGGTGCTTTTTCACAATTTATAAATGTCTTGGACGTTATCGGTGTGATATTCAAAAACATTTTTGGGCCTTTTCATACCAAATATAAAGGAAATGTAACTAACATAAAACTGACACTTTACTGTTTTTCTTAAAAAATAAAATTATAGATCTAATTCAAATATATCATACAGCTTGGAAAATAAATAAGAGTCTCATTATTATCCATTAAAGTTCAGAATGAAAATAAAAACCTGTATATAAATCAGAATTTTATTTAAAAAAATTATACTTTACAAATCACAGCACACACACAAGATATTGTGATAAAACACACTGTCTAGCATGTGACGGTGGAGTTTGGAAATAATTCAATGCCTGAGACTACTATTATTATTAGAAGTACTGTCTTCAAACTCGTTAATAACGTGTCAGGATGCATCATAGGTTTGTAACACATATTAGTGGATTCTTGTCTCATAGCATTTATTAAAATTCAGCTCGCAATTGGCATAAGAGCTACCAAAAGCAATGTAATTCAGGCATTTAGATTTGATCACTTAATGAAGAATGCATATCAGCAAAACTATAACGCTCAAGGAACTAGTGCATAAATACAGTATCATTGAAGTAAGCATTGATATTTTCTTAGAAATGGTTTTGTGTTCTTACATTTTAAAAAAGAAATAAACATTTTCACTGACTATTGAAATAAACTTAAACTGCAGATGTTATCAGACTGTTAATAAGAAAACTAAAAGTCTCTTAAGATCACTGAAACGTTAAATTTAGTTGATATTATTCTTTACGTTTCCATGTAAACCAAAATTTTCTCTAACAAAAATACAATATTTTAAAACATAAAAAAAAAAATTTTCATCCCTTTTCTTTAACATTTGTTTCAATGTTTGTTCAAAGTGAGCAAAAAATAAATTGAATAATAATTATTTGAAAAAATAATTGTTTTTTTTCGGAATTTATTTCATTTTGATGAATTTAAAAGAAATTCTAAGTAGTGTAATATAGAAAACTCATCTAGAAAAAAAACTGCTATAGTTTTAAAAAAATCACACCTAAACCTTAGTTATTTTTTTTCAATTCAATGTTATATAACGAAATAAACAACCCCCCTCTTTTCTTATCACCCCCGGCTTCTCAAATTTTTCTATGCTTGAATGGGGTATTGAAAGAGATTGGGCAACAAAATCTATTTTACTTAACAATTCGATTAAAACATTGATGCATTGAAATAAAATCTTATATAACATAAGTGTATTACAGGGAAAACACTTGAAACATAATACAATTTCAATCCAGGCTGACAAATATTAAACCGAACTTATACAGAATCCAAATTCGGACACACACAACTAGAAAAAAAAAAATCCAAAACTGACCATTTTTCTGAAAGAAGACCTCAGTGAAGTTAGCGTTAAAATGCCCCAAGCCAAAGGTGGTGTGGGGTCTTGGATCCTGTGGTATCTCTAATTTGCAGTAAGTACATTCTTATCAGCACTCATTGTGTCGACCGCTACCCTACCCAGCTAATCAATCAAAATGTCAAACCACGGAAGGGGGAAGAAATTCGGAAAAATACGTTTATCGCGCTTTAGAGACAGTTCACAAGAGACGTATATTTCCGGGCTGACCGCTTTCGGCGTGTCTCTGACCACACGTTGAAATGCGTGTTATCCGCGTATGGGATAGTCCAAGGTCGACGTAGAAATACGTGTGAAACGCTCAGAGGGTTAATGGTCTCAATCTTTATCGAGTCAGTAGCGTGTTCGGCACCACTAAAACATTTGAGTAATTTTGGTATTGGCGATGCTTTTAATTATAATTTTTTCATACTGATAAAAGCAGGCGTATAATTTTTATTTGCAAATACTGATAAAAGCAGAGACTTTTGTAAATAACTTGCATTCGTAAAAAGAAGTGGCTAGGGTTTTATAGACGGCGATAAAGAACACACACACATGTATATATATATTAAAATAAAATAAGAAACAAACATAGCAGCATTGTAACTTTCCTTTTTTATCATCATTCCTTAATTTTTATATACACCTTAATTTTTAAATACACTCTTTTCCTTTTTTCATCATATCTTTAATCTTCATCGTTTTCTCAATGTAGATCGCTTTCATCTTTGTTTCCATTGATTTCCTAATTTTCATCGAAACTCCCCCAACCTTAGAAGTTTGGCGCAAAAGAAAGTAACTTGATATTTCGTAAACATCCGGACCCTACATGACGCGTTAAGTTCATTTCTTTGTCACGTCTCCCGTTGGCTGCATCTCTCAGTTTTAGGTTCGTAAAATTATTTCTATTATTTAGTATTTCATTCAAATTCTTGGTTTATCATAATGTTCGGGGTAAAGGACAGTGTTTTTAGCTTTATGCCAGCACTGTTCGCAAAAAACATTATGATTTCACTAATTTTTTAGCGGTTCGTATAGATTTTCTTACCCTGATGAGCATCTATATACTTTTACCGATTAACTTCAGTCTCTCCATTTTATTTCAACATTTTTTGATTTTCATGACATTGATATATATATATATATATATATATATATATATTTCTTTTGACATAACTGACTTTTTCTGTCGGAAATTTTCTGTTCACAGAGCTACTAGTTGATGCGTCAACATGATTTAGTTTTAAGAAGGCAAAGAGAAACTAGTAGATGTTTTTTATTTCCTAAAACAAAGAAAGTCCATAGCATTCTTACTTTTACGATTTTATTATTGAAGATTAACTAGTCAAATTTGTAGGCTTTTTAATTGGAGAGTAAAACGATTGGAACCTATTATTCTATGGATTCGATGTTTTGCGCTTAAGTGCATAAAGTGTGTTAGCAATCGAATTTTATTTTCGAAATATTTCGAATTTGTAATTTTAATTTTGTTTCCAAAGAATAAACCGAAAATTGAAAAGGAAGCTAGTATATTATTTTTTAAAAAATTTTATGTTCTAATCATTAAATGGAAATTTCGAAAGGTAAATCTTTTATGAACAGAAAAAATGTACGATATATCTCAAATACAAATTCGAAGGTCAGTTCAGCTCGTGAATAGGAAGAAGGATCGAAATTTAAAATAATGATATGTATACACTAAATTTCCATACCAAAGTTGCATTTTCACGAAATCACCTTCATTATCTAAACATTTGTCGAAACTTTGCAGAAATCTTTCTGTTTCTTCTACGAAGAATTTCCGTTCAACTTACAATAAACATTGTTGAGTTACAGCTGTTGGGTTAAGCACGATCTTTGCAAAATTCAAGATTTTCCAGAATAATCTTATACACACTTCCATGCGAATATCTAGTTTATTTTTGATTTTGTCTGCTTTTATGTGTTTGTTTCCAAGAATGAGTTCATTCACAGCAGCAACGATCTTAGCATTTGTTGATGTTGAATAGTCTTCCCTTGCAGTAAGCGTCATTAAAATCGGTACTTCCGTTCTCTAAAATGCTACAGAGGCTTGGCTATACTGCAAATGCTACAAAAGTTGGAGATAGCTTGGCATGCTATTGAATTTTCACATATATTTCGTGTAACATACGAAAAATTTAAGTGTAGTTACACATTTTTGCCCTCAAAAAAACGGATCATTACACATATTTCCAATTTGTATGCCACCTGCATATGCCGAGACATGTTCACGACCAATTAGCAAGCAAATTAAAACTTCCATGTCCAAGCAGTTAAGTCTTGCGATGCAGATGTACGTGTGCAGTCTTGCCACAGAGTTGAAACAAAATATTCTAATTTGGACGCCACCTGTATATGCCGAGACATGTTCACGACTGATTAGCAAGCAAATTAAAACTACCATGTCCAAGCCGTTATGTCTTGCGATGTAGATGTATGTGTGCAGTGTTGCCACAGAATTGAAACAAAATATTCCTTTACCATGATTTTTTACGAAGGTGTGCAATTACCTTTTTGCAGGTGGTGTGTACAGGAAGGAGTACAGCAAAGTGTGAAACGTAACGGACCTACGTAGGTTTACAAGAGTATTGAAAAATCGATTGATTATATATTAAACTTAATCCATTGATCCAATGGGTTTCTTTCATTTAAAATTAAGGACATCAGCTGAACACTTTGGTTTTAAACCGTTAATTGGCATTGCGAGAGCAGAACAGCCCAGCAGGAAGGACAGCAATTAGCTTTCGGAGATGATAGAAGACGAAACCTGAGAAGATTGACCTAGTTACAGCAGTTTTGAACCAACAAATGGGAAGATGGATAAGAACGGAATATTGTGTGAAGCTCAGAAACTGGTGAAATACACAGTGAGCTAGGACAGACACGTAACCAATCTTCGAAAATTCTTGCACATAAAGAGATTAAAAAATCGATAACAAAAATCCATTTTTACAAACGTGTAACAAATCAAGCAAAATAAAAGTGAAAAAATAGCAATTAACTGATTGGCACTTCACAGACATGCAGTTTTCATCACTGAAAAGTTCGAAAAGCAAATAGCACCACATTCCTGTCTCTGGAAACGAAATAAATAATATATATATATTTTGAATTTGTGTGTTAATCGTTTAATTGTTACATTTGTGTGTATTGTTTTAGTTCACTGCGATGTAAAACATTTTTTCGTTCTTTTGATATTTTACAAGAATTGAAAAAAAAACAGGAAATGCTGAGACACGACGAACGTGAAAGTGAATTGAGGCGTGTCTCGCTTTCTGAACTGGTGGAAAACATTTATTTGAGGAGTCGTTGAAAAATTGAAACATTATAATGCTTTAGGCTTAATTTGTCTCAATGTAATATCACTACAACTGAAATTTCCAAACGATATTTATAAATGTGTATAAGATGTGAAGTCGGTAATTTTTAAACAGGTACTATTAAATGTTTTAAACAGCGTTCTCTTTGGAATAGTGTTCCTTGAACATCGATAGTTCAACTATAGATACTTTTCCCAAACTATCGACTGAAGTATAGATAGTTTTCTCCCCAGCGATACTATTCATAGGTGTTCTTCCAGTCGATAGTTTTGAAACTGTCGATAGTTCGAGTCGATAGTTTTAAAACTATCGATAGTTCCAGTCGATAGTTTTAAAACTATCGACTGATATGTGCCTATCGATAGTATTGCCCGGGAGAAAACTATCGATAGTTTTGTCCATAGTTCCGTAAAACCCTATACTAACGACGTGGCGTCGATAGTCTATCAGTGTTTAAGGAACACTACTTTGGAGTAGCGCGATATTAATCAAAAGGTGAGAATGAGACTTGCGATGATTTGCTGCTATCTACTTTCTGCGCTAATTATTGTGACAGTTGTCTCATATTTGGAGTGTATCGCAAAAGTATTTTCTTTCAGGGAACCCTTACTGATAGCATATGCATGATTAAAAATAGCAATTTTTATGTTGATGTATCGAAACGAGGTCGAGTAGTCAACTCGACCGTTCGGCACTTCGTCTGCTTGTTGTTAAATTTGTTTATAACACAGTCACTACCCAACGTATTGTTCGACTTTCTTCGAATTTGATTATAAACTTTTCAATCCTTTTCAAGATGGTTTTCGTTTTCATGGTTTCACTGTTCGGTGCGTGTATGTCCAGTTAGGCACTACTAAATCATTTGAGTCATCTTGGTAATAGCGAGGCATTTAATTGTAATATTTTTAATACTGGTAAAAGCTGACTCTTAATTGTCAATTCGGATATAGTGATGAAAGCAGAGTCTTGTGAAAATAATTCGCATTCGCGAAAAGAAATGGCTAAACCTTTAAAGAC
Source organism: Araneus ventricosus (assembly GCA_013235015.1). Taxonomy (NCBI): domain Eukaryota; kingdom Metazoa; phylum Arthropoda; class Arachnida; order Araneae; family Araneidae; genus Araneus; species Araneus ventricosus. The sequence goes on along the minus strand of BGPR01000133.1, from coordinate 1,272,452 downwards.
GATATTAAATTTCAAGGTCATGTTGATTTTTTATTGCACATTTATTATTTATTTACATTAGAATGCGATGACTACTGTTCACAGAACTACTGATTTGTTCGTCGAAATTTTTTTTATATTTTCAGCACTCAAAGAGAAAATAGTATCTGTAACTCCTAAAAACAAAAGAAATGACATAACATCCTTACTTTACGTCTTAATTATTGAATATTACCTACTCGACTTTGTAGTTTATATTTTGAGAATAAAACGATTGGAACTAATTATATTACGGATTTGATATTTTGGGGGTAAAGTTTATTAAATTTGTTAGCAATCACAAATTGTTTTCGGGATCTTCCAAATTTGTATTTTTAATTTTTGTACTTATAGATTAAAATAAGAATGGAAAATGAAGCTAAAATATAACATTTTTTTATTCATATGATTCAATCATTAAATGGAAATTTAGACAGGAAAATAAATCATAAACAAAAACAATGGACGATATATACATATGGGCGATATAACAACTATCAATATTTGTTATAACAGTATTGAAAAATTGATTGGGGATATACGAAACACAATCCATACATCCAACGGGTATCATTCATATAAAACTATGAAGAGCCATCTAAACCCTTTGGTTTTAGAGCCTTTATTGGTTTTCCCGTTGCATAACACTCCAGCAGGAAGAAGCACGTTGAAATGCTGAAAAAGGAGATAAGGTGAGTAAAATATACAGAAAAGATTATTTTGCAAGGTTAACGGAGAAACGTTTTATAAAGTAAGTGACACATTGTTGAATTTAAAATAAACGCAAAAGAGAAATTAACTCTAACGACTAGTGCGAAACGTTGTCGCATGATAATGTTTTAGTCTTCATTCATCTGTCTTGCCTTGATTCCACCAGCCGTCGCATTCTGAGCTTAACGATTTCTACGGCACGCAAACATCTAAACAGATGAAATTTGGTTTGTTTCCTTGAATCCAATTTTTTTTTTATTTCTGTGACTTTTATTATGGAATTATTATACGGAAATTATTTTTTGTCCTTCCATTTCTATCTGAGAATTCGAACCCTACTCAAAATCTCAAGGAGATAGCTAATTTAGAGTATGATTTAATAATCAATATTCTAAATTTCTTTCATATTTTGGCACAAATCCATCAACGTTTTGGCCGTCTGTGGTTCTGTGATTTTATGTGAAATTTAGTATACGATCTTCTGACAAAAATCGTAAAACTGTATCAAATTTTGTACCCAATTTTTCGAAAACTTGAATACAAACACTGTTTTCTTTAATATACTGTTTCATATACTTCTTTACCTGCCCTGTTGTGCTAGAAAGAATCATATGTTGTTGCGCCCTCAAGGCAAAGGATTGGCATACAGGATGGGATACTCTCGCTGTTATCGTAAGTCCCATGGATACAAACTTTTATAAGGAGAAATGAACAGAACGAGCCGTATTTAGTTAATATACGGGAAACTCGAGTAGAGGACACTCGCGCTGGTTTTCCTTAACCACTGCCCCTTATTATGTGACGGATGCCAAAATATGAAGAGTAACTTTTTAAAAGAATTTTTTTATGAATAAAAGAGTATGTATATCCTCCTTCTTCGAAGCGGGGCATTTGAATCTAAGCTTGCTGCTGGTAAATATTTACCTAAATATTTGATAAAAGATAACTTCTTTTGTGGTTTTTAAAAAGAGATAAATTATTCCTTTGCCGTGTATGAAATACCGATGTAGCATACTCTGTAATCATGAGAAAAGCAGGCATCCAGAATTTGATGAATTATTATTTTTTCAAGTAATACACTTTTAATTTTATATCACGTCATTTTGTATTTAGGAATTGATCTGTGTTCTCTGTTTCAAAAGTAAAAATGAATAAATTTGAATATGTTTGGGAAAGAGAAATTTCCCCAAAATAATGAAATGTTTTCTTATTTATTTGCTTTACTTTTTCTATTTTATTCTACTACTTTTACAATTATTTTTTTGTTAACATACTGTGCATTAAACTACCCGATTAAATGAAGTGTAAATAAGAGCATGTTTTAAAATTCCCTCTGGAAGACAATTCGATGAGCCTTCAGCATAAGGTTGTTAAATTTTTTATTTGCTGCCTAAATATTATGTATACAGGCCGTCGAATCTTTACACAAAAAATCGTGATTTTACACCATAATGACTTTTATGAAGTTACAAACTACCAAGCATACATAAAGTTTTTTTTGTATCTCAAGACGACTCGATTCTTTTCGAATAATAATTTTGTAATTTATTGACGGTAAACGCGACAGCTATGAAATCAAAAAGTAATATTCATAAACTGTCGGCATTAAACTTATTTTATTAAGTATTCGATGGCTTTTATTGAAGTCGGAACGATTTTATTGATATAGGTAGCCTCAAGATATTAGCTCATAAAAATAGCCACAATCAGTTTTGACAGAACTTTATAAGTAACATCGCTACGTGACGTATATAAAAAAGTAAGACGTCAAAACACCAGATTTTTATATGTACCGAAGTCTTTTCTACTCAAGTGACTTAGGGACTGTCAAGAGTATCAATTCTTTTTAATTAGAAAACAAACATTTTTTTTGAACGTTCGATATCATCTGTGATATTACACAACCAGAAAAAGTGGGTAAAAGGCATATAAATCTGCAATTATGAGCTCAGAACAAGTGAGATACTAAAGGGAAAATGAATTTAAAGGACTGCTTGCATGACATTTGATTTAATCTAACTAACTTGGATTGTTCAACTTTCCAAGGTAAGTTTGATGATATTCTGATTTAAATTCTGCATATCATGGAAAGCTAAAAGCTCACAAGCTTTATTTTGCACCATTCTTTGACGATTTTGAGGGCCTGTGGAGTCTTTATATTCCTGAAGAACTTAAAATAAAAAATGGCACTTGATACACTGATGGAAATGTCAGATCAGGTTAAACTTTCCAGAGTATATCGATGGACGCGGAAAAGTCATATTCGCCTAAGATAGTTGTCAGGAGATAAACTGCCAAGAGACATTCGTATCAAATCCAAACCGCAGTTGTGTACAATCAAGCGCTGTTTAGCATCATGATTGGTTTGTGGGCATGTGTGCCAGTGCTAGACAGTTCTACACAGTCTCAATTGCTGCTGAAACCATAGTATAAAAACACACATCGAAAACAAGATTGGACATGAAAAAAATAGGGAGGAAAAAGAGAAGCAACCTTATAGAATACAATCATTGTGAATAACATGGATTTTGTCAAAATTTTACAACCCCCTTTACGAAGTCCTTATGACATTGTAAAACAGATTTATTATAGGGTATTGATGGGAAGGGGCCATTGTATAGTTTTATAGGGGAAACTGTATTTAGAATTGTTGTGAGCGAAAAGAACTTGAGAACGAATGAGTAGATTTGGATGATCTAAAATGCCTATAAAAGACTTTTAGCCAGTTTGGTGCCTGGTCTTCTATCTTTTCTGTTCTCAAGTCAGAGTGTTTTGCCGAGTTTCTTACTGGGGCTCGTTTGTTATTATGCGAAGAACTTTATTTTGAATTACTTGAATCTTGTTACGAATAGTCTTAACTGCCCACCCCGATGGGAGATGCCTGCATTAGAATGGGCCTGATTACTTTCTTATATAAAAGCACTTTGTTCTTTAGTGACAACTTGAAATATCTATCAGTCAGAGGTAAACTCAAATGAGTTTTCTCCAGAAAATTCATTTTGATATATGTCCCTGAAAAGTGAGCTTGTTGTCCAATTTCACACTATATACTCTGGAGGTTCTTTTGTAAAGATATTGTTAGCGGCGTATATACCAAGCTATTACAAGTAAATAAAACAAAACTCTTTATTTGAAATGTGGTTAACAGTTTAAGAAATATTTTTTTATTATTTATAATTCTTAGTGAACGGTCTTAGTTTGAAGAGTTAGCAGCATCAAGTATGAATGCTTGAGGTACGTCCGTCAGTTAAACAGTTGCAAGGCGTTTGCATCATTTACGGCAGAAAAACGTTCACCTCGGTTTCGATCCAAACAGTTTTACTGTTAACTTGAAATCTATCGTCGCGTCATCTTGAAACATTTAATCGTAAACCTGATGAAAAGCACGCTTTGATGAAGTCAGTAGCTTGATTTTGAAACATTTCATCGTATTTCTGATGAAAAGCACTGCTTTGATGAAATCACTATCTTGATTTTGAAATATTTCATCGTATATCTGATGAAAAGCACTGCTTTGATGAAATCACGACCTTGATTTTGAAGAAAGAACAATTCTCACAGAGAAATTAACAATCAAATTCTTTCAAGCCATTTCAAATTACCTTTCTCATTCACAGTTTGACAATCTTGTATCATTATTTTTCTGCCGATAACTTCGAAAATTCCTATTTCCTTTATGTTATTTCATTTATAAGTATATATTATTAAGTATTCATTTTCAATTGTAAGTATTATATTCCATTCTTTCTTAAAGATTTGTTTTAGGATACAAGAATCATCTCATGTTTTAAACAGGGTAATCACAAACATTGTTTACAAACTTTAAGGGCAAATTAGGCATACAGAAAAAAAGTCATTTAAAAGTCGGAGATACAAAAAGGATTTGATATGGGGATTCTTTGACAGTTAATTAAGTAAAAAAAATAATACATCTGAGGAAATAGTCTACACAGACAGAATGGAGTACACATCTAAAATAGGATGCTGTCATCCATGTATAGTTGCGGGAGAAAAAAAGGAGCCACCCCTCATTATTTCGCGTTTTTTCATCGCCTATTAAAACAATAGGTACAGGTTTTTAGGAAATAACGTCTAGTAAAAGATTCCATGCCAAAATTTTCATAAGGGGTCGTCTACATATTTATAATTGCTCTACATTGTAGTTTTCCAATGGCAGGATACCAATATACTTTTGTTTTACATGAATCACTCTCAAAAAGTCCTCTGTTGTAGCACCAGCGTAGGTTTCCGACACAATTTTTAATTTCAAATTCGATTTGCAATTGTAATGCAAAATCATTTGTGGTTTTCGTATGTCTCATCATTCTCCATACTTTAAAATGCAAGCAAAGTTTTCCTTTTTTCTGGAACATATGCCAAAAGTTACTTAAGCCAAGAAAGTTTTTGCCTACAGCTGTGGATTTGGTGTCCAAAAAATCAGGAGGGAGTTGACGGTTCTTTTTTTGTAAAATTCCTAGCATTGACAACTGTTTTCGTTGAGAGGCTGCAATAAGTTGGAAATTTTTTAAACAATATAATAAACAACGACCTATATAATTGAATTTGGGGCTGGTACATATGAACTTTTGCTAGAATATAAAATAAATATCCCTTACGCACTGCAACAAAGTGCTTGTGAAAAAAAAACCACGAGACCCTAGTGTGAGTTGTAGGGAGCCACTAGAAATTCCATTCCTTTCCCTGTAAAACTCGCACTTTCGCACAAAAAACTATAGATTCTTCTTCTCATACATTAGATGCGTAAGACAAAGGTTAAATATATCAATGAATATAAAGATAATTAAATTGCAAAACTTCAAAAATAGTATATTGTCATCGAGAACACACAAATGCGCAAAATTTGCGGTTTTACGGTGTTCCGCTGATTCCATAAGAACATAAATGAAGCAAGCTAAGCTATATATGAAAAAGAACAATTATCTGAATAGGATGCAAAAAAAGATTTATTTTTCACTTTTTAAATACTTGAAAAACCAATTAGCACATCTGTATTCTCTCTCGAAAAACAAAAGAAAGAAACAGAGATTTTTTGCGCTTCCATGTTAATTATTGTTTGACGTGTATTGTTTTTTAACTGCTAAGAAAAACCGTTCCTCGTTCTTTTGAAATTTTGCAAGAATTTAAAAAGTCTAGGAAATACTCAAGCGTGGCGGAAGTCTCGCATTTCTGTATTGGTGAAGAACATTTATTCGAAGAGCTGTGACTCTTTGAAAATCTCATTACATTTGGAAACTCTAATCCGAAACATAGTGCTGTAATAGTGATTTAGGCTTCATTCGTCTCACTGAAATAACACCACCACTGAAGTTTCCAATTTATAATTCTGCATAAGATGCTTTGAAGATAGTATCCTATCACGAACACCAGTAGATGATTTAAACACCGATCTCGTTGATGCAGCGCGAAATGAACAAAAAGAGATGTTCAACTTATGCTGTCATGATAATTTTTTTTATTGATCAACCGCAGGTTGTGCAAATCTTTATAAACTAGAGGAAGAAATGAAGAATATGCAATTATAAAATGCATTTTGAAGCTCAGTTATTATATAAAATTAGTTAAAACGTAGTAATTGCTTATTTACACGTTCTTTGTTATAAATAAAATCCAATAATTATTTTATATCAATTAATAAATAAATTATTCAAAATTAATCAAAGTGATACTAAAATTAAGTTGCGTCTAACTACATTACTGCGCAATTCAATGTAAGATACAGAAACCTAAAGGCTACTATACTTCAGCCATCAAAGCATATGGTACAAAAGGGCAGGGCATACTATCAACAAGTTAATTGGTCTTCCCGACAAAAAAATCTCCACATTGAAAATAAAATCCTTATGTCTTGATAGGAAACAAAAGGAAATGTCTTAACATTAATCGTAGTAACCGACTGCAAATTTTTGTCTTATTAAATAAACAATATGGCAGAAATTTGTTCTACTAAAGAATTCACTTCGTTTCAAGCGAGTTTTTCTTTCACCAGAAATTGATAGCCATGAATTTCATTAAATATACAACAACAATTTTCAAACACATACTAATTAATATATTCACTAAATAAAGCGTTTATGACTTTGAAAAAACACCTCATTTGGATGCCTGAATCCTTTAAGAAGTCCTTCTGTGTTTAACAGGTTATGATAAAAATAATTTTTTCAAGTTATTATTCGTCCATTAGAGTGACGGGCCACTGGTTGGTCTGCGCTTAAGGTTAAAGAATTTCGAGTCCATTTACGGCCGCGATTGCCGTAAAGTTCTTAAATACAATTCGTCTCTTTTACGACTTGCATTCTATGAACATTTCTTAGCGGGAAGTTGTCGTATAATGACGCCAAGATGACCAAGGAATGCTTACAAACTGCCATATCAGGGGCGAAAAGCAGGGTGAAGGAGAAATGTTATTCAAAAGTTGACTTCTATTCTTCTATTGATTGCCGTGAATGCGGTCGCTAAATGCTAAAGTATTGTCTGATGAATCCCAGGTATCGGATACTTCTGACGATGGAATTTCCAAATTTAGTTTAGCTATATCAAAGTCTTGTTTTGAAGCAACACAAGGGCGATTTTTGGACGGATCTCATAATTGTAAATCCGGTCATAAATATACATCAGCCGGCACTCTCCTCCATAATATTCCTTGCCACACCAGCGGGTGGACGTTTAATACTCGACGTTAGATTTGACGTGCACCAGGCCCTCATACTTGCAAATAAAAGACACTGAAAAAAGAATCATTTGAGTCGAATGTTAAGTTTAAAATATGTGCTAAGCTAGAAGTGCAAATTATTAATATTTATCTAAAGATCTTTAATTACAGAGCGTACCTTCTTTTCTCCTTTTAAAATGTTCCGTTTCTCCCATTTTCGAATAAATTCTTTTGAGTATTTTCATTAAAATTAAAGATGATTTATTATTCTAGAGTCATTTAAGTATATATTTGTCTTGATCGTAAGTTTAAATTAATATTTTTATTAAATTTTTAAAATGGTAATTTTTGCAGAGGTTTTCTTTACATTTTCAACACTCATGTTTTATAACTTTTGGGTTCTAAGAAAAATAAACATACAAATTTATTGAGGTAATATTGCATACTTTTATACCAGTTAAAAGGCATTTTCAAAATATTATCTAGAAGGTTATTTTTCCTTGCATTTTCGACTGTACTAAAAATAAGACGATGATACAATCTACTACTACCAAAAGCCCATTAGTTAATAATGGAGATAGTCCTTTCGTTCTCTGTTATATTCCAAAAATTGCTACTCTACAACTAACGCAGGAGCCTAACAGTCTCTCTTACACATACATATCGTGTACCAGACATGCGAGGGAGTTGTAAGTTTATTATTTTCAAACACCAGCTCAAAAAGTCAGTTTGTACTTTCAAATTCATCGAAGCAGACCTAGTTTTCTCATTTTTGACATGTGCTTGAATTTTGTTTTCTTTTGAAAATAGTTTTCATGTTTGTATTTTGAAATACTATGTAAATTTTTCAATTTACCAATGTCCGTATATTCTGCAATAAACATCAAAACGAAGTCAACTTGTGTGCTAATCAGTCTTTTTACTTCAAATCAAGGAAAAAATTGCACTGGTTTTTATTTATGTGCGTTTGAAACAGCACTTGTTGCTTCATGGAAGCTCAATCAGCTATTTAATGATTGCAGTCTGAGCCTGCTTGATTTTCGAAGGCATATAACAGTTGAATATTTGGGACTTTCTATTCCAAGGAAACAATCTTGTAGAAAACTGGGTGTTCAACATGTTAATGAAGATTTTCTAAAGCTTAAAAATAAACACGTTATTGTAATAAACCCAGAAAACTGAGAAAGAAAATGCCAGCTAAATTCCTGTGCAGCAAACCAACAACTATCTTTGAAAAAAGTAACGCTGGACTCCGTTAAGATGATTTCTCCCATTCAAGGTAAGTGAAAACGGATTGGATCTTTTCTATACCTTTAGGACAGCCTGTGCCCGGTGAAACTAATAAAAGTTTTGTAAGTTTTTTAAAATTTTATGTGTATATTACATAGGCTTAGAGAAACACATATTTAAGATTTTATAAAAAAAATATTAATTTTTTCAGTGCTTGGTACAATATTTGTTAACTTATTCTGTCAGTTGTGACCTGTATAAGATGTTTCAAAAAATTATTTCCTTTGATGAAAATGATTAAAAATAAAAATTACCATTTTGATATAAAAGGTGTCGCCCGAAGTCCTGTATCAACTCGATCGTTCGTCATTTCGTCTGTTTGTCAGTATATTTGTTTGTAAGGCAGTCGCGACAAAGCGCATTCGATTTTCTTCCAATTTAGCATGAATGTTACTTGGTCATTGAAAAGAAGCATCTGTAAGGAGTTTCTAATTTTTGATTCTGTTCCAAGCTGGTTGCTGTTTTAATGGGATTTGGTACCACTAAAACATTCGAATTTTGGTAATGGGGAGACATTCAATTGTTGTACTATTTCAAATTCTGGTAAAATCAGACATTTAGTTGTAATATTTCAAATACTGGTAGAAACAGACATTTAATTGTGATATTTCAAATACTGGTAAAAGCAGACATTTAATTGTAATATTTTAAATACTGATGAAAGCAGACATTTAATTGGAGTTTTGTAAATACTGACCAAGGCAGACACTTAATTGTAATTTTGTGGATACTGATAAACACAGACATTTATTTGTAATTTTGTAGATACTGATAAAGGCAGAGATTTAATTATAATTTTGGAAATACTGATGAAGCGATGTACTTGTAAATATTCTGCATTCGAGAAACAAAATGGCTGAACGTTTAAACACGGGAATGAAAAACTGTTTACAACGCATTTTCTTTTTTCAGACGAGAAACTTAACCTAAAACATTGAACAAGTCGAATTATATAAAGCGTAAAATGTTTCCTTTAATCACAATTTCTGTTTTGTTTTAAAAATTGTTAATGACATACGGATGCATAAAAACAGCAAATTGCTGATGATTCATAAATTCATTTTTTAGCTATCTTTCATTTTAATTCATCATCAGCTTGTCTTTGCGGTTCACATGCGATAGCAGCAGATTTTGCACATGCTTTGGTCGGATCCTGAATACCAGACTCCTAATTTACTACCAGATTTCCTTAACTTCTTCATTGCTGAAATGATTTTACGCATAAGCCCTATAGTTGATCTGGTATAATTTCTTTTTCCTTTATTCTTATTTTTTTCTGTGTGTGGTTGTTATTTGTTATTTTAATTTTTTTTTAATTTATTCTGTCTTTTCTGAATTTCTTTTTTCCACGTTATTCATATAAAAATAGAAAGAAAATAAATTTAAGAAAATGGTAAAATAAAACACAAACGTTACGAATACGCTGCCGTTGTAAAAGAGAGAGACGCTGATACCATATTAGAGATGTCAACTATGTGACTGGAAGTCTTCGTCCCAATTATTAGGGTTAATTTTACATCTCTTGTTCAATAGTATTATTAATTTAAATAGTATCATTATCAAAAATATGTTAGAATTGAAGCTGTATTTATTAATTTGCATTTCTATTATAATGAACAATAAAGTTTCGGGCAAAATTTAAGCTAAAATGTGTTAGTTATCTCAATAATACCGATAATTAAAAATCACGTATTTGCACGGATTTATTATTATAGAATTTAAAATCAATTCTTTAACAAAAACGTTTGTGTTATTCTTTCTTCACTTAACTTTCAATATATACAAACTGTACACATTGAGATCTCAAAAAGTTTCATTTGACCCTCTCACACAAAGCGAGGTGGTCCCGGGCGGTCTAAAAATTTCACATTTAACAGAGACGAAGGGATTCTATATCGATTTCAGAGAATTCCTCGTTCCATCGAATGGGAATTTGGAATGGGTTGGAGATCTTACGTAATAGTATGTTGAGAGTAATAAATGTTACTGTATATGGATTTAATTTTGATTGCATTTGAGTGGATCAAGGGTGCCAAACTAGTTGGCTCGCAGGATGCATGCGGCCCGCAACTAGTATCTAGCCCAGAATACATAACTTCAAGTAACAAAGTTTTATAGAAATTCCATATCTGAATTTTTTTTAAAAAAAATTCCTATTTATAAATAATTATTAATAACGAACGACAGCAATCGCTAGTGACTGATTGCTAGTCGTGTAACCTCAATCGAAGGCT
>BGPR01000133.1:1221853-1258777 GCA_013235015.1 Araneus ventricosus | reverse complement strand
TTATAACATCATCCCATTTACCCATCATAATCTGATATGGAATTACCATGAGTAGGTGGCGCCACTCTGCGTGGTATTGCGCCACTCGTATCTCAGACGCTGTTAAGAAGAATGCTCATATAATATCAAGAATAAGGAAGTGATATTATATATGTCATTTTATGTCTCTTACTTAATGTTCTGTGTCGGTACCCTACAAGAATGAAAAGGACGTAAAAATACTCCATCTTTACTAGCTATTTTGCTCTGCACATCTATTCCTCCAACAAAATAACTCATCAAAAATATATTTTAACAAAAAATTTTCCGTGAAAAATATAATTACATTTGGAAAGTGTAATCCGAAAAACATTTGCAAGATATTGCTTCAATTTTGATTAGTCTCACTGTAATACCACCACTACTGAAATTTCAAACCGATATTGAAAAGTCTGCATAAGATGCTTTTGAGTCACTATCCTTATAAAATTGTCATGTAACTTTTCTTACAGCGCTCTCTTTGGAGCCGCGCGAAATTAATAATATAGTAACCCAGATCTGTCTCTCGGTAACGCTCTGACGTCACCAACAATAAAACTCGCGCCATAGTACTGCGAGACGTTAAACAGCAACATTTCATTGGTAAAGAACCTAAATTTCAGTAATTTTAAATTTAAAGGAGTAATTTGCGTTCTAATTACAAATTTAATAGCTCTAAAGTAGTGAAATAAAATTTTCTATCTATTGATATAAAATTTATCTCTCTATGTTCAATAGTTACCGAGAAATTTTAAATTATATTAATCATATATTTCAAATTAATTTCCTTTTTTTAATATAAAGTTGTAATTTATATCATGCGCGTGATATAGTTTGGACTCCACGATGCATCTGATTATTTATTGCAATCGTGATGATATAATTTGATAATATTTTTGACAAGCAGGCATGTGCTTTGTTTTGATCGGAATTTCGAAAAAGAATTCCTTTGAAATTTTAACTTCTGACTTACGTTTAACAAGCAGAGAACTTCATGATCATTGAATTATAATAAAATTGTTAAACAACGAAAAATACTTCACAGGGAATGCCGCTTACAGAGAGGTTTCTTGAATAAAGAAATATATAAATAATATGTAAATAAAAAAATATTTCCTGACATAAAACGTATGTTTATTTTATTTGTTCTGAATCATTGTTAAACATTTCTCTCTCCTGTATATATCTATTTAAACATGCATTTTCTGCTTTATATTATAGATTTAAACACATCAAATTTGACGTGAAAGCTCTCGAATGAAGAGACAATTTGCACCCGTGATACCATGGCGGGTGATTTTCTAGTAAATAAATAAAAACGAATGCGTATTGAAATTGTTTGCTGTTGTCTATTCGCCGCTAGTTATTTTGTCAGTAGTGTCATATTATGATGTTTCGTTAAATTGTTTCCTTTTGCTAACCCTTACTGATACCATATCCATGATTAAAAAATCAATTTTCTTATGGATCGAATGGAGCAAGGTCCCGTTTCGACTCAACCGTTCGGCATTTTGTCTGTTTGTCGCTAGAGTGTTTGTTACGCAGTTACGACCAAACACGTTGTTGGATTTTCTTCGAATTTCACATGAGCGTTCTTTGAGGCCATATAAAACGACGCATGTCTAAGAGTTTTTAATTTTAATTCCATTATAAGATGGTGGTTGATTTAATGGTTTTAGTGTTTGGCGAGTCACCGGCGGGTTTGGAAATACTAAAACATTTCAGACATTTTGTCAATGGCGAGGCATTTAATTGCCATTGTTTTTATGCTGGTAAAAGTAATCGTTTAGTTGCAGTAATGTAATTTCATCCTGCACGCTTCATGTCTTTAAGACTACGGAAGGCAAGTTGAATACTTTGGTTTTGAAGCTTTAATTGTTCCAGTGAAGGGTGAACATATAGCGGGAAGGCAAAAATAGACAAATTAAATAAAGATTTACTCTAAACACTATAAAACAGTTGCGAATTTGGTAAGGTTTACTGTATAACTTTTATAACGTAAATGAAGTAAGTAACTAAGTTGAATTTAAGAAAAATGTAGAAAAGAAAAATTGGAACCTATAGTGTGAAGCATCGTCGCATGAATATGCTTCAGGGTTCATTCGTCTGTCTTACCTTGATTGCACCAGCCGTTGTATTTTTTTTTTTTTTGAATCGCTCTCATAGAGCCAGAAAAATGGAATCATGCATAGGGCTTTATCATCAAAATTGTAGATGCATTTCATATTTTTGTATAAATCCGTCAAAGTTTTGACCGCTGCCAATCTATCATTTATATGTATCAATGTGGTAATTCAAATACTCAACGAATTGGATGAATAAGATTTAGTGGATTGTCTTCCGACCAAAAATGTTAAACTGTGTGAAATTTTGAATCCAATTGTTAGAATGCAAGGAATTCAAATTCCTCATTATACTACGAAGCGTTTTATCTTATGCTAGTATACATCGAGTGCTGTTGCGTCATCCCGGGAAGTGACTCAATTATGGGCTTGATACTCCCTCAGTTATAAATCCTGCGATAGAAACACATTACGCGAAATTAACAGAGCGTGTCGTATTATGTTAATGGGCGAGAAATTCGACGGAAGTAAGCTAGGATTTTTTTTCCCTAGCGACTATACACTTATTATGTCCAAGAGGCAAAAATAGGAAGCACAGTTTTTTAAAAAACATTTTAAAATTTTTCTCGAAAACTAAAAGCGCTTGAAAAAGTTCTATGTAATTTACAGATTTTATTAAGTATATTTTCTACCTTCTAATTGTTATAAAAACATAGCTCCGGCAAAAAAAATCTTTAAAAATTTGTCAAAACACAGCATGTTTTTTGGATTCATATCGAGATGAGTTATTCGTCTCGCGTTTATGAGATATCTATGTTGGAAAAACTGTACTAATCAAATAAGGAGACATTCAGAATTACAAGAATTTCGACTTTTTCTGATAACACATTTTTATGTTAGATACTGCCATTTCGTATTTGCTTGTATTATTGTGTTTTCTATTGGAGGAGTATAAATGAATCAACTGAATACATTTGGCAAAGGAAACTTCATAAAAATAATTACCTTTTTTCCTATCTGATCCAGTTTCTTTGCTTTATTACACGTCTTCTACAATTTATCCTCTTTTAACGTACTGTACATTAAAATGCTTATTTCAATCAAGCAACAATAAAGGAAATTTTCAATTTATATATCAAAAGACTTTAAAATATATAATATTTGAATTTGAAATAAAATTAAGTGAGATTATTATATATATATATATACTATTATTACGCCACTATTATTAGAAATAGTTTGCAAAAGATAAGATGAAAAATTACATCATTATTTAAATGTTAATATCAAATTAAAATAGGTTAATATAATGCTCTTAAAAAATAAATCTGTAGTTTAATTATTAATGATGATTTAATATAGTGTATATAACATATCATAGTTAAAATATTTCACAATAAATGCGGAACTGTAATTAGTATTTAGCAACTGTAAGGAACTGTAGGGAACTGTTAGGAACTGTTAGGAACTGTAATTCGTATTCGCATCTGCATATTTGTATCAAAATTAGGATTCTATCCACCATATAGAATCAATCCATTAATGTGCTAGAAAAATCAGTCGAAATTCTTTCGTTTAAAAGGTCTGTCTAGAAGATTGGATTCAGGCTAAAAGAAGCAACTCATGTTTTATACAGAGTATTCCAGAAGATTATTTACAAACTTTAAGAGTAAGCCAAACATACAAAAAAAATTTTTTTTTGAAATAAAGCATGGGATCGGAAACGTAAAATGTTGCCTCTAGAGACAGCTCTTAATCAATGAATTACTTGAAAGAAAAGAATTATTAAAGAATTAAAAGGATAATTTGGTCACCAGACGACATGAATAACAAACGAAGAGTGTATGGACTCAAACGGCAAGTATTTTGAGCACTTTAAACACTCAAAAGGTTGGTTAAGTCATATTGCATCCTACTTGCTTTTTCCGTTTTTATGATGCCATACACAACTTGTAATATTTTTAATCATGCTACTGGGTTGTTGTACTGTTGTAAATTTATATTCCACTCAATCTGTATTACACATTTTATCTGGTGCATTCTATTATGTTATTTCATTCTTTTACAAAGAGCCTTCTGTAGCAGCAGAGAGCCTTCTGCCTACCCTCCCCATAAAGTATGAAGAGGACCTTTCTGATCCCCCTGTACATAAAGAAAATTTTCACTCTATTTAACTTCCCAGGGCAGAGGTGGTATTTCACCACACTGAAGTTTACAAAAAGATTTGTAATCTATATTAGGTACTTTTAAAATGTTATGCATTAAGACTAAGCAGATGTGCCTAGCATTTGTTCTCGTGTCCAAAAACAATCTTGGAAATTTTACGATCAGACTCGGAAGAAACGCCTAGCGCTGGTACTCATGTACACAAACCAATCTTGATGAAAACTTTTACGCTTCCTTGAAAAATTTGATTACTTCAAACAGAGTTTTCTTTAGAAGTAGAAATTTAAGGAGTAGCGCAAACTTAGTTGAAAGAGAAAAATGGCCATTGAATGGATTTATTTCTGCATACATTAAACACTAGTTTTTCAGTAGTTACGTAATGTTCAGGATTTATCGAAAAATTATTTGCTTTTGGGTACCCTTACTGCAATCGAATACATGATTAAAAAATACACAATAAGCATTAATTATTGTCATTTGTCTTATATTTAATGTTTAGGGCAAAATTATTTCCTTTTAGGGAACCATTACTGATACCATATCCATGATTAAAAATATCAATTTTCTTATTCATCGAGCGAAGCGATGTCGAGATTCCGCCTGTTTATCGGTAAATTCGGTACTGTAAATTTTAATAGCAGTATACGTGGCTGATGCAAAGACCGCTCTTTTTTTCTTGTATGATGAGCACTTTTCATAGCTGCATAAGACTGCGATTTTGAGAGTTAAACATTCCTGGCACAGTTGGGACATCTCTAGAGTGAGATGTTTCTCACTCTGTTGGCATTAGAGTTGATTTTCCCTCTAAAGTTCTTGGTACTGAAGGCTTTGAATATATTCGTGCCAATTTAAATTCCTGTGGATTTGTGATAATGATCATCACTAGGCGTTGCCAATTATTATGAGATATTTTCCCGCATATAATAAAGAAATTTTTGTCGATAATTTTCTTTGAAGATTTCTTTGAGAAAACCGTGTACTGGTACTAAGATATCTGTTATGAGTACGGATTACATATAGACAGTTCAAAAATAACCTTTATGTTACTTCAAGATGGAACATTAATATAACTAAATTCAGCTTGAAATTTCATCACTAGAAGAACCCAGCACTACGGATACCTTAGACATTATTTAATATGTAATGATCTCATTCCCAACATTCAATAGTAGCCATCCTTTGAATAACATTTCTCCTCCATGGAGCTTCTCGGCCCTGAAACGGCAGTTTGTAATCGTAAGCATTCTATGGTGCCCTTGGCGTCATTATGAGACGCCTTCCCGCCAAGAAAGCTTCATAGAATGTTGTCGTAAAAGGGACGAAGTGTATTTAATCGAGAAGACCTTAACGACAATCGAGGATGTGAATAGCCTGGAGATTCTTCAATCGTATGGGAAGACCAACAATTCCCTCCCTCTCGATGGGCTCATAACGCTGATGGACGGACTTGAGATGGTTATTTTTATCGGAATCTGTTAAGCATAGGCGAACTCATAAAGGAAGGAGGGATCTGTGGCGCTGCGGTCAAGACTTCAGACAGAGAAGTGAACTGACGAGATCGAGTTGAACGAAACTAAAAATAAATGCGCAGTTGTGAAATAATTCAGTTTCAAGTTTCGAATTTTTCCTTGTTTTGTTTTAGATATCGACGTCGCTTTTGTTATGTTAATAAAGATGTTGTTTATAGATATCGAGTTGGTCATTTGCATAATTAATTAGCAAACCGTACAAGTGTTGATCCGGACGTGATTTGAATGAAGTATTTTTAAAAAGTGCTGATCGTTTTATTTAATGCATATATCAGCGTATGTTTGGAAAAGGCCTAAAGATATCTGTTTCTATAAGCTCTGTCCCTCAAAGTAGGAAAAAGAGGAGATCTATATATTATATAATGTGCAAAAATAATCTCATTTAAAATTTTCTCATCGTGTTGTGGAAAGTTCACTTAATTAATCGCACAAAATAAAAATATATTTATATTTTCATTGGAAGTGAAGGGCAGCGCACAGGTCAATTGATGCAATAATTTAAAAAATGGTTTACATATATTTTCATTTAAATTGAATAGCATCGTAGATGTTATAATATAACCTTTGTGTCTTTTAATTCTTCGTATTCGAAGTATATACAAAGAAAAACGAGGATAGTCAAAGTAATTAACCTCACGATTTTGATGGATCTCCAAATTTGATACTTCAAAGATTCCTATAACGAATATCTTCTGGAATTGAGTCGTTCTGACTGTGGGACTGAGAACACTATATTTCAAAAAGGCCATCAGAATCGTAGGTTTCTTTCACATCATGGGTGGTATTCATCAAAGGGACATCAAAGGTCTGTCGTTTTGTGTGAATGCGAATACGATAACTCAAAACCCATACTTGCTAGATAAATGAGATTTCCCATATAATTGTATAATTATAATTACAGATTTGCATCATTGTTTGGACCAAACCTTTCAGAGGGTGACATCATATCAGTCTATCTTATGTGAAGGCACTAGCACAAAAAAGCTATAAGCTAAGAGCATGAAATTGGTTTATTGTTTTGACATCACATTTGCTTATTTAAATCAAAATATGAACTCTATCTATCGCTTTTAATAAACCGGTCCATTTCCTAGGATGATCAACCGCAATACATTTACATATAGGCTTTTTCTGATGCTCGAGTTAAGGACACTAGAAACAGCCCCTGTTTCTAACAGGGTGTTCAAAGAGGTCACTTATAAGCTTTAAGAGTAGGTCAGAAATATAAAAAAAAATTCTTTTTCGCAATAAAATATGGGATTGGAAACATAAAAGGGGGCCGCTAGAGGGAACTCTTTTCCAGTGAATTAAGTAAAAGAAGACGATACACCGAGTGAAATACTCAACCCAGATTGAGTGGAATAGAATTTTACAATAGCACACCAACACAGCTTCAATAAATACAACATTACCAGTTGTAAAACGTGACAGATATGATTGTCACAAGTAGAATAGCGTATCAACAGCACACCTTTGGAATGATTTTAATAAGTGTTCAGAAGTCGCACCTTTTGTGGAACGATAAACACTCCGAATGCTGTTATTAATACATCTGGGTTCTTGTGCTATTGTAAATTTGTATTCCATTCTAATTCCATTGCAACTTTTTTTTGGTATAAACTTTTCTTTTACTTAACTCACTAATAACGCGACACCTCTAGCGGATCCGCTTTGCGTTTCAGAACTCATATTCTCTTGCAAAAATGGCTTTACTCCATATGCCTGACCTACTTTTATATTTGTAAACGACTTTTTTTCTGTTGTTTTTGAACGACATTTCTCTAATAATTGCGAACAGCCTTTCAAAACACCCTGTACAAAAAGAAAATTTTCACTGTATTTAAATTCCAACCACAGCGGTGATATTGCACCACCAGTGAAGTTTACAACAGATATTTATGAATCTGTATGAATGTGCTCTTAATCTATTACTTCTTTTAAAATTTGGTCTAATGTTTCAAACAGTGCTCTCATTGGAGTAGTACGAAATTAACTGAAAAAGAAGAAAGTGCATTGGATAGAATTATTTCTGTCTAAATTAATCACTAGTTGTTCTGACAGTAATGTCATGCGAAAATGTTTCGAAAATTTATTTCCTTTTGGGTTCTCTCAATATCCATACTTAAAAATTTTATTAAAGTCAGTAAAGCCCGACTGAGGATATTCGGAATTAAATTCGTTGATAAACAGATTTCATATATTTGAAACAAAGGGCTTATGAACCCTCTGGTTTTAGAGCCCTTCGGGAGGAGAGCACCCCAGCGAAAAGGGTGCCATCAAGAACGCACAATTAGCGAAAAAGAATATAGACTTAATAAAATTTACAAAAATGTTATTTTCTCAAAGTTAAGAGAATAATATTTATAACATGAATATAGACAATGAAAACATAATGCGACTGGAATAAGCACTCACCTGCTTTTGTACAATAACTCTAGCTTATCCTGCATTCAGTACACTGAATATACTGAATAAGTCCTTCCTTTTTCATAAATCTTTAATAGTAATCTTGTATCAGTTTTATTAGTATATTATAAAAGAATTATTTTATTTCATTTATTTTCTATCTCATAATCTTAAATTTATAATTCATTATTATAAATTTCAGTTGCTACAAATCTATTTATCTAGAATTTGAAACCAAATGGCTTGGAAAAAATATTCAACAAAATTAATCAATAATTAGCAAATGAGTTTCGAAAATATAAAAAAAATATATTGTCATGAATAAACATAACTATATAAAATTTGAAAACAAAATCAGATAAAGAAGTGATTGAAAAATCGAAAGCAAAACTTCATTTTTACAAACGTTGAGCGAGCAATAGAGTAACGGTGTTCCGCTGATTCGAGGAGGTTCTAACATACAAACAAGTCAAGCTAATTAAAAGTTTAAAAATTGCAATTTCTGATTAGGACACTAAAACCATGTAGTTTCCAGAATTAAAATAGTACAAAAAGTAATTAGCATCACTCTCCAAAAAGGAAAGGAAAAACGTAATTTTTTACATCTTCTTGTCAATTATTTTTGATTGTATTTTTTAAGCTTACTCCTATGAAAACCACTTCCTCTTTCTTTCGATTTTTTGCTAGAATTAAAAAAGAATAGGAAATATAATGGGATAACTGATCTCTCGCTTACAGTAGAGGGAACAGCATTTATTAAAAGAGGAATGAGTGGTTGAAAAATATCCTTACATTTAGGAAATCTTCTCCGAAGCAATGTAGCATGAATTTTATTTAGGCTTGGTTCATCATCTACTACGACACGGTAACACTACCACTACTGAAGTATCAAAGCGATATTTAAAAATCTGCAGAATATGTTGTCAAATCACTCTATTCTCAAGGTATTGCGATGAACGTTTCAAGCAACGCTCTCTTTGGAGTAGCGCGGCTTAAATCAAGAAAGAACTGCTGCTACCTACGTTCAGCGTTAATTATTCTTGGAGTTGTTTCACGTTCAAGGTGTATCGTAATTTTTTTTCGTTTTGGAAATATTGTATGATGAAATAAGGTTCCCTTACTCATACAATATCGTTGAAAAAAAATAGTAATTTTCCTACTGGTAGTTAGTTATGAGAACACTTGACATCGAGTAAAAAAAAAGAAAGAAAACATAAACGCTGTTCAACATGGTCTTTAAAGGTTTAGCCATTTTTTTCGAATGCGAATTATTTATATGAGTGTCTGGTTTGATTAGTATTCACAAAATTATCTTTAAATTTCTCATTTTATCCTTATTCACAGAACTTCAATTTAATGGCTAGTCTTTACCAAAATAACCCCAATGCTTCAATGGTGCCAAACTCGCCATTGGCTCGACAAACATTGAGGCCATCAAAACGGTCGAAAAGAGAACCCTAAAAAATCCTTATATATACTTAGTTTCCAATGATTTCAAGAAACTGCCATGCTCATTCCGTAGAAAATCGGAAAACGCGTTTGGCCGTGAAAGAGTAAGAAGCAAATTTACAGACTAGCAAACGAAATGCCGAAGAAAAGAATTAAAACAGTATCTCGTGTCGTTCCGTCAAAGTGAGGGAAATGTCAGCCCAGGATAAAGCTTCGAAATTAGCTCTAGAGAAGGGAAATTCATATTCCTCCAATATAGTGTTCATGATAAAATCTGTTAAATGATATTCGTATCAAACCAAAAGCGTAGTTATGTACAATAAAACGTTTCTAAGCGACGTTTCTGTCAAGCTGATATAAATAAATCAAAATAACTTTTTTATATTTAGAGTGCTTAATAGTTTAAAAATTAAGTTAAATATTTTTTTATTCATTAAAAGGGTTTATGAAGGGTTTTAGTTCGAAGAGATAACTGCATCGAGTCTTAATACTTGAAATAATACGTCCGACAACGAAATAACTGCCTGGCTTCGGCATCAGTTACAACTGAACAGAATCATTTCGGTTCAATCAGTTTTACTGTTCACAGGAAATCTACAGTAATCTTGAATCATAATCCTCATGAAAAGTTCTGTTTTGATAACATCTGGTCAAGGATTTGGTAGAGCAGTGATGCGCAAACCGTAGGTTGCGACCCCCGAGAAAATATTTTGGGGTCGCTAAAGTTAAAGAAATTTATTTGACAACAAAAAATATTAGGCTTGTCTTCAAAAGTTGTGGTTGCGATCCCCAGAGGGGTCGCAATCATGGTTATCAGAGTTCCAGAGGGGTCGTAACAAAATTTTACACAAAGTGAGGGGGTCGGAAATGAAAATAGTTTGCGCATCGCTGTATGTAGTAGAGGAAACAAATCTTAAAAAAGATAAAATAGAAATTCTTTTAAGCCATCCTAAATTACATTTTTCATTAACAGTTTGCCAATCTGTTAACTTTTAAAATTTTCTGACGATAGCAAAGAAATTTCAAATCTAAAGAAATGATTTCGGCAACACATTTAAAATAAAGGAAAATTTACAATGATGTAGCTTTATTTCAGTAACTGAGAACACGATAATTCAAAAATGAGACAAGCTGGGCGGACGAAATTATTTATGCGATGTTTGCTCAAAATTCTTAAGTTCCTGTTACATTTTGAATGAAATTAATGAAAAAGGTAAAATCTGTCTCTCTGCCCTTCCGCATGAATTTAAACACGATAACTCAAACACCTATTACATAGATATAAGAAATTTATAATAGTTTTTATAATTAGAATTATAGATCTTTATCTATGTTGTAATCAAATTTATCGAAGAGTGACCACATATCAGTCTATCTTCTCGGTCTATCTTATATGATGTCAATAACAACAAAAAGCTGTAATCTAAGATAATGAAATTTGGTATATGGTCATGACATTTTATTAGCATACTTGTATCAATATATGAACTCTATCTATCACATAGTATTAATCGATCAAAGTAAAATAATAATTGATAGCAATACATTAAATATAAGGCATTTCTTAAAGATTGGCTTAGGATAAGAGAAACAACTGATATCTTACATAGGATGCCCAGAACTGTCTTTTAAAATATTAATGGCAAATTAGGCATTCCGAAACAAGTCATGTTTGGAATAAAAAACGGGGTCGGAAATGCAAAGCGGATTCGCTGCATTTCCGATTCCATGTTCATGGTTCACTGACAAATCTTTGTCAGTGAATTATGTAAAAGAAAAGGATGCACCTGATGAAATAGCAATTCAAACTTAATGAAATAGAAAGTTACAGTATTAAAATAAACCAGTTGCAGGGATAGCAACATGCGTTGCGTGTATCGTCTTAGACGGAGAGTGTTTTCAGCGTTTACTTCAAGTATACCAAAAAGTTGTTGATACTGCTTGCTACTTGCCGTTATCATATTTCTGATGCTGGTCAAGACTTATAATGTTTCTATTTATGATATTGTTTAGTTTTAATTTTGTAGATGTTTATTCCATTCAATGACTGCTATATATTTCATCGGGTGTATCGTTTTCTTTTACTTATTTCACTGACGAAAAATAAATGACAAAAAGCTTTCTGTAGCAGCACAATTTCAGATTTCCGATATCATGTTCAATTACAAGAATAATTTGTTTCGGTATGCTTGACCTCCAATTAAATTCTGCAGACGACCTTTCTGAATACCATGTACAAGAAGAATAATTTCAATGCATAAAACTTCTCAGAGCTGAGGTGGTATTGCACCACCAGTAAAGTTTACAACAGTTATTCATAAATCTATATAAAGTGCTCTTAAGTTGCTAAGCTGTTTTTAAAAATACTCCAATGCTTCAAAGCAGCGTTCTTGATGGAGAAGCGCAGAATTAATTTAAAGAAAAAACTGATCATTATATAAATTTACTGCTGTCTACATTAAGCATTAGTTATTCAGAGAGTAGTATCATATTCAAGGTGTATCTAAAATTTATTTCCCTCCTGGTATCCTTACTGGAACCGAATCCGTGATTAAAAAAATTAGTGAAAATCGTTTTTAAAACTAACTCTGCTACTAGCGTATTTGAAATGTTGTTTTTTTATTTAAATTGTTTCTAATATTTAGTCTTTAATTTAATGTATTACTACAAATATTACGGATATTAGAAATTAATTTTTTTTCTAGAATTCCCAACCAAATTGCGTTTTTTCATGTGGAATAAAAATTTAAGCAAATCAATCAATAAATCGATAATTAAGTATCAAAAATATAAAAACACTAAATACTATGGATAACATACAAGTTTTCAAAATTTGAAAATTCTATCAGATAAAAAAGTGATTGAAAAATCGATAAAAAAATATTCCATTTTTAAAAACATGAAACCGGAGTTAGTTTACCGTGTAGCGCTGATTCACTGATAACCTTACATGAAACAAGTGAGGCTAAGTAAAAATGGAAATAAAATTTCTTTTCAGGACATCAAATCAAATACTTTTACTATTTCAAAGTGTTCAAAAAGCATTTAGAGCTGTGTTCTGTATCAGAAACGAAAGGAAAAACATTTTTTTTTCATATGCGTTTTAATTATTTTCGCTGTGAATCGTTTTATTTTTCTGCTATTAAAGACACTTTCTAATTCTTTCGAGATTTTGGAAGACTTTAAAAACACAAGGAAATACTGAGGAGCACCGAAGCTCTCGCTTTTCTGTACGGATGAAGAATATTTATTTGAGGAGGAATGAGTCGTTGAAAAATCTCATTTTTTGAGGACTACTCAAAAAATATAGCATACGGTTATGGAAATCGAGGCCCACATGAAACATGTTTGCGGTGCGGCAATTATGACAATATATTGCAAAATTTTAAACAAAATTTTGTAGTTTATTTTTTAAAAATTCTAATTACACATAATTATTAAAAACGAGACACACCATGACCAGAAGTCATGTTACAACGACCAAGGTTTCCAACACCAATAGCAGCGATTATTTTAGCAGCTTATATTAAAATAATCGAGCTCCAATACTGTTAAGATTTGGAGGCAAAATTTAATGAAGTTCGGACGTCTGTAATTTTAGAAATATTTGCTTGTCTTGTTTGGAAACTCTAGAAGATTAGAATGGGAAGTTATTTCCATGTTTGGAAGTACTTATCGGTCCGAGCAATTTTTTTCCCATATCAAAGAAAATAACTTTTTTAGATCCAGAATTACTGATATTCACCTTAGATGAGTTTCGAAATTAATCTCTGAAGATAAGCTTTCCCTCGAAGTAGGAAAGAGAAGATACCCAGGAGTCAGGAAGAAAAGGTTAACTTTATAATAGTTCTTTTTTTTATACTGTGTTTTCAAAATAATTCTAGATTTCTATAAAAATTTGAAGGGCTTTTTTTCGGTCTACATAACCTTTCAATTGCTTTTTTTTTGCCCTTGATATCATTTATGTCTGACACCCTTGCCGTAGCATGATAATGCTTTTGGCTTGATTAGTTTCAATTTATACCACCACTACGGAAGTTTCCAAATGATATTTATATATCTGCGTCAGTTAATGTGAACTTACCTTCTATATTGGTTTGATATAAGGTTTTAAACAATGCTCTCTTCGGAGAAGCACGAAAGTAATAAAAAGAGACAACTTGCCATGCAACGATTTGCTACTATCTGATTCGGCACGAGTTATTTTGTAAGTTGGCTCGTATTCTAGTTGTTATCACAAATAATTTCCTCTTTGAGAACCCTTACTGACACCATTTAAAAATAACAATTTTCTTATTTACGGACCGAAGCAAGGGCGCATGTTACAATTCGACCGTTTGGCATTTTGTCTGTTTGTCGTTAAATTTGGTTTGTTTCGCAGTTGCGACAAAATACGTAGTTCGATTTCTTCAGATTTACCAATAATGATCTTTGAAGTTTTTAAAAAAGATGCATGTGTAAGTCTATTTATTTTTTGGTTGAATTTCCAGATGCTGGTCGTTTTAATGATCAAGTAATTTGCCAGTTTAACAGCATTAAAAATTTGATTTTATTTGCTAAAGGCGAGGTATTTAAATATAATTTTTTTTCATATTTGTTAAAACAGACATCTAATTGTTACTTTGTAAATACTGATGAAAGCAGAGAGTTGTGAAAAAAAATCGCATTGGAAAAAAGAAATGGTTAAGGCTATAAAATGGCGATGAAAAATAGATTATAGTGATTTTTTTAAAGAAATGTCTACTGTTCTCAGAACTACTAGGTGGTACGTTGAAATGATTAATCTTTAAACACTCGAAGAGAAACTAGTAACTTATTTTATTTCATAAAAACATAAAAGTACGTTGCGTTTTTACATTTTTGCCTGGATTGTTAAATATTAACTGCTAAACTTTCGTAGGTTTTTATTTGGAGTTAAAAACGAGAGACACCAAATTTATTATGGATATGATATTTTGCGCTTAAGTGTATTAAGTTTTATAGCACTCGGTAATTGTTTTCGGTATCTTCCAAATTTGCAGTTTTAACCTTTATACTTATATATTAAACCAAAAATTGAAAAGAAAGCTAAAATATAACAATTAATTTATTGATGTTATTCAATCATTAATTGGAAAATTAGGAACAAAAATATATTATAAAGAAAAACAAAAAGATTCGACAATACATCTCATCTGCAGATATATGTTACAATAGTTTTCAAAAATAGATATCCGAAACGTAATCCATTCATTTAAAATTAAGTAGAACCAGCTGAACCCTTTCTGTTTAGAGCCTTCCCAGATAGCATGCACATTTGCAACAAGTTTGATTTTTCTTGATATTAGCTGTCATGAAAAACTTGATGTGTCAACTTTGAAGCAAACTTCTTGCAAAGTAACAAAGCATAATCGACCAACCCACTTGCAAACAAGTTTGCTGTGAAGTTGTTATGACGAACTTCACACTACGATTGCAAAAAAAGTTTGCTGCAAAGATGATGGCACACTTACAGATAATCTTTGTCTCTGTTTTAAAAACATCCGATTTTTAATAGCATCTCCTATACAGCCCTTCTTTTATTAATTCAATAAATCAATGATAATTTGTAAAAAAATTAACTTTTTTATAAAAAAAAAAATTGAAACATTTTCCATCTTTTTACTAAATATAGAACTCGCACTTTAAAGAAAACTATATTGCTCTTTTCTTAATGTTGAAATTTTAAGGTTCATAAACAAAATTAAACGTAAAAAACAGTCAATGTTTGTTGAAAAATAATAACCTACATTTTGTCCCATTTTAAAAGTAATTACTTTTGGACCCTAATTTCAGAATTTATTCTACTAGCAAAACGTAGTTATTAGCGAAAATTGCTCTCTCTTTGACTTCAGATAATATTCTCAACACAAAATTACAAAATCAATGAAATCAAGAAAACAGCTTAAAATAAATCGTATGCGCGATCTATTAGCGCAATCTATATTCTCATCTCAGAGTCTAGCTGGCTGAGTGGTGACAGGTTTAGGAAGCGAGATGTCGGGGGTTGGAATCCAAGGTTGTGTTCGTACTCTGTTTTGCTATAGTTTCCAATGAGTTTGACGCAGCAAGCTTGTGACAAGTTTGACTCATGGTGACTAACTCGTTTGAGTTAACTTGTTTCAAGCTTGCACTCTTGCCGTGTCAAATTTGTTCCAAGCTTGCAGATTTGCAGAGCAAGATTGCTGCAAACTAAAATTGCTATCTGGATTAATTGTTCCTCTTATAGAACACCCCAGCAGAAATGAAACCTACAAACAAGTTGAAATGGTGAAAAAGAAGATAAGTTGAGTAAAATTTACAAAAATATTAAATTTCCTTGGTTAAAGGAAAAGGCTTTATAAAGTAAATATAGTAAGAGATTAGGTTCAGTTTAAAAAACACGCCGAGTATAAAGAAACTCGAAGCTTTGTGGCATGATAATGTTTTAGGTTTGATGTATCTTCTTTGTCTTTACTGCTAGTGCCGTTGCATTCTGTGAGTAACGATTTACGAGTAACAGACAGCTAGACGGATGAAATTTGGTATGTGAATTTTGTTATGAAATCCGCGTACAGAAATGCGTGTCCTTCCAACTGTGCGCATACGAACACGACAACTCAAAGAGCTATTTAAATGACGTTTACCGTATAGTTTAATCATCAAAATTTTAGATTAACTCATAATTCCTCATCGTCCTTAAATAAAGCGATATCAAAGAACAGATATTACGAAATAAAGCAGTATCTTCATTTTAACGATAACTTACAACTTGACTTGAGTGCTAGATATTTCAAAGTGAGGCCCCTTTATGATCTGCTAAACAAGGCTCTTCAACAATTCTGAGTATTTTCTGAATCTTTAATACTGTTGAAACAGCCTTTGTTGCTTAATAGGAGTTTCAATGAGCTATTTAGTGATTGAAAGTCTGAGCCTGCTTGATTTTCAAGTAAAAATGACAATTTCCTATTTGGGACTTTCTATTCCAAGGAAACCTTGCAGAAAACTATGTGTTCAACGTGTTAATTAAGATTTTCTAAAGTTTAAAAATGAACATTTTATTGTAAAAATCCCAGAAAACCGACAAAGAAGATACCAGCTCAAACCCTGTGCAGCAAAATCAACAACTGTTTGTAAAAAAATGTAACGTTGGACTATGCTTAAGATGCCTCTTCCCTTTCTACCTATGTTAGTACTAATAGCAGTGGATTGTACTATTGTCCTATTTTTAGGACAGCCTGTAACAAAACTAATAAAAGTTTTCAAAGTTGTTTGATTTTAAGTGCATACATAGGCTTAGAGAAACACATTTTTAAGATTGTATAAAAAAAGATATTATTTTTTTCCATGCTTGGTATAATATGAGTTAAATTCCTATTTTGGCACAAATCTGCAAATTTTTGACCGTCTGTAGGTGGTAATTTTATGAATTGAAATTTGGAATACAATCTTCTGACGAAAACAGTAATTTGATACAGTTGTATCAAATTTTGCATCAATTTTTCGAAAGCAAGAACACAAGGTGGGTCATAAGTCTCCATACAAATGGTTTTAAGCGGTATGAAGCGGTGTGAAAGCGGTTTTCATTTTGAAGAAGTTGAACCAAATGAAAAGAGATACCGCTATTAGAAAAAAAACGGATTATTATTATTATGTTGGCTGGGTGTCGTACCACCTATCGTGTAACGCTTACTTTCAATTCAATGCGCAGAACACAGGTAAAACATGATATTGTGGCATTACTTATCATAAAAGTCAATAGGATAGATTCCTCCGCCGATGCAAGCAGATCTGGAAGCCCAAAGACGGCAACAGATGAAGGTATGTCGCCATAGGTACTGTCAGCAATGTCCAGCGAATGGCATCCGACATTTCTTTGCTCAAATGGGAATCTGCTAACGCAATGTCATGCGCAATTTAAGTGCTAACAAGTGGCACCCATGGAAACTGCAGATGTTGCAACATCTGACAGAGGACGATCCTGACCGTAGGGTAGAGTTCTGTGAGTGGGCACTGAAAATGCACGAAAATGTTTTAGTCAAAATTGGTTATAGCGATTTTCAATGTGTGCCCACGTGGGAGAAACACATGTGGAACATATCATGCAACAGTAGCATCATATGATAACATTTGTAAGTATAAAATAACTATTAGTCACCTCTTTCAGCATTTGTATGGAGTCTTATGACACACATTATTGATACTCGCTTTTCTTTATTATACTGTGTCATACTTTAAAGTTTTTAGATTGAGTGATGCTTCATCAGTCTTTATGGCAGAGATGACTGCAATTCGAGAAGCGGTCTCCACTGCTGTCGATTACTAAGGCATACAATACTACTTCAAAATATGCTCTCCATGTTCTAAGTGGCTTTCCACCTATTGACCTTAAGGTCAGAACTGATGTTATGACTTCGCACTATATTTAACGTATTAAAAATTCTCGTGAAATTGGTGGCCTTCAGAGTTTTGATTTTGAGATGGCCAGAGAGCCATGGGAGGTGGTCAAAATTAGCTGGTCACTATTTGATGAGAGCCAAACCTTTGGAAACGGTATATATACTGATGGCTGGAAGATCCAGAACTGAGTTGGGTGTGTCTTTGTTCACTTCCAAGAAAATGATGAGATTTTCTCAGAACTATTTCGACTGTCTGATGAGGCGACAGTCCTTATAGTTGAGGTTGTGGCAATTCGGCAGTCTGTTAAGTATATTACTGGAAAACAACTGAGGCAAGCGAAAATAATTTCGGACTCCGATATGCTCTTATATCCTTAACTTCGGTGCATGACAGACAAATAATTATTAATGAAATCAAGGATAACACAAGGAAATATTTAGGGGACATCCAGTTAATTAGGATACGGGCTCATCGGGCATTCGAAGAAAACGAACGTGCCGATCAGTTGGCAAAGATGGCCTTGACAAAGGATCATGTGGATTTTTTTTGTCTTTCAAGAATTTACATTGCCACAATAAACTAGTTGCAGGAATACC
The DNA here is from genome assembly GCA_013235015.1 of Araneus ventricosus. Lineage (NCBI taxonomy): Eukaryota > Metazoa > Arthropoda > Arachnida > Araneae > Araneidae > Araneus > Araneus ventricosus. The sequence continues at coordinate 1,240,153 of BGPR01000133.1, read as the reverse complement.
AACATGCGTACCGTGTATCATGAAGGAAGACCAAGCTTGTGTAAGTGATTTGTGCGTTATTTTTAAGTACTTCTAAAGTTCTTTGATCCTACTGCGTCCTACTTGCCATTATCGTATTTAAGATGTTGCACATAACTTATAATGATGTTGGTTATGCTACTGTCTAGTTATATTGTTATAAATTTGTATTCCGTTCAATCTGTGTTATACATTTCATCTTGTGTATCGTTTTCTTTTACTCTATTCATGGACAAAGAGCTCTCTGTAGCAGCAGCACCTTACTTTTCGACATCATGTTCAGTCACAGAATGATTTGTTTCTGCATGCCTGATCTCAGTTTAAAATTTGTTGACGACTGTTATGAACACCTAGTATAAAAAGAAAGTTTTCTTCCATTTACCTTCATTGAGCAGAAGTGCCTAGCATGGGTGTTCTTGTCAACAAAACAATCTTGATTGATTTAATTTCCCAAGGCAGCGGTGGTATTGCATCACCAGTAAATTTTACAACAGATATTTGTAAATCTGTATCAAGTGCTCTTAATCTAGTATTTCCTATTTGAGATTGGGCTGATGATTCAAACAGCGGTTTCGTTGAAGCAACACAAAAGTAATTGGAAAATAAGAACGGGAGTTACATAAAATTATCCCTGTCTACAATAAGTACTAGTTATCTAGAGATTTTGGTCATATTCAAAGTGTATCGAAAAATTATTTCATTTTTCGTACCCTTACTCAAACCATGATTAAAAGTTAAGTCTAAACTGTTTTTAAAATTCAAGAGTCTGTTAGCGCATTAAAACGCAGAATTCCTTTATTTTAATTATTTATATTTTTTATTTTGAATTTGAAAAATTATTATTAAATATATTACGGCTACTAGAAATCATTTCTTTTCTAGAATTCCTAACCAAATTGTGTTTTTTTCGTGTGAAATAAAAATTGAAACAAATAAATCTATAAATAGATAATTAAGTTCCAAAAATATTCAAATTGTATGTTGTTAAAAGAAACATACATGTTTGTAAAATTTGAAAATTCTATCAGATAAAAAAGTGATTGAAAAATTGATAAAAATAATTCCATTTCTTTCCACATGTAACCCGAATCCTGGAGAGCAGTCAGTTTTGCGGTGTTTGGGTGATGTATTGAAAGCCTATCATGAAACAAATCAAGCTAATAAAATATTTAAAAATAGCAATTTCTGATTAGGACACCAAAGCATATAGTTTTACGGTTCAAAATTGTTCAAAAAGCATTTAGAGCTGTGTTCTGTATCAAAAACGAAAGGAAAAACAGATTTATTTATGCGTTTGCGTCTTAATTATTTTCGCTGTTCGTTCGTTGTACACTGTTTTAGCTTACTGCTATGAAAAATGCTTCCTCGTTCTTTCGATATTCTGAATGAATTTTAAAAAAGGTCTAGGAAATTCTCAACTGTGTTCGCTCTCTCTTCCTCTGCACTGGTGAAGAACATTTATTTGAAGAGGAATTGAGACGTTGAAAAATCTGCTCACATTTGGGAACTCTTGTCCGGAACGTCGTAGCATACTAATGCTTAAGACTTGATTAGTCTCACTGTATACCACCACTACTGAAGTTTCCAAACGATATTTATAAAACTGCCTAACATAAATGAAGTTTCTACCATAACAAAAATGTTCACTAACGTTTTAAATAGCGCCCTCTTTGGAGCAGCTCGAAATTAATAAAAAGAGAAGAATGTGCATGACAACAATTTGCTGCTTCTATCAACTATCCAGATATTCTGACAGCTGCTTGGTATTCCAGGTGTATCGCAAAATCATTTCGTTTTGTTAGCACTTACTGATTCCATATCCATGATTTAAAATAAATATTTCCTTGTGGATCGAGCGAAGCGACGTCCTGTTTCATCCCGACCGTTCGTCATTTCTCCTGTTTGTTGGTAAATTTGTTATGTAGTTTAGACCGAACGCGTTGTTATATTTTTTTTGAAATGGTCTTGAAAACAGTAAAAAAATGACACGTATGAAGGATTTCTATTTTTTTTCATCCTGTACAAATATAGACTCATTCGCTTTAATTATTTGTAAAAATTCATAATGTCAGCATAACTTAATATAATTAATCGAAAAAGGAACAAAAAAAATGTTTTAAATCATCTAAAATCTTATAAGTTTTTATGTAACTTTAAAGAACAGAATCGGTTCTTGGACCTGCCATCCGTGTAGAGGAAAAACGCTTTCTTAAAAAAACACGTGTGAACTCTGTCACTCGTTACTATGGGACCATGCGACGATTTGCCAGCGAAACCGGAGCTGTTTCATTGGGGAAGGATGATACGCGCGCGACGAGAACTGGTTACACAACTTTGTCGCGGCAGTGTGAACAGCGCCATTAAAAAACAAGGGGTCATGTGTCGGCTCACAGCCACAGCTTTCGCCGAAAACGAGGCATCTGTTCGTGGCCTAAGAGTACTGCCCTTGTTCGGGCAATGCCTGTATCATTGTATCGTACCTAATAAATCCCGCCCTCCACATGCTAGTGGGGCGGCTCTTTCCCCGCTGGTCCACTCCCGGCCTTACACCCTTCTTGGGTAGGCCGGGCCAATGTGGGTATTTTTGTACCACACCATTTAAGTCTGCATAAGATGTCTGCCTAGCCTTTCGGGAGAAATTGTAAAAAATGTAAAAATCCGAAAGTTTCCGGAAACTTCGCTCATATAGTGTATTTTTTCCTAACATTCCATCTGCCACACACCCTTTCCCTCCTGGACCTGGTTACAGTGTTTCCGTCCCATCTAGATATATTGGAAAACACTACTTCATTTAAAATTGGCGTTACCAAAATAAGGAGACAGTTTCAAATACCCTTGTGAAAATTCCCTGTTTCATCCGAAATAAAGTTGAAGGACGGATATTTGTAGAACCTGACATCAGAAAACTGATGAAGAAAGAACTTTTGAGCGAATGGAAGCAAACAAGAGAACAACTACCACTCCAACCGAAGCAATTCATTCTTTAAAAAATATTTTAAAAGCGCAAGCAAAGAGTTTAAAAATGTAACTATAAAATGCCAATCATGATTTCAAATCCTCTCCCTTGAGAGTTCGTAAACATTTTCGCTAATACCGACAGCCCTCTGTCATCTTCTTAATAGCTATTTTGTTAGGTAATAGGTTGTTAAACCAGTATCCCAACCAAATGTCGAACTTAGTATAGAATAAAAATGAAATTAAATTTAACAATCAAGTAATAAATAAGTTCCGAAAATTCTGAAATGGTATATTGTACTCGAAAAAACTCCAGTGTGCAAAATTTGAAAAATCTAGCAAATGGGACTGAAAAATCGGTAACAAAACCAACAAACGAGAAGTAAGTAAAGTTACCAAAAGTTTAAAAACATCAATTATTTGATTAAGACGCCAAAAGAAATATAGTTTTAAGCATTCAAAGACTGCAAAATGCAATTTGCGTCTGTTTTTTCTTTCGAAAAACAAAGAGAAGCCTTTTTAAATCTGGATCCAATTATTTTCGTTATGTACGCTATGCACGTTTCGTATTGCTGTGAGAAACACTTCCCCCTTCTTTAGAGATTTTGCAAGAATTTAAAAAGAATAGAAAATACTGAACCGTGGAGGAGGTCTCGCCTATCTCTAGTGGCAAAGAACACTTATTCGAAGAGGACTGAGATGTTGAAAAATCCCCTCACTTTTGGAAAATCGAGAAAAAATTGTTTGTTTAGATTTTTTCCTATCTCTCTTTTCTCAGACTTCGTTTTTATAGAGGGAACTTCTTGATGTTTTTTTTCACATTTTATTCCATATTTATTAGATTTTATTATTTTTTCATTTTTTGCTTATTTTATGTATATTCTATATTTTTTATGTGTATCTGTATTTATTTATTATTTATGTTTGCAATTATTTATCATGTTGGCTGTTCATATTTTATTGTATTTATATTACCATTTGTATCATGTATTGTATTATTTTACTTATATTGTTTTTTATCGTATTACCTAATTTTTTGTATAATATTGTTTTGTGTAGTATTACTCTAATATTGGTATTGACATTTTTCTTTCAGGCGACTCGTGACATGCTTTACACCCTTTAGGTAAGCAGGGTCGGCGTGGGTGATGAAAATAACTGGAGTCCGAAACATCGTAGCATCATAATGATTTAGGCTTGATTCGTCTCTCTGTAATACCACCACTATTGAAGTCTCCTAAAGATATTTATAAATTTGCATAAGATGCAATCGCGCCATTATCTCTATACGGCTGTTGACAGAATGTTTTCACCCTTTCAAGCTCAGTACATGTTTCATTTATTTCAAAAATGAGTATTAGACATGCAGCTGATCATAAATATTTAAATTAAAAAAAGTAGCATTTTTTATTTTTTTTATTTTCAAGAAATTTGTGGTTTCGCAGTGAAACCAATGAACGATAACGGGGTATTTTTTCCTCCGAATAAGTTACCATCGGAATGCAATTTAAATTATTTATTTATAAGTATACGTGAGTATTCAGGAAATTCAACCTTCAAAAAATTCAATATTACTTTCAAAGCTTCAATTTTAAAAAAAATCAATTTGTACTGGAATTATCATCATTTTCTTTCTCTTAGAGTTCAAAAGCAATTCAGCTCTTGAATTGCCGATATCTTGTGAATACTAGTAGTACTGAACAGGAATTTTTATATAAGTTGGCTTATATATCTGGCTTTTAAGTTATGAAAGAAAAATTACACTATGTTTCGCCCATGCGCAGTAAAGCAATGCTCAATATGTGGTTTCACTGCGAAACCAATGAACGCAAAAGGGTTAAACAGCGCTCTCTTTGAAGCAAAGCAAAATTAATGAAAACAATACAACGTGTATTCTAACGATTTGATGCCACTCTCTTCGATTGCTACCAGATATTCCGGCAATTGAGTTGTCTTCAAGGGGTTCCAAAAAATATTTTGGGGTTCCTATCCTTTTGAGAACAATTACTAACACCATATCCATGATTAAAAATAGCGAATTATTATTGATCAAGCGAAGCCAGGCCCTGTATCAGTTCTGCATTTCGTCTGTTGTCTGTAATTACTAATATAATAAATAGCCCAGATCTCTCTCTCGGTACCGCTCTGACATTACCAACAATAAAACTTGCGCCATAGCACTGCGAGACGCTAAACAGCATCATTCCATTGTTAGAGAACCTAAATTTCAGTAATTTTAAATTTAAAGGAGTAATTGTGGTTCTAATTTCAAATTTAATAGCTCTAAAATAGTGAAATAAAATTTTCTATCGATTGATATAAAATTTATCTCGCTATGATCAATAGTTCCCGAGAAATTTTAAATTGTATTAATTATATAATTTAAATTAATTTCCGTTTTTTTAATAGAAAGTAGTAAATTACGTCAGTGGTATATCATGCACGTGATATAGTTTGGACGCCACGATGCATCTGATTATTTATTGCAATCGTGATGATATAATTTTATAACATTTTTTGTCTTACGTTGGACAAGCTGAAAAATTCATAGTTATTGAATTATAATAAAATTGTTAAACAACAAAAAATACTTCACACGGAATGTTGTTTACCAAGAGGTTTTTTGAATAAAGAAATATGTAAATAATATATAAATAAAAAACTATTTCCTGTCAAAAAACGTATGTTTATTTTATTTGTTTTCAATCAATGTTAAACATTTCTCTCGCATATATATCCATTGAATCATGTCAAACTTGGCGGGAAATTTCTAGAATGAAGAGGCAATTTGCACCCGTCATACCATAACGGGTGAGTTTCTTGTTCAATATAGTGGTCGTTTTAATGGTCTCAATCTTCGGCAAGTCAATGACGAGTTTGACACCACTAAAACATTTGAATCGTTTTGGTAATGACGATATGTTTAATTGTAATTTTTTTCATATTGATAAAAGCAGAAAGTTAATTGTTATTTTGCAAATACTGATAAAAGCAGAGACTTGAATGAATAATTCGTTCTCGAAGAAATAAATGGCTAAACAAAAGGCGAGGAAGAACCTGTCGTAGTGATTTTTTTGAACGCGTTGTATGTTTTTAGCAGAATTTCTATTTGGTGTGTCGAAATGATTTAGTTTTTAACTAGTGGCTGGTTTTTATTTCCTAAAAATAAAGAAATTTCTTATCGTTCTTACATTTACATTTTGATTTTTGAAAATTTTCTAATCAACTTTATAGGCTATTTGTGGTCTTGTGAAAAGGTAGAAATACATTTACTAGGGATTTCATGTTAGCAATCGGAAATTATTTTCTGGATCTTTCAAATTTGTAATTTGAATTTTTGGGCTTTTAGTTTAAACCGAAAATTTAAAAGAAAGCTGGAAGGTGTATATATATATTTTAATTTCTATGTGTCAATCATTTAATGGAAAATTAGAAAGGGAAATCTTTATATATAAAAGGCAATTATCATGACTCACAAACTGACTCACTCATCTTGAAATATCCCAAACAACTAGGACTAGAAACTTGAAATTTGGCAGGCGGTTGCTTCTTGGGTAGTAGGCGCTTACTAAGAAAGAATTTTTCGAAATTTTAATTAGAATTTATTATGTATAAAAATTACTTTAAATTTTAACGTTTTTCCCGTATTACTTCGGATCCTATTATCGCAAAAACACCATATTTTTACATCATCTTAAAGATAAAAAAAATTAGCTTTTCTATGAAGCTGATCTTATTTCCATGAGACATTTTGTTCAATTACAATTAATGTTTCAAAATACGTCAAAAGATGAATTGTAACAATGTTTTTATTGCAAATAAAATTCAAAACAGCTCATTATTTCAGCAAATCTTTTATTCACACGCTTTTGCAATTCTTGCTGTTGTGATAGTATAAATTGTTTTCTTGGGAAATTAACTCCAAAGCAGAATTTTCAGTTTAGTATTCATTGCATTGCTGAAATATTTTATCGCACCTGCTTCAAAGTAATATTTTTATAAAGCGTGGCAACATATATTTGATTTCAGGTTTGTTTGTTTTTACTGTGTGTGAGGTAGACTGAAATAATTTTCATCCTTTCTTCAAAAATTTAATCACATGCTTTCCAGCCATTTTAAAATAATGAGGCATGGAAACGCTTTCAAATTTATGGATATTACATTATAGGTAATTTTTTATTAAAATTTTGGTTAGGCTTAAGAGTACGGTTCTGTCGCCAAACTTGAATTTCCTCGAGTGATAACTAATCAAATTTGATATTAGATTTAGCACAGTGCAGAACTTATGGTAGGACGTCATCTTCACGGTAGAGGAAAGAGCCGTGAAGTTGGTGACGGTATCTTATCGTCTATATTACTAATATAATAGCCCAGATCCTTCGGTAACGCTCTGACGTTACCAACAATAAAACTCGCTCCATAGCACTGCGAGACGTTAAACAGCATTATTTCATTGCTACAGAACTTAAATTTCAGTAATTTTAAATTTAAAAAAGTAATTGTCCTTCTGATTTCAAATTTAATAGCTCTAAAATAGTGAAATAAAATTTTCTATCGATTTATATAAAATTTATCTCGCTATGATCAATAGTTCCCGAGAAATTTTAAATTACATTAATCCTATATTTCAAATTAATTTCCGTTTTTTAATAGAAAGTAGTCAATTACATCAGTAAATATCATGCGCGTGATATAGTTTGGACGCCTAATTGTATCTGAATGCAATCGTGGTGATGTTGTTTTCTTGCCAAGAATTAAATTAGCCACCAGTGACGTAAATCTACCATTCGTTCTCAACCGCCGCCAGTTCCCGTAATTCCAGCTTACACGATGACTATCAAGAAATCGCAGGGGCAAACTTTCGATCATGTTGGAGTTTACCTCAATGAGCCTGTCTTTTCACATGGACAGCTCTATGTTGCACTTTCAAGGTCTAGGTTTCCCAATCACGTTAAAATTTACATAAAGACATCTGAAGTAAAATGATAGTTATTAAACAACGAAAAATACTTCACACGGAATGCTGTTTACCAAGATGTTTTCTGAATGAAGAAATATTTAAATAATATGTAAATAAAAAAAATATTTCCTGTCATAAAACATATGCTTATTTTATATGGTTTCAATCAATGTTAAAGATTTCTCTCGCATATATATCTATTTAAACACGTCAAATTTGAAGGGAAATCTCTCGAATGAAGAGGCAATTTGCACCCGTCAAACCATGATGGGTGATTTTCTAGTATATGTATGTAAAAGGCAAATACCATGACTCACTCACTGATCACGAAATCTCCCAAACCATTAGGCCTAGAAACTTGAAATTTGGCAGATGGCTGCTTTTTAGGTAGTAGGTGCTCACTAAGAAAGAATTTTCCGAAATTTTAATTAGAATTTTAATTTCTTAAAAATTACCTTAAATTTTAACGTTTTTCCGCAATAACTTAAGAGCATATTATCGCTCAAAATTCATTTTAACATTATCTTAAAGTTAAACATTATCTTAAAGTTTAACATTATNTTAAAGTTAAACATTATCTTAAAGTTTAACATTATCTTAAAGTTAAAAAAATAGCTTCTCAATGTTATTACCAATGTTACTACCAATTTTATTTCCATGCAACATTCTGTTTGATCTTCTGGTTTCTGGTGGAACGGCATAGCTCAAGGTCGCGATTCTATTTATAACACTGGGAGGGAGCGGAGGGTTACGATCAAGGAAGAAATGTTGCCCATAGTTCACACTAATGTCTGCGAGTAGGGTCAGTAGCCCCCTACTTATTTAGGGAAAGATTCAATTTGTATTTCGTTTTAGCTGCCTGAAACTAGGAATTACACAAAAAGCTATAGTATTCGGGAAAACTAACTAATTTATAAATTAAATTTTTTAATTGTATTGTCTACCCTACTATACTCCCTGGTCATTGAATAATGGGAATATTAATGTTTTTTCGCAATAACCTTGGAGTATATTGCAGCACAAAAATCGTTTTAACTTCATATTAAAGTTTTTAAAAAATTAGCTTTTCAATGACTGCAGTTTTATTTCCATTAACGTTAAATTTAATTTTAATTATTTTTAAAAAATTGTTCCAAACACAGCGAGACGGAGCAACGGCGTTGCTCACGGTACCTCAAGAACGCAATTCTATTTATATCATTGGAGGGGAGAGTTGGTGACGGGTTACTATCTAGGGAGAAATGATGCCCAGTCATAATTCACACCAGTGGCGGCGAGTCGGGAGGAGGGGGAGGGGAGGGCCACTCGCCACCCTATCTTTTTTATGAAAGATGACATTTTTATTTCATTTTAGCTGCATAAAACTAGGAATTGCAAAAAAGCAGTATTGTTCGGGAAAGTAACTAATTTTTTAATTAATTTTTTAAAATTTTAATGTCCCGGGTCTTCTAGATGTCTATAAATTATTGGCAGCCTTACTTTTTCCACCCAATTTGGCACCCACTGGTTCACATGGGGCGTCCAGCATGTTCCGATTTCGCCACCATATTCAGGGTTAATCATTCTACCTATGAGTGATAGCTGAATTGAATGAGATTTATTTGAAATGCAGTTTTTCAGTTTCGTTAACTGTGATGCATCATACAGAATTGTATCACTGGCATTTTAAAAGTTACGTCTTTACATATTTTACTATCTGCCAAATACAATAAAATACTCACTTTTTTGTTGATATTTCCAGAGTTATAGCGGATGAAACTGCGACGGGGAATGCTATAATTAATGTAAAATACAAAAATAAAAACAATTTAAGCGGAAGAATCAGCTGGTCGCCGAAGATGATTTATAAATAAAAATATCTTAAATACTGGAGTATTTATCTTAAATATAAATTCGAGGGTCAATCAAAAAGACAGAATCACTGCTCGAGGAAACAACTCAAGATAGAAATCTTATAACAGTTATTTGTATAGACAAAAGTTACAAACAAAAGCTACATTTTGACGTAATCAGCTCTTTTATTTGAATATTTATTCAAACTTGGCACCAATTTTTCTGCACCTTCTATGAAGAATTCCCGACCAGCTTTCAATAACCAATGTGGAGTCATAGCTTTTGGGTTAAGCACGAACTTTATGAAATTCATAATGCTCGTCAATAAGCTTATCCACTCTTCCATGTGAAGCATCGAGTTCATTTCCGATATCGTGTACTTTTACGCTACTGTTTGCAAAAATGCGTTTATGCACTTGAGTAACATCTCAGCATTCATTGATGTTGAACAGTCTTTCCTCGTCCATACCATAACATCTTGCACACCTTTAATCACCAATAAATTTTTAATTTACTTTTTAACTAACCATGGGCCATTTACCTGTTATTTACACAGGTTCAAAAAATTGGACTCACCACTTTGTGCCTGTGGTCTGGTCGGGTATGCCGAGCACAATGTGTTCAGGTGTCCTCTTACTTCTGAATTTCACTTAAAAGAACCGTCTGATGAACACAGAAAAAACTGGTTTAAAAATTTAAGATATAATGGTCAGACCCAATCCAAACATATTCTGGCTCATAAAATCAGTAATGGCATTTGCGACCGGCTGACCCAGGGCTTATTTTTCATGAGTTTGTTGTTTTTGTTCGGTATTTGGTGTTGGTTTTCACTTCAGAGAAGGGATTTTAACTTTACAGTTTGTATTGATCGTTTTGTCGTTTGGAGGGTTTTGTGGATTTTTCTTACCTTCCGAGCCGCTCAGGGCCTTACACTCTTACGAGTAGGCCGGACCGGCATGGGTTCTAAATGAATAACAAAACATCATGCGCAGATTCGCGATAACTTGACATGTTATTGAATTTTCCCGAATACTTTAAATAGCTTCGAACAGCCGATAATTTTATGTGCAGAAGTGTTTAAGTTTCCGGATTATAATTTTGGAATTTATCGCCGGTAAACATCTCAGTTATGAAAACAAAAAAAAAATTATTAACCGCCAGTAGCATTGGTGAATACAGAATTCGGGTCGTGGGGCTGAGGTCATAAAAATTTTGTGTCGTCGTGACGAATGTCAAACCTCATGGCTTATGTAAACAAAAACACTTTAACTTTACAGACTTTACTCACATGACAATAAGAATCATAAAGTACACTACAATACTTTCGATAATTTAATAAAAAATACAATGAAATAACTAGACAAAAAATGTTTTCGGCCATGTCAACGCTACAAGTACAAGTGGAGTGACTAGATAAGTAGAAAAATTTTCGCGCCTGTCAAGCCAGAAAGCAATGTTGTCACGTTTTTATTATTTACAAAAATGGAAATTAAGAAGAAACAGTTGTAGTGATTTTAAATAAAATCAAGAATTGTGATTTAGCTCTTGGGGGGGCTGCATCCCGATAGCCCCTCCTGGATTTGCCACTGGTCAATAGTGAATTTATTTCAGGTGTTTTTTGAATTCAGGACAATTTTATTGATATTGATATGTAACCACATGACTGTGGCTCATAAACATAGCCATAATCATTTTTTACCACACGTTACAAGTAACATTGCTAATTGACGTATACAAAAGAAATAAGAAGTATAAACTCCCTAATTTTTTTGTAAAGTCTTTTCTATTTTAGTGGCTTTCGACTATCAGAAACAACCATTTTTTATAATCTAAAAAGAAACATTGTTTTGAACGCTCAAAGTCATATGCGATATTGTACCATCAGAAATGTGTGCAAAGGAGGGATGCAAATATTCAATTATGTGTTCAGACAAAGTTGCTGCTACTAAGGAAATCAGTTTAAACCACAGCTTTCATGGCATTTGATCTGATACAACCAAATTGGATAGTTTAAATTTCGAAGGCAAAATTGATCACTTTGTAATTGAAATTCTCTATATTATGCAACATCTAATATAAAGAAACTCACAAGCTTAACTTTGCACCATTCTGTGACACTTTTGCCCATGGCTTATTGAGTTGTTAGATTCTTAAGGACTTTACTACCGCAGTAAAATTTTAAAAAATGGCCCTTGATACATGGAGAGAAATGCCAGGTCCATAGTCAAGATTTAGTACTGTTTTACGGATGGAAAAATCATCATCATTCAAGACAGTTGTTGAGACAAAAACTGCTAAGAGATATTCATAGTAAACAAAAATTGCTGTTTTGTAGTGTCAAGATTTGCTACGCGATATTTATATCAATCTAATACAAATAAATCAAAAAAACAAAAACAAAACCTCGGATTAAAAGCACATTTATTTTCATATTTAATTTAACTAAACTTTATTAGTTAGAAGTGTTAATGAATAGTAAGAAGATGAAGTTTGAAGAATTAGCAAAATTGAGTCCTTAGTACTTCAAACGGCTCTGTCAACTAAACAGATGCATGACATTGACAACTGCCTTATTTCGGTTTCTATCCAAACACTTTCACTTTTAAGAGGAAACCTACAGTTATCTTAAATCATTTCACCGTAATCCTGGTGAAAAACACTGTTTTGATCCAAATTGGGTCCTGGATTTTGATGAAGCATCAAACCTCAAAGAAGATAAATAATTCTCTTGAGGCGTTCCAAATTACCGTCTTGATTCGCAGTTTGTCAATCATTCAGCTTTTATTTCCTCTGACGATAACTTCAAAAATTCTCATGTGAAGAAATTTTTTTGCACCCTATTAAAATAATTTAAAATGATGCGGCTTAATGCAGTTCTTTTTTTAATTATTTTTAAATTCCAAAAACATTGATATTTTTCTAAATAATTTATAACAATTAGTGAAATGTGTTTGACGATATTTTTTCCTTTGTTGGCAACACTCACGATAGTATTTCCTTCCTTAAATGTATATAACAATCATTGTTGTTGTTACTAATCTCCAATGGAGTCTGACGGAGTCAAACCAGATCAAGGAGTCCGTTGACTTTGATGAAATCAATGACTAAAAGGGGAGAAGAATAAATTTGTTCCCAGTCAAGTCCTAGACAGTCCAAAATGTGTTTCGGTGATGCTTGATGTTGCTGGTATTGAGGGCCTAGAGGGTAAATCTTGTTGCCCTCAGAATATGCAAGGCATTTCAGACTGGCAAGTCTTGAAAGACAGGTACTGGACTGCCTGTCGTATGGAAAGGATAGGGAATGTCCTGGCTTTCTTCCTTTGTACCAGTGGTGAGAGGAGGCACCAACCACCCCGTCTTTTCCAGAGCTTTTTTCCGAGAAAATAGTTATAGGAAAATAACAATCATTCAGGATTTTACAGAAGAAAGAAGGCATTGAACCAACTATTCAGTGAAAACCCTTTTCTTAAAATTCTGTCTGCTGAAGAAAGTGCACTTCTGAGGTCATGCGTAGCTCATTGTGAAAGACAATAAATCTAGCATTCATTCTGTTTATATGAATTCCAATTATATTTGTTAGTTAAGTTGTAATTAATTTTTCTGATCTGGAGAAACTTTGCACCGAGAAAAATAGTTTTTTTCAGCAATTGGGAATTTGTCGAACAGAGTAACTATGGTAGGATCGTTAAATAATTTTCTACCCTTTTGGTATTAATAAACAACTAACCACTCTAGGCGTGTTCGCGGCAAGCACCTACTTTGCTCAGCACTACCCCTTCCACCTGGTTGCTTCGAGGCTATCAGCCATTACTTTTTTCACTTCAGCATGAAGATTAGTGGAACAGACCATAAAACATTAGTAGATTTCATATTCTTTGTTTCTCAACAGATTCCTTAAAAATTATGAAACCTGTTCATACACCTCATCTAGTTGTAATGTTTTGTATAAATTTTTCACGAATTTCGGCATAAAAATGCTCACATCCATAAATACAGAATGAAATCGCCCTAACTGAACAGTTTCCATCACCTACAATACGTATTTTACAATATTTTTGACACGCCATTGTGATGGAACTGTTGGGATCTATATATCTAAAATAATATGGTTCCTCTAAATGGTATCTAAAATGGTAATATCTATGGTATCTAAAATAATAAACCCTCAGAGATTCTCCAGCCCCAATCAACAGACCGATTTCGACATTTTTTTTTCATTTGAAAGATTATGACCTCTAGATATGTCATCAACGATCGTCTGTTCCCATCCCTCCATTTTCGAACGAAATCGAAAAAACACTTCTCCTCTGTTTATTACCTATGGGTAAACATTTTAGTAATTCCCCAGCTCCAACCACCTAACCGATTTCGACGATTTTTTTTTATATGAAAGCCTTTGATAGAATATCTTGGCGTACTTTGATTCAGAAAGGGTTATTCTAGACCATCATCAAATAAAATTATTCCGTTTGATGAATTCATTGAATTGCCAAGTCGGTTCAAAGTATAATGTTAAGTATAAGGAAGAAAACATCGTCTTCACTCAACATATCTTTTAAGAGAAAATGGTTGATAAGAGACTGTTATATCAAACTCATATAAATTAATAAAAAAATAATTATTCATTTTAAAAGTGATAAATATTTTAACAATTAAAGTTAACTATTCTTTTATTTGTTAGATGTGTTAATAAAGAGTTTTAATTAGAAGTGGCAGTTTGAAGAAAATCTAGTTCGTGGTACATGAAACACATCCGACAACTAAACAGTTGCTTGACATTGAAATCATTTGCAGTTGAAAAGAGCCAAATCATTTCCGATGCAGTGACAGTTAAATATGACATTGAGTATGGAATGTTCACACAATAGTGTGGTACAGAATTAGAAGGGAGTGCCGACTGATATATCATTTATGATCACGGATTACAATTTGAACGTCCATCTATAAACAGCCCTTGTGTTGCTTCAAAATGGGACATTAATATAACTTAATTAATCTTGGGGATTTCATCACCAGAATAATCCGACACTACGGATAACTTCGAAAATACTTTAGAATTTTATGAACGCATTCCCAGCAATCAATAGAAGGCATCCTTTGAATAACATTTGTACTCCTCCAAGCCCTTCGCCCTGAGAAAACAGTTTGTAATCGTAAACATTCCACGGTCACTTCGGCATCATTATGCGATGCTTTCCCGCCAAGAAAGTTTCATAGAAAGCACGTCATAAAAGGGACGAAGTGTGTTTCATCCAAAAGACCATTACGTATATCGCGGCTTTGAATAGTCTCGAGATTCTTCAACCGTATGGACAGAACAACGATCAAACGATGAGACCATCAAGATGATACACTTTCAAGAACTAGAGAAAGTTTTTTTCATCGTAATCTATTGAACACAGACGAACTTCTAAAGAAGAACGAATCCAAATGATGTCTTTTTAAAAATTGATAATCTCTTTATTTAGTGCATTAATTAGCCTATGTTTTAAAAGATCGTTGCGTCTTTAATGAAATTCATGGCTAATGGATTTCAAAATGACGTCCGAAAATGGCGAAAGAATTCTTTAGAACAACAAATTTATGCAATATTGCTTATTTAATAAGAAAGAAATTCGAATGTTGTTACTAAGATTAAAGGAAAGATTATTTCTTTTGTTCGATGACAAAGGGATTTCATTTTGAATCTCAAATTTTATTTTTGGGAAGCCCAATTACACTGCAGATAGTATATCCTGCCCTATTGTATTATTGTACTATAGCAGTGAAGATGCTTTACTTCATATTATTTTGCGCAGTGATGAATTTCAGCGTATCTTAAATTTAGCCTGTTTTTGATAAATTTTCAATAATTTATTTAATAGTTGATAAAAAATAATAATCGTATTTTTGATTTGAGTTGGACAAATTTTAACAAAGAACTTGTAAATGAGGAATTACTAAGTTAAGAAATTAGCATTAAGATCATTAAGAAACGACGGACATGCAGGAATTTTCCTTCTCAAGTTGGCAGCCTTTTTAATGGTTTCAGCGTTTTTGCGAATCAGTGTCGAGTTTGGCACCGTAAAAACATTTAAATCAGTTTAGTAACGGTGAGACATTTGATTGCGATTTTGTTAACTCTGATAAAAGAACACGCTTAATTTTAGCTTTGTTAATTCTAATAAAAGCAGAAATTTAATTATAATTTTTAATGGTGATATAAGCAGACATGTAATTGCAGTTTTGCGAATACCGGTGCAATGAAATATTTGTGTTAAATATTCTCATTGAAAAGAGAGGAAGATCATAGTTCCATGTTGAGTGTTGCGTTTTTCTCTTCAGTTTCATCTAGTCATTTATTTCACTTTTCTTGAAATATCCATTTGCAACGATTCGAACCAAACGATTCATGCTATAAAATTTGAAAACTGCCTCCACTTTTGAATGTAAAATTTTCCAGAAACTTGTTTCCGTATATTTTTCATGTTACTTAATTAATAAGATAATGCAACTGTTTATTTAAATAAAAGGAAAATTTGTGCATAATATAGGTGTGGAAAACTGAACATTGATTGGTTTAATATGGTAAATGTAGCTTTGTAAGATAGTGTATGTTAGGGGAAAATAAAAAAATCGATAACAAATTCCATTTTTAAAAAACATAAAAACAATCCGCGCTAAATGAATGTGTAAAAATAGCAATTAACTGATTAAGACGACAAGTCGATATAGTTTTCAGCATCGAAAGGTTTCTCATAGCCATTATCTGCCCTTTAATCTCACTTCAAACGAGAAAAAAAATATATGGTTTCTCCCATTTTCATGTTAATTATATTCATTTTGTATTCTTTCAGTTTACTGCTATGAAAAACATATCTTTGTTCTCTCGTGATTCTGCGGAAATTCGAAACGACAAAGAAATACTCTGTCGTAGCAGAGATCTGGCATTTCTGTACTGGTGCAGAAAATTTTTTTCAAGAAGAATGAATCATTGAAAAATCTCCTTATAATTTAAAGCTCAGGTTGAAACATCGAATCATGATATTGCTTTAGGCTCGATTTGTCAGCTACCACCACACTGTAAAACCACCGCTACTGAAGTTCTAAAAGACGTTCATAAATCTGCCTAAGAAGCTATCAAGTCACTAATTGGTCCAAACAGAATTTTAACAGCGCTCTCTTTGAAATAGCGCAAAAGTATCTAAAGGGAAGAACATGCATTGCCATATTTGATGCTGTCTAGTTCGGAACTCCTTATTTTGCAAGATGTATCATACTGAAGATGTTCTGCAGAACTACTTTCCTTCTGGAAACGCTTAACGTAATTAAGATAGCAATTTTCCAAAAAGTTCGCCAAAATGTCTTGGTTTTTTTTGTATTTAAAGAGTTCGAACAACAATAAGTAGCAGTTTTCAAATTTCTCATATCAGAGAGAAAATATAGCTTATCTCACATTATAATATATTGTCACGATGATCCAAAGAGCTACAAAGTATGGTGTATCATTAAAATAGATTTATTAGTGTAAAGCAACACGTAACTTAAAAGAACTGAGACTGGCACAGAACTTATGGGAGTCAGCATTTATACACTTATAGAACATTAGAGAAATATCCAACTAGAATTTTAAAGAAACATCTAGAATTTTTCAGAATCTAAAGAAGCAACAAATAACATTTTGATTGAAAATACCAGTCCTTGGTTAAAACGACGTGGCTAGGACTCAAACGACGGACAAATAGGTTTACAGTCGAATGCTAATTCTTTAAACAGCGCTTTCATTGGAGTAGCGCAAAGTTCATTGAAAGAGAGGAAACGGCATTGCATTAATTTATTGCTGTCTACATTGAACATATGTTTTTCAGAGAGTTGCCTCATATTCAAGGTGTATCGAAAAGTAATTTTCTTTTTATGTACCTTTACTCAAACTGTATCAATGATTAAAAAATTTATCAAATCAGTTATTTAAATTCAAACTGTTATAAGTGTATTAATATGTAGAATTATTTTATTTTAATTATTCGTAATTTTTAGTTTTTAATTTATAATTAATAAATATATTTATAATGGATGCTAGATATTAATAATTTTCTAGAATTTCCAACCAAATTGCATATTTCGGGTGGAATAAAAATTTAAATGAATCAGTGAATAAAGCGATAATTTAGTTCCGAAAATATTGAAATAGTATATTGTCATCAAGATAGCACGTGTGAAAAATTTGAAAATTCCAGCAAATAAAGAATTAATTGAAAAATCGATAACAACATATAATTTTTAAAAACATGAAGCAGTCATTAGACAACAAAGTGAATTTTCCAGAGTTCTGCTGGTGCAGAAAGAATCTAACATGAAAAAATCCAAACTAAATGAAAATGCCAAAACAGCAATTTCTGATTAGGACGCCCAAACAATAGAGTTTTTACCATTCAGAAAGTGTTCGATAAATACTTACGAGCTGTCTTCTGTCTTGATAAGAGAAAGAATATATATATATATATATATATGTGATATTTTAATTTAACTTTCCTAAATAATCTTAATGACACCTCA
>BGPR01000133.1:1143816-1221843 GCA_013235015.1 Araneus ventricosus | reverse complement strand
AAAATTCCCTCTTCTGAGTACTTAAGCGTTCTGCGCATTCATTTCTGCCCTTTTTCACGCCAGCATGTAATCATTCAACACCAACGCGCCGGGCGGGCGTAAAAACTTCTAAATTCTGGTCATGGAGCTGCCAATAAATTAAATACTTTTAGCTATGAAGAAATAAAACCTGATGCATAAATAAAATGAAGATTTAGACAAATATCGTCTTTTCCTTGAATTGAACAATGGACTGCCTTTTCTCCTTTTATAAAGCCTGATCTTACATATATATATATATAAATATATATATAATGTATCCGTGGTTGTAGTCTTTAAACAAAAAACACAGGCCGAGTTAAATTCTAATTTTCATTTATTATTATAGGAGAGTGACGGAATGTACGTACATCATGCTTTAAGTTTCATGCCAAAAGAGAACAGAAGATCCCTGCTTTTTCTCAGATAGGAATTTAACAGATAGACATGTGATCAAACTGAAGAGAATAATAGCTATTTTTACAATATTACGTAAGTGTTTTAGGAAAAATGTATGCCGATAGTAAGTCGCTGATTTCGCGAGTTGTGTGCGCGTGGAAACGATTAAAATATTCTTTTAGTAATAAATATGCCAAAATATGAGAGATTTAATATACCTCCAGAGCGGGAAATAGAACGAAACTGGAGTTTAAGAAAAGTGATTTCGGAATACATTAAGACTTTAAAATATATATATTTGAATAAGTGAGATTATTACATATATATATATATATATATTTATATATATATTAAGTTTACGTATTAATTATTTTTGTTGTGTGTTGTTTTATTTTACTGTAGTTCCTATGAAAAACAATTATTCCTTTTCTACAGATTTTGCAAGAATTTAAAATGGCTTCGAAATACTGAGAAGTGGCGGAGTTTCTCCCTTTCTATACTGGTTTAAAACATATAGGATGAACCGTTGAAAACTATCCTTAAATTTGCGAACTTTATTCCAAAACATCGTAGCATGATAATGCTTTAAGCATGATTCTTTTGACTCTAATACCACCATTTCTGAAATTTCCAAACGATATTTATAATACTGCATAATATTTTGTGCAGTATAAAAATTTACAGTAATTCGTAAACTTTTCAAACAGCACTCTATGGAGTAGCGCGAAATCAGTCAAAAGAGAATGTGCAGTTGCGTAAAAAAAGTAGCCACTCTGCAATATTTTGCCGTTTTTCATCGCATATTAAAACAAAAGGAACCAATTTTCAGGAAATAACTTCTAGTAAAATGTTCCATGTTTTAAATTTTTATAAGGGGTCATACCCATACTTATAATTGCACTAACTTAAAAATATCCAATTGAAACACATTTTTCTTAAGACATTTGAAAATTTATTGAAGCGAAACTGAAAATTAAAATTTCCAGAGGTACTGGATACTTTTGCATGACAAAATAAAATTTGTTGGAGAAAATTTCTGCTCTACAGAAACGCATCAAGTTTAAGATTGTGAAATGCAGATCATTACTTTGAAAATTAATACTTACGAAATACTTTTAAATGCTATTACCTACATTGAAATGCAAGCAGAGAATTTTTGTATCTAAATGTGGAGACAACCCCTTTTATACTTAGAAAGAAAAATGTCAAATATATTCAAATCTACTTATGGTATATTAACCAAAATTTATTTTTTGAGGTAATTCTTCATGAGAAACGTGTTTATGACATCAAAAATGGATATTTCTATTGAAAGTTTTGAAGTTAGAGTAATTTTAAATATTTAGATTACCCCTTTATAAATTTTTAGCCACATAAGGTTTTGAAGTTAGAGTAATTTTAAATATTTAGATTATCCCTTTAGAAATTTTTAGCCACATAATGTTTTAGTATACGTTATTTCCTGAAGATCGGTAACTTTTTTTCAATGCACATTGAACGAGCGCTGAATAATGTTGGGTGGCTACTTTTTTCCCACGACTATAGCTTTAAAAGATTTGCTGCCGCCTATTTCGGCCTCAGTTATTCTGAAAGTTGTGATATGTTCAAGATCATTTTCAAAATTATTTCTATTTTGGAACCCTTGCTGATACCCTATCCACGATTAAAAATTAAAATTATCTTATTAATTAACCTCTTAATTGATGAATTTTGTACTAGAAGCATTGAGGAAAAGGTAAATATTCCTTTGCTGCATAAATTGCTTTTTTTTTCCAAATGAAAACAAAAATCCCTGGAACGAAAGACACAGATGGTAAGCATTTAAGTGACAGATAAAAGCTATACCATGTTCTAAAAGATATTGATTGTGATGTTACGAAAATTAGAAATACCGGCAAACCGAAAAAAGCAAAGGAGACAAACATGTTAAGGTTAACTTTGTGCAGCCCGTACAGCGTACGGGTAAAGTGGTTGAAGTGTTAAGCGAAGCGAGGTACTGTTACAACTCGAATGGCTTCATTTCGTCTGTTTGTGAGTAAATATACGTACAACGCACTCACGACCGAACGTAATGTTCTATTTTATTAGAATATGGCATGAATGTACCTTGAACCTATCAGAAACGACATACATTGGCTCCCAAAAGTGTTCGTACACTTACGATTTTCAATGAAATAGGGCTCTATCCATTAATTAAAATTAATATTTCAGAATAGGTATTTGATAATAAGATCTATAATCTATTCTTAATAAATCTACATGAAATATTTTTAAAACATAGTAAAACTTTATTTTTAAGAAATAAATAATAAAAAAGTAACAAAAACTTTATCTCACAAAAGTCTTCGTACACTAAAATATTTTCGGATAAATTCATAATTTAAATTATCGTATGTTGCTTTATTTTTATTTTTGCATTGTGGTGGTATTTAAAAAATAGTTTGGCTTTAATTTTTGCTTGCTTATACCGTAATATTCTATTTATTATTTAAAAATGGCTCGTAGTCATAAAGAAGCAACAATCGGCATTCGAAATTTTTTTTTCATCATAGTAGAGGTAAATCAGTTCGGAATATCACTAAATTAGTTAATTTATCCCATTCTCTAGTGTAGTATGTGCTAAAAGGCTTTAAAGAAGAAAATTGGATCGAAAACAAGGCAAGAAAGGTCGACCGGCAAAGTTAACAAAACGTGATCAGAGATTTATAATTAGAAAATTTGTGAAAAATCCACGTTTGAGTGCTTTAAAAGTTTCTGCAGAATTTAATGAAACATTTTCAACTTCAATTTCACCTGAAACTGTTCGATGAGTTCTCAGAGCAGCTGGACTAAATAGTCGTTCTGCCCGTAGAAAATTTTTTGTTAGTACGAAAAACAGAAATCTCAGGCTTTCCTTCGCAAAATCAATGTTAAATAAACCCGAAATGTATTGGAATAATGTATTATTTGCGTATGAAAGCAAAATTAACATTTTTGGTTCCGATGGACGTATAATGGTATGGAGAGAAAAAAATGAGGAACTTAATTCCAAGAACTTAGATGTAACAGTTAAGTATGGAGGTGGAGGTGCCCTTGTGTGGGGGTGCATGTCAGCATCAGGACTAGGTAATTTGGTATTTATTGATGGCATAATGAATCATGCTCTTTATTTAAATATTTTAAGAGACAATTTAAAATTATCAGCCCAAAATTTGGGTATTAGAAACAACTTTGTTTTTCATCAAGATAACGATCCAAAGCACACGGCTCTCCACGTTCGCCTCTGGTGTCTCTATAATTGTCCACAAAATTTGAAAACACCACCTCAATCGCCAGATTTAAACCCAATAGAACATAATTGGAGAGAACTGGAGGTTAGAATATGAAAACACGACATTAAAACAAAAAAAGAAATAAAAACAGTAATGGTGGAAGAATGGATGAACATTGATGCAGAAATTACAAAAAAAAAAAACTAGTGAAATCTATTTCCAAACGTTTAAAAGCTGTTGTGGATGCTAAAGGATATCCTCCTAAATATTAATTTAACGAAAAATTAGAATATTTATTAATATCTAGAGATTTTTTTAAAGTGTACGAAGACTTTTGTGAGATAAAATTTTTGTTACTTTTTGATTATTTATTTCTTAAAAACAAAGTTTAACTATGTTTTAAAAATATTTCATGCAGTTTTGTTAAGAATAGGTTATAGATCTGAATAGGTCCTATTCTGAAATATTAATTTTAATTAATGTATAGAGCCCTATTTCATTGAAAATCGTAAGTGTACGAACACTTTTGGGAGCCACTGTATGTGCAAGGATTTTTGATTTTTGCTTCTTGTTTCAAGAGGATGGTCGTTTTAATGTTTTCTACGCATAGTTATTGGTGAAATCGTCACCACTAAAATATGTGAGTCATTTTGGAAATGGAGTGGCATTTATTTGTAATTAATTAAATACTGGTAAAAGCAGACATTTAAAATTTAGTTGTAATTCGTTGAATACTGATATAAACAGACATATAATTGAAATTTTGTAATTACTGAAAAAATAAATGACTTCACCTTTAAAGAAATCGATAAAAAAATTGTATAGTGCTGTTTCTTCTTTTTCCTTTGCACGCTAAGTCTACTGTTCACAGAATTACTAATTAGTGCACCGAAATTATTTATCTTTCAGAACTCAAAGAGTTGAGAGTGCAATTAGTAGCTGCTGTTTTGTTTCCTAAAATTAAATGAAAAAGGCGTAGCTATTTTACATTTGTCTGCTCATATTTGAATATTATCTACAATACTTTGTTCACTTTTTAAATGTAGAATCCTTTGATAGGAACCAATTTTCCTGTGTAATTGATCTTCTGAACATAAGAGTCCATTGCCATTAGGTAAAATAAAAATAAAAAAATTATAACTTTCTCAGACGTTCGTTAAACTCTCTTATGACCTCAAGGATTTTAGAACTGAAAAGTTTTCTCCTTTCGAGTGGAGGGGGGGGGGATCCTCCACACAGATGCTTCAGAAAGTCAAGCTTTAAATCGGTTACAACTTGCTTACCAAATGAGCTACAAATACTATTTTTTTAAATATAAGTAATTGATTTTGTATAAGAAATTACAATAGATTAAAGTATGTATCTGGCATAATTTTCGTGTACTAATATATTTTATTAAAAAATAAGCTTTCAAATGTCTTTGAAATATTTGATCTTTTTCATGATCATTATTTATTGAAGTCAGCCAAATAAATATTTTATTAAACTACCAACCATGAAATGCACAAAAATAGAATTACTATTTACTTAAATATTCGAAATTCTGTATTATTTTATTTTCACTTTACCAGTGCTACTCTTGAGGTTTTTTTCTATTATTTTATTTCTTTGCATTTCTTTTAGAAGAGAAAGTAAACAAAGGAAGTTTAACCTTTTAAAGCGCAACCTTTAAAGTATAAATTTATACAGAAAAGTGTAAGCAGTCTATTTAGGCTTAAAGAAGTACGCAAGTAAAATTTCATAAAGATTTTACCTGCGAAGAAAGACCGTAAAGGTGCGCTAATAGAGCTCTGAAAAGTGCGACTAAGCGAGCATTACAGCGAAGCTAGAAAATGTCTTGCAATGCTGCTATTGGTGCTTTTTCGGGTAATTCCCGCAGTTGTTGATTTAGCCCACTTATAGATGCAAACTCCTGCAAAGTGATATTTGCAGCTTCTGTTTAGAATTCCAGGTAAGATCTTCGATCTGCATAGAGGGGCCTAAATCACGCGTAACCGCTGAAGATTATGGATCGGTTTGTGTGGGGGTCCCATCCATGCTTATAAAAGAAAGTTAAAAGTTAATATTAAACCTACCTTTTTAATTTTATAGTTAAATTTAACGGTTAGAGATACGACTCAAATTGATATTCCCTGAAATATAACACGGAGCCACAAACGGTTAAAGCTCCAGTTTACATAGTTTTTTTTCTCTAAATTGAATATTTAGAATATAATCTCAAATTAATAATTTTAATGTATCGGAAGTGTAAAAAAAAATGTTTAGGCTTCATTTCAATATAGGTTATTTTGTTTAAAAATATTGTAGTTACAAATTTTTCTGTTTAGATAATGCAAAGTAAAGTAATTGTTCTGGTTTTACTATGCAAGATCTTTGACCATGATATCTATTGCTACGTTGTTAGTATAATTTTGGATTCGGCAGTTCTTTCATCTAAGATCAATAATGCAATGCAAATTATGAAGCATTGAAAGTGAAATGCTTTTGAATATCATCATTCGATATGCAAATTTCTATTTGCTTATGACAAATCTTGGATTGATTGTCTTTCTAATGAAGTATAGTAGAATTCACGAGCTATTGAAAAACTGTAAACTCTGAAGGATCAATTTCTCACACGCTTTCAGGACACGCTTATACAAAAATGGTCCACAAGAATTCAGTTTCATGAAAAACAACACTGCAAGATGCGCGCAGCATTACAAGTAGAATATTGGTAAGCAGGACAAAACACACCTTTCGAGTACTTAAATTAAGTGTTCAAATGCCATGCCGTTTGAAGAGATACACGCTTCGTATGTTTTTACTCATACATCTGGGATGTTGAACTATTGCAAATTTGTATTCCTTTCAATCTATCTATCTTTCACATTTTTCTCTGGTATACCTTCTTTTTTTACTTAATTCACTGGCAAAGATTCCCCTGTTGCGGATCCCCTTTACGTTTCGGAACCAAGTATTCTATTTCAAAAATGACTTTTTCCTGCATGCCTGACGAAGGAGTAGTGTTTGTTAACGAAGTTTTTGAATATCCTATATAAAAAAGTGTTTCAATTCCATTAATCTTCCTAGGGTAGCAATGGTATTTCACCAAAATTCAATCACCACCATGTTCAACCACAGTTTTCAATCGATAATTCTAAACCTGTATGAAGGGATTTTAAGTTACTCTGAATGTTTCTTGAAAGCGGCCAACGTTTCAAACAGCGCTCTCTTTGGAATAGCGCAAAGTTATTTCAAAGAAAAAGAAAGGACATTGAATAGAATTATTGTTGTCTACTTTTAAGCCTGAGTTTTTATGACGGTTCACCCAAGTCTAACGGAAAACACACCTCAGAACTTTACTCTTGGACCCTCGAAATCCAACTTTCCGTTCTTCCTTCGAAACAAGATTGCTTTCCCCTCTTCAAAATCGTTTTTTTATGAATCTCAAGCTATAAAACAAGGAAAGAAAGAAAAATATAAGAAAATGTTGTTTATGGTCATCTTGCAATTTATTTTCATGCTTTTCTATATACAGTGGAGTCTCCCTATAACGAAATCGCTTGGTTCCCATTGAAAAATTCGTTATAGAGAAAATTTCGTTATACGGAGATTAGAGATTTTTGCAGTTATTTAAGAAAATGTTACAAACTTTTCAATAGGTGCGATAAGTTCAAATGTATTTAATTTTGATTTTCAATTAAAAATGAGGTAATATATATTATAAATTTGTTAAAATTATACTAATTTTTATTGTATAAATAAAATGCTCAAAAGTTAAGACAATTCACCAATTTAGAGAATAATTTGTGCTACTATACACTTACGTTTATTTTACTTGAAAAATTCCGTTATTTTACATTTCTATGCATTTCGTGATGTTAGATTTTTAGAAAAATTTTCACATTTTAAGAGTGAGTGGTTCCAGAAACAGGCACGTGCGTGAGCGAATTGGTTGCACAGAAATTATCAACTTTCTTCAAAAATGACAAAAATCGAAAAGATAAACCTCTGAAAAAATTCGTTATAGGGAGACAACCACTTCGTTATATGGAGAATATTTTGAATGTTATTTAATATTCCGATTAAAAATTTCGGTATAGGGAGAAATTCGCTGTAGAGAGACTTCGTTGTAGGGAGACTCTACTGTATGTATACAGGATTTTGTAGCTACCAAATATGTGTAAGTAAGCTCTTAAATGTTCATTTTTATATTTTGTACTTTTTAAATTAATTTCGTTTCCTCCTTCAATTTTTTGCCTTTTTTGAAAAATAAAGAGATGTTCCATACTTATACAACTGCTTTTAAGAATCAGTCATTCTGATTCAAAGTGCAGGGATTTGGAGTGGTGTTCTGTGTAATATGCGGAGTGTATGGAAAAATTATTTCCTTTTGGTTACACTTACTCATGCTATATTCACGGTTCACGGTAAACTATGGATAAAAATCAGTTTTTAAATCAGACAATTTTATGTATACTTAGTATATGATTAGTAGAAATATTTTATTTAAATTATTTTATACATTTAAGTCTTTAATTAATAATTCATTATAATAAATATTATGAATTCTAGAAATCAATCTTATCTCGATTTCCAAACCAAATGGCGTCTTTCGTTTTGAAAAAATTAATTTGATTAATCAATTAACTGATAATTTAATTCCGAAAATATAACAATAATTTATTTTCAAAAAAAAAAATTATTTTCAAAAATTGAAAAAAATTCAAAACTCCAAGCACATAAAAATGTGATTCAAAAATCGATAACGAAATTTTCTTAACATAATTTTTATACACATAAAGTAAGCTCAGCCAGACAAAAGAAAAATTGCAGTTGTCTGATAACAATGCAGGAATGATAAAGTTTTCAGAGTTCAAAAAACAATTAATTACCATCTGTCTCGGAAAATGAATGAAAAATCATAGGTTTTCACATCTACGTGCCAGTTATTTTCTTTTCCTATTGCTTTTAAGTTTAATTCTATAGAAAACAATCCTCGTTCTTTCGAGAGTTTTCAAGAATGTAAAGACACCTGATAATTCTGAGTCATGGCGGAGATCTCTCTTTCTGTACAAATGAAGATTTATTACATTTATTCGAAGAGGAATGACCCTTTGAAAACTCTCGGGGAAAATATTCCGAAGAATCTAGACAAATCAGGCGTTCATAATACCCGCCGCCAAGTCCCCCCCCCCCCCCCGAAATTATTTTAAGAGAAAAAGAAGAAGATAGCTGCCCAGCAATAGTATTGCACCACTAATGAAGATTATAAGCGATATTTAATGTAATTGTATCAGGCGTTTTTAAGTTGCTTTAAAAAAGTCTTGACTAACGTTTACAACAGCGCTCTTGTTGGAGTCGCCCAAAATTTATTGCAGGAGAAGGGCATTGTATGGATTTTCTACTGTCTCTGTCTAGGAAGAGTTATTCTGACAGTTGTGTCATATCGAAATTGTATCAAAAAATCATTTCCTTTTGTTATCTCCTTACTCATATCATATCCGCAAATAAAATATTTAGTAAAGTCAGTTTTTTGAAACGCAAAATTTTTTGAAAGTTTTTGAAATTAGAATTGTTTTATTTTAACTATTTCCTAGTTGGAGTCGCCCAAGATTTGTTGCAGGAGAAGGGCATTGCATGGATTTTCTGTCTGTGTCTAGGAAGAGTTATTCTGACAATTGTGTCATATCGAAATTTTAATTAAAGTTTTAGAAATTAGAATTGTTTTATTTTAACTTTTTCCTACTCTTTAGTCTTGAAATTAAAATCCATTATTATAAAAATTATGTATCCTAGAAATCAATTTTATCTTGGTCCCCCAAGCAAATGCTACATTTCGTGTAAAATAAAAATTTAATTTAATTAATAAATTAATTGATGATTAAGTTCCAAAGATATTAAAACATTATGCTGTCAGCGAAGAAATGCAAGTTTATAAAATTTGGATTACGGATTTGATCTTCTGAGCGTTCTTCGTATATGAAATTGCGTTAGAAATCGGAAAGCATTTTTGGGATCTTCAAATGTTATAATTTTAGTTTTTTACATATAGAATAAACCAAAAATTTAAAATGAAACGCGTGCTATTTTTTTTTCTTTTTTAGAACTATTTTTTGATTCAATCATTAAAGTGATAATTAGAAAGTATAATCTTTTATAATAAAAAATAAAAGAAATATTTTAAATTTATACATATATTACAAAAGTATTCGAGAGAGGATTGAGGATATACTGCACTTATACGATTTTAATATTCGTAACTTCTAAAATATATATGTATATATTTGAAGAATTATTAAAATATGTAAAGAAAAGAAATTAATTAATTAGATAAAAAAATCGTTTGGTCATAAAATAAATTAATTTAAAAATATCGTTTGACTGTAAAAGAAATTAATTAAAAAAATCGTTGTACATTAATTATTTTCGAAAGTTTATAAAAATAGTGTGGCAACGACATATTTGTCTTTTACTAACGTTGCCTAGCAACGGAGAAGAATAATTATGATTGAACATGGAATTTGATTCGCATGTTTGTGCTGTGGAAGACGTCCAATAAATATATTAGTTTTGATAAAGAAAGCTCCACGATTCTTCATGCTATGCTGAAATACAACACACCATTCATCCAACATATTTCATTCATTTAAAACTAAAGACAGCTAAATGAACCATTTCGTCTTTGAGCGTTAATTGGTCCCGAAAGCAGCGAATCGTGCATTTGCTCACTCACAGACATTTTTGAGGAAAAAAAATAAATTTTTATTTCATTTTAGCTGTCAGCACTTGAAATTATAAAAAATAATAATAATTAATTGGGTCCTGAAAAGCTTGTTAAATTTGTAAGTACATTTTAAAATTTTGTTCTATTTGCATTATAATTTAACTCTAGCGGTCGCATAGATTCAATCGATCAAAGTGTGGGGATAATGAATAGCAGTACATTCATTTAATAAAATCTTTCTCAAAGATTAAAGGTTGAGGTTACGAGAAACAACTCACGTTTTATATGAAAAGAAAGTTTTCGTCCATTAAGGACATTCCCAGGACAGAGGTGCAATTTCACCACTACTGAAGTTTACAAGCGATATTTATAAATCTGTATAATATGCTAGTTGGTTATTTCTCGCAAGATTTTTTTTTAATGATTCGGACAGCGCTCTTGTTGGAGTAGCGCAAAATTAATAGAAAGAAAAGAATGTCCTTTATATATATTCTACTGTCCCGTTAAGCAAAATATTTTGTGAAAGTTATCTCCTATTCAAAGTTTGTCGAAAAATTAATTCCTTTTTGGTATCCTTGCTCATATCATATTCATGGTTTAAAAATTTAGTTAAGTCACACTTTATTTAGTTAAGGCACACTTTCATTAGTTTATTATAAGCTGAAATTTGTTTATTTTAATTATTTTCTACTTCTTAGAGCAATTATTTTATAATTCACTAGCTTATATACACCAGAATTTCTCGGGCTAGAGATATTTTCAATTCTAAGTTAATTCTTCAAACTTAATTAAACAATTTTTCACGGTAACGTCTTTCGTTGACTTTCTTTAGCCTTTGAATCACTTCAGACAAGTCTGACAATCCTTGGAATTCTATCTTCTCATCCCCATCATTGCTACGGAGTAAGAACGCCGCCCCATGTCCCTGTGCCTTTAATTATTACAGTCAGTACTATTACAGTTATAGTTAATTAACTTGTTAGTGGCGACGAGCGACGAGTCGGTGGGGGGGGGGACGAGAGGGGTTTGTCGCCTCCCTCCTTTTTGACGGCAAAATTAAATTTTTATTTCATTTTAGCTGCCTAAAACTAGGAATCATGAAAAAAAGAATAGAATTCAGAAAAGTTAGCTAATTTTTTAACTATTTTTTTAAATTTAGTTGTCTACTCCCTATACTTCCAGGTCTTATAGCTGTCTGTAAACTTTTTCCCTCTCACCTCTTCCAACCAATCGCCGCCACATCCAGTTGTTATTTGCTTAGCAAGCGTAAATGGCCCTCGCCCGCTCATCGTTCACTTTTCCCACCCAATCGCCGCCACATCCAGTTGTTATTTGCTTAGCAAGCCGAAATGGCCCTCGCCCGCTCATCGTTCACTTTTTCCACCCAATCGTCGCCACTTCCAGTTGTCATTTGCTTAGTAAGCGTAAATGGCCCTCGCCCCCTCATCGTTCACTTTTTCCACCTAATCGCCGCCACTTCCAGTTGTCATTTGCTTAGGAAGCGTAAATGGCCCTCGCCCCTTCATCGTTCACTTTTTCCACCCAATCGTCGCCACTTCCAGTTGTTATTTGCTTAGCAAGCGTAAATGGCCCTCGCCCCCTCATCGTTCAATTTTTCCACCTAATCGCCGCCACTTCCAGTTGTCATTTGCTTAGCAAGCGTAAATGGCCCTCGCCCGCTCATCGTTCACTTTTTCCACCCAATCGCCGCCACATCCAGTTGTTATTTGCTTAGCAAGCGTAAATGGCCCTCGCCCGCTCATCGTTCACTTTTTCCACCCAATCGCCGCCACTTCCATTTGTCATTTGCTTAGCAAGTGTATATGGCCCTCGCCCCTCATCTTATTTTGCTTTAAAAACTGGCATAAATGAAGTAGTGTGTTGTCTCCATGGCGCTCCTAAAGCTTACATCAACGCTTCCCTTACGCCCCGGTCGTGCGCCATTGCACATTGATTAGGATCATTCAAAAATTTGTGTAATTTAAACGAAACGTCGCGTAGTAACTAAACTAGCGTCATTGGATATTTGAGGTCGTATTAAAAGCTACGAAATAAAAACGATTAACAGCGGTAAAAACACGTGAATAAAAAATTTGACGAAACAATAAATTGACTTGAATCGTATTTTATAACAATAGAAATCATTGTTATATATTGAGTTTAAAATGACTACTGAAACGTTTATTAAAATTTATGAAAACATTGTATAACAATTAAATTGATATCATTAAAAATATAATGTTTTGCTCTTAAGGTGATGTAAAAAATAATTTCGTACTATATTACTGTTTTCGCACTATTGGAGTCTAAAAATAGCTTATTTTCGTTATTTCCTATAAAAAATGAAAATCTATCTTGAATATCAAAATAATTTTTACTGTATTAGCTTCCATTTGTGCTAATTCATTACTGTACCAAATTTCGTGTCCGTAAGTCCAACGGTGTGGGCAAACTCTCTGACTGCCAAAACGGTTTGTCATGAAAACTGCCAGACGAACGACCCAGTGGCCGAAATGTCGTATGCGTATTTCCTTCCCCTTTTCGAAGTGGTTCGGTAAACGGTGGGGAGAAATCTTATGTTTTTAACAATGGTTGATTTCCCTCCCACTATCACTCTTGGTTGATGTCTCCAGAAACTGAAACTTCTTAATTATGATTAACACTATACGTACCGGCACTTCGCCAATACATTGAAATTGCCATTGGACAACGGTCTTTTCACCGGTCGCGGAAAGTTTAGTGTTAATATTAGTAATTTTAAAAGTCTTACAGATCAAATATAAAATGTATTTATTTTTTTGGTAAAATGTGTTTGTAACAATATAAAGTGTTTTTCAAAGCTAAATGCCTTCCAGTACTTTAAATACTTTTAATTAAAAATACAATGAATTAAATCGGAAGGTTACCAGAAAAGGGTCTATGAATCCGAAATAAACAAACCAGGAAACTCGTCCATAGCACTGAATTCTCCAAACGATATTTATATATCCGCAAAAGATGCTTTCGAGTCAATCTAGGTCTGACAGCTTGTCATTTTACTTTCCAAACAGAGCACTCTATCGAGAAGCGCGTAATGAATTGATTGAGAAGAAAGGGTGTTGCAACGATTTGCGGTTGTCTACGTGTAGCACCGGTTTATCTGACAGCTGTATCATATTTATAGTGTATCGCAGGAAAAAATAATTCCTTTCGGGAACCCGTTATGATACCATATCAATGATTAAAAATAGTAATTTTTCTACTGATCGACCTAAGCGAGGACCTATTTTGACATCACCTAATATTCGAAAACTAATCCAAAACTTAGTAACATGATAGTCTTTATTTATACCACCACTACTGAAGTCTCCAAACGATATATATCTGCAAAGATACAGTCAATCCCGTCTTATCTTGGCGATTGTTGACCAACGGTTTAAACAGCTCTCTTTTTGGAGTAGAGCGAAATTAATAAAAAAAGAAAAAACAGGCATTGTAATGATTTGCTTCAGTCTAGCTCGTTGCAAGTTATTTTGTCACCCGTGACGTATTCAAGATCTTTCGCGTAATAACTTCTTTTTGGGAACTATTATAGATAACGTATCCATGATTAAAAGTAACAATTTTATTATTGATCGATCATAGCAAGGTCTTGTTAGAACTCTACCCTCCATCATCTCGTCTATTTGTCAGTAAATTTGTTTGTTATGCAGTTACAACCAAACACGTTGTTCTATTTTCTTCAGACTTTGCATGGATTGCTGCTTGAAATTATTGAACACGACGTATATGTAAGGAATTTTTTGTTTTGTTTTTTTATTCCATTTCAAGATGTTGGTCGTTTTAATGGTTTTAAAAGTCGGCGAGTCAGAGGCAAATTTGGCACCACTTAAACATTTGAGTCATTTTGGTAACTTCGAGGTATTTCATTGCAACTGTTTATACTGTTAAAGCAGACATATATTTCATACTTTGGGAAGGCTGAAATTTAGCCTATGGCTTTATCACCAAAATCCGGAAGGAGAACACCCCAGTGGAAAGGAGGCCAACCAGCACTTTGAAAGGGAAGAAAAGGAGATAAGATGAATAAAATTTTCAAAAATGTTAATTTTGCAATATTAATATAAAAAGTTTCATAACGTAAAAAAATAGTTAGTGTCGATGTTGAATTTAAAAAAAACATGCAGAGAAGGAACTCGATCCTCTAGTACGAAGCATTGCCTTATGACAATGTTGCAGTCGTCATTAGTCTGTCTTGTTTTCAGCTGACTTAATTACATTACCCGTTGCGGTCTAAGCGTAATGATACTTTCGTTACGCAAAGAGCAAGACGGATGAAATTGCGTATGGGATATTGAAACAAAAATTGTTGCTTTCTAACACATTTTGTATGAAATTCCTTTAAGATAAATTCTGTCTGTCCGTACGTTCGTGTCATTATTAAGTAAGTCACGGTAAGTCAATATCTCAAATAATAGAAAAACAAAACAAATAGTTAAAAAAGAAAAAGTATAAATAAGAAACAGAAGATTTAAACAATAACGATAACAATACACCTTTCTGCGCGCTCAACGCAAAGAGTTTTAATTAGTTTTTGACTAATTAATTTATATTTAATATCTTTGTTAAATTTTGTTAATTATAACTGTCAATATCTTAAAGATGTAGATATATGGAATTAAGCATTTTCCTTAAACTTGAAAATTGTCCATGTATTTAAAATTTTAGCCTAAATGCTTCAAAGACCGTCTAGCTGAAAGTCATTTCCTGGGTACGTGTCTGCAGTAACTCAAAGGGGAAACGAATTGTATATGCGAAGTTTGGAATATGGCCTTCTGACCAAAATGGTAAAACTGTATCAAATTTGTACCCAATTTCTGGGAAATAGGAACTTTTAACTCATAATGGGTTTTCTTCATTATATTGTGTTAGTATACACCAAATGCTATTCCGTTTTCCCGGAAGATGACTCACTCCCGGTAAGTGAGGCATTCTCCGGGATCCCGTTTGTCTCTCCCTTCGTTAAGATGGACATTAACGGTCAGATTGCTCCACGCAATTTGGTCTGGGATGCTTTTTGCCCGTCGTCAGTGCGAAAATCCAATGAGAATTGGCGAGGTGCTGTCGAAAAGTTTGGAGTTTCATCTTCGTTCGTTATTTATGTTCATCTTTTGGTCATAAAACTGTAATGCGAACTTGGAAACCACCAAATTTAGACGCGTTGGGAAGTGGAACTGGAGCTGAATGGTGGGTCTTGTTTACAAAACGTGAGCTGGAGTAGGCGTAGTAGCCCAGGGGATAGGATTGAACGGTTGTGTGGTTTGCATGGAGCCAATGATTCACCGAAATGGATGGGCTGGAAAATTGGAATGGTGTGGAGCGCTACCACGCCATTTGTGTGGTGCCGTGAATGTCCAGCTTCACGGTCTTCAGCACTTCGTAGAAGAAATGAACAGAACGCGCCGTATTGTGTTAATATATGAGAAAATTGAGGGGATGAAACTAATGACTTTAGTTAACGATTGTTCTCTTATTTTGTGCAGGTGGCAAAAATAGGAAGAGTAGCTAATGCTAAAGCATTTTTTTAAATGGCTCTAAGCGAATAAATCTCGTAAATGAAATTTATCCGATGTATAGTATTAGATACATTTCTTGCTTTATACCATTTTGATCCAAGAAAACATTCTTTGAAAATGTTCCTAAAAATTCGGCGAAGGACAACCTTTTTTGGGGTCCTTTGTCATAAAAATTGTTGAAAGTATCGTAATCATCACTACAAATATCGAATATTTGACGAATTTCGATGCTTTCGAAATACTGTTTTCTAATTAAGATATATTACTTTTTTATATAAGTTCAATTTTGTGTTTTCTGTTCCGAAAATATAAATGCATATTAAAATGATTATTAAATACATTTAGCAAAGAGACATTCTCTCCCCCCCCAAAAAAAATCACATATTTCCATAGTTATCCAGTTTTTTGCTCTTATTAAATGTTTATATGCATAATTTCTTAAAATACATTGGATAAAATGTCTTAAAATTTCAGAGACCTGATTAAACGCAATACAGATCCAACTATTCACTTTAAAAACAAATTTTTAAGACTTTAAAAGCAAGTAGATCATAATAGCTAACTTCTCAGAGGGTTAACTATTTTTACAATTAATTCTATTTTTTCAACATACTGTACTTGAAAATAAAAGGGCTGAGCACCCTGATCTTTTCGTGATTACAAGAAATCAATTTTTTCTTACTCAAGTAGTTACGGGCTGTCAGAAACAAACAGCCTTTTTTATTCTGCAGGGAAATATTGTTTTGAACGTATAAAATCATTGGGATTAATGTGCCATCTGTGAAGTGAGGAAACAAGGTATATAACTCTGCATTTAGGCGTTGAATTGTGTCTAGTACCACCGCATTAAACGGGTCCGCTTGTGACCTTTAATTAGGTGTGCAATGTGAGTTTTCTGAAATACCTTTTTTAACGTTGCAGGTAGTACTTCAAACAAACATTCATTAATGCTATAAAAAAAACTTTCTCGAGATTTTGAGCGAATTTGAAAAGACTATGAAATGCTGAGGCCTGGCGGAGATCTCCCGTTTCTGTACTGCCTCAGAACATTTATTTGAAGAAGAATGAGTCATTGAAAAATTTCCGTAGATTTGGAAACTCAAGTCTAAAACATCGAAGTATGATTTTGCTTTAAGCTTTATTTGTCAACTACCGTCAGACTGCAATAAAACCACTACTAAAGTTTCAGAAAAATATATATAAAACAGTCTAAGATGATGTGAAGGCACTATGCTGGGTTGATAGGAAATTGCAATGATTTAAACAGCACTGTCTCCGAGACAGCGCGAAGTTAATGCAAAGGCAAGAACACGCATTGCACTTATGCTATCTAGCTCGCATTTAGTTATTCTGACAGTTGTATCATATTCAAGATGTTTCGTATAACTATTTATTTTTAGAAACCCTTGCCATGTGATTAAAAATAGCAATTTTCTTATTAGCATGTCGAAGCGTCTTGGATTAATTGTCTTCAATGTAGGTACCTTGGTTCCTATGTAGAGTTAAAATGGAAAAAATAGCAGTTTTCAAATTTCTAAATATAAAATAAAAATATATTTTATTTTAAGTTATAAAATATATTGCCATGTAGAAGCAAATAAATGCATAGTATGACTAAACAATATAGTAGATTTATTAGCGTAAATCAACTCGTAACATTAGAGAACTGAATACTTGCCCACAACATGTGGGGCTCAGCATTTATTTACATACAGAACAATCGAGAAACATTCAAATAGAATTTTAAAGTTATATCAAGAATTTTCCAGAGCCTAAATAAAAAAACAAATATCATTTAGAACGAAAATACCAGTCCTGAGATAAAACAATCATGGTAGTGTCTAGAACAACGGGCAAATTGGTTTACAGCCAACTGATCCATGGCGATCGCTGTATAGATTGCTTTGTGCGGTATTTCTCCCCTCCTGAAAAGACAGGCCTCGCTTTCAAACAGAGTTGAATTAATAGCTTTCATTTTTGAACGTGCCATGGGTAATTGTAAATATCTTTCTTCTGAGGAGGAATCTCATATCCGTTGTGACATGCCTTCAATTTCAATTTGCTTGTCGGGATCCGGTTATGGTTTCATACGATATACATACACACAATCTCTTCGTTTTCTTGTTCGAGATGTATGTCAAAATCTTGCACTTCATAGGTCACAACTGATAAACAACGAAACACTTAACATAGACCAAAATACCTCGAAAGGAGTTTTGCAGAAAGACCAACGTACCAACTTTTCGGATAGGCATATAAATCCATACGAGGTCTCCAGGAGCATAACCAAACAGATGTAGGATAACGTCCTGCTTCAAGGCATAAGGAAAAATTACTAAAGACAGGCCGAGCAAAACCCACCTGGGAGAGAACTGATCGAAAAATGTTGATCCACCTCTTGCAAACTATAACCCCGCCTCTGCCTACATACCCGTCACCACAGCGATACTGGTCCAGTCCAAACCGCCAGTAATTGGGTGAATAATGATCACTAGAAGAAAAAAGACAATTAAAATAAAATTTTCAATTTAATTTGGAACGCCTCGGGTAGCCTAAAGTTCTTAGATGTCTATCCAAAGTCCAAAACTTAAAAGAACCACCAACCGATAGACCCATCGAGACCCAAGTCTCCACCAGAAGTTCATCAGGCTCACTAGCAATACTTTATTCAACTAAAATATGCATACAGTACATCAATGTACATAAAGAGTTACTAAAAATCAGTGCAAACGAAATTTTCATTAACACATATAAATTTCAAAAGATTAAATTTGCTCAGAAAAAACAATTTTATATTGGATTTGACTTAAGCTTCAAGTCCAAGTAATACATGAAAATTAAAGTTTAAAGATTACATTTTGAAGTCCAAGGTTCAACCAATAGAAGGAATTACTTTGTTTGGTCAACTTGGTCCTGAAGTGACACTTGAAAAATCGACTTAATAATTTTAATCAGTCATTTTGGTGCAGGTTCAATATTTATAAAGTCATTAATTCACAAGACTTCCATAGTTTAGTGACAAAAACCTTTTCTTAATATATTTATATATTAGGTATTCATAGAGACTTTGCCTTTATCAATTTTACAACGATTATTGTCTCTTTCCCAAAAAATCACTTTTGATACACGGGAAAACACCCGTGTCCGGTCAACCCGGTTAATATAATAATTGCCGAAGCATCTTTTAGTATCAACCCCAGGAAATAAACCAAAGGTGAAAATTGCTTCTTCTGAGAATTACCATCTAATTTGCCACAGCTTATGAATATTGTTTCTATTTTTCAAGTCAATGCAAGATTTGGTAATACCTAAATCTATGTCAACCTGTATTATTGCAAGTTGCCTCTTTGGCAAGAACGTCTGTACGTTCATTTAAAGCGGAAACAACCCAGTGGAAACAACAGATTTGAATCTTTAAGATATCTTTAATATCCTTAATAACTTGATATTGATCCATTATTGATTCTAAAGATTTCAAAACAAACATCGAATCAGTTTAAATATGTATTGAGTCTCCCAATCCTTCTGCCTCTAAAAGGGTTCTCAAGGTGTATAACCCTAAAACCGAATCACCCAGCCCTGCCTTAGCGTCCAGGATTCTGATTGACAGAGGTCGTTACGACAGCTCGAGAACTGAGGCCGGAATCCTAGAAGTCCATCACCGGGTCACTGCCCGACCTCTCCCGAGGAGGTACCAATGAGGTCCACTGGTGGAGGGACTCAGAGTCCCACCATTTCTATGCCCATAGGGTTAGCGAGTTCTTGTTTACTTATCTGGTAGCAACTCATATACGTATATTTACGTTGTTCCCTCGTGGAGGTCTCCTGTTGTATAAGACACCATTTCGTGTTTAGAGTCGTAAAGTCAGCGGTCTTTTATCTTCAACTTCCATAGTTCGCTGTCTTGATTCTTCAGCTCTAGCAATCATCTTGGAGATATAATAGACGTCTATATCTTCATGACAGAATGGGAACATTGTATCTAGCTTCTTCTCATCTGCTCGTCCATGAAGTAAATAAGAAAGGTGTAAAACCTGTCACCTACTGTTTAGCGGTATTATAAGCAAATATTGCAAATGGTAGAAATTTAATTCCAATTTTTCTGCTCTGTATCAACATACATGGACAACATATTGGTCAGAGTTTTATTAAAGCGCTTCGTCAATCCATTTGTTTGAGGGTGAAATGTTGTCGTATTACGATGTCCAAGATTACACAGTTCGACGAGACTGAAACAAGTCCGAATGGAAGACGGTCCTTCAATCTGTGATACTTACTTGAAGATCTATATGCCTTAGAAAAATTTCTTCTTCTTAGGTATCTTTATACTTCCTACTGCTTTTGTAGGAGAGTTTTTGTCATACATTTCTAATACTGGATCAGAAGAAAGTGCTTTCTGCAGATTGTTGAAAGCATCTACCTCTTTAGGACTCCAATGAAATTTCAATTTTCGCCTTTTAACAGCTACTTCAAGTGTTCAGCTAGATAACAAAAGCCTTTAATAAACTTTCGGAAGTATGTGCAGAGCCCAGGGTATCTTCATATGTCATACACATTCTTAGGAGTTGGAAAACTGCTTACGGCCTTAACTTTATCAAGATTTGGTCGGACGCCATTTATAGGCACTAGATGGCCAGAATTTTTACTTCTTGAGGACTAAAAAATTACTTATTTCGGTTGAGCACTAGGCCCTCTTATTGAATGCATTCCAAAACAGTTCTTAATCGGGTAACGTGGGCTTCATAAGTTTCTGAGAACACTATTATGTCGTCTAGGTTAAAATGCACAGACTCACTTTCAAATGGCGTAGCAAATTTTCCATCATTCTCTATAAGGTCACAAGTGCATTGCAGTGTCCAAACGGCGTGACTTTGAATTCATATAAGCCTTCTAGAGTAATGAATGTCGTCTTTTTGCGATCCGCTTCGTGTGCTTTTATCGGCCAGTAACCAGAGCAAAGCTCCAAGGAAGAAAAGAATTTGTCGCCTTTCAAATATTCCACAGTATCGTCAATACGAACCTCAACCTATGCACATTCAATTAGAGATGACTCGTTTATTATACTGTGTCTTGGTAACCGAAATCTCACTTTTGCCATTATTTTTTGAAGTAATTATGGAAGGTACAGCAATATTTATTTCGAAGAGCGAATGTTTATTCCCTTCTACAATTATATTTAAATCTTTGTAGACTAGGGATCCTGTTACTGTTATTTTAGTAAGAGAACGATGCTTAAGAGTACAGTCCTGTACTGCATACATTTTCCAAGTGTCAAGCATTGAGAGTTCTTGGAAAACGTCTTCAAAAAATAGTTAGCTTCTACAACAGTCTATCACGGTTTGAGGAGCGTCTAAAAAGTCCCGTTCAAAGATCAAGTCACGGCTGCAATGCTGCAAAACTACGAATTCAAACGGCAGATCTCACTATTTTGCAAAAATACTGCGAAATACATTTTAATATTGGCATTGCAAAACTTCCATTAAAAACTTAGAGAATTACTTTCTTGGCATCAGAAAACATAACTTTCTTTAAATATCTATGAAACCTGCAGTAAGATAATTTCAGAAATAAAAAATATTTTTAAGCTATTTAAAAATTGAATTTTTTTAAATTCATTGACGGCAGATTGATTGCCACGATAGTTATTATTTTTTAAAAATAATTTTCGAAAAAACTTTTAAATAAAATAAGTCGAATATATACTAAAAAAATAATTACATTTAAAATTTTGACATCCTGTTATGGCAACGCTCACGTAGTCGCACAAAGTAAATATATATGGTGTGTTTACCTTCGAGGTAAGAAGCAGCGCACAGGTCAGTAGATGCAATAATTAAGAAAAGTACCCATATTTTCATTTAGCTTGAATAGCAACACACAAAATATAGCCTATGCGGTCTTTTTATATTCTTCGTGAGCGAAGTATTTACAAAGTATTACTAAATTCGTTAAAGTAATTCACCATGTAATGATTTCGATAAATCTCAAAGTCTGAGACCTAACTGATTCAGAAAAAAAATGTAATTCTGTCTCTCTGTCTGTGTGACTGAGAAGTTAGGCGAATGGACTTTGGTATCCGGTCTTTGCACCAGAACCTTAGGATTTTGTTATATTTTGGATGA
Source organism: Araneus ventricosus (assembly GCA_013235015.1). Taxonomy (NCBI): domain Eukaryota; kingdom Metazoa; phylum Arthropoda; class Arachnida; order Araneae; family Araneidae; genus Araneus; species Araneus ventricosus. The sequence goes on along the minus strand of BGPR01000133.1, from coordinate 1,199,789 downwards.
AATTAATCAGGGAGAAATTTTTCCATCTCTCCTTGCGTGTGCATGTCTATGCGAGAACTCAAAATCCTAACTAGCAAGATAAATAAAACTTGTTTTGTGGTTTTATAATTACAATTATTGATATGTATATATGCTTGGATCATATGTATCAGAGGGTGACGAAATATCCATCTTCTAGATCTATCTTATATGAAGGCAGTAACGCGAAAAGAATATAAGCTAAGAACATGAAATTTGCAAAATTTTCTTGACACGCCATTTTCCTATTTGAATCAAAATTCGGAATCTATCGGTCGCATAGGATCAACTGGTCCAAGTACTGGGTTAATCAATCGCAGAACACTTACTGGTCTTTCTTAAAGATTGGCTTGAGACTACAAGAAACAACACATTTTTTATACAAGATGTTAACAGAAATCGTCTACAAACTTTAAAGTTGAGCCTGGTATACAGAAACAAGTCATTTTTGTAATAGAGCATGGGGTCGGAAATGTAAAGAGGATTAGCAAAAGGGGTCTGATTGTCATTGAATTAAGTATAAGAACAAGTAACACCAAATAAAATATACAATATAAACTGAATGGAATACAAAAATTTCGAACAGCGCATTGACCCAGTTGTATGAATAACAACAAGCGAAGCATGCATCGCTTCAGACGGCATGTCCTTTGAGCACTTATTATAGGTACACCAAAGATTTCTTGTCCATACTGCGTCCTACGTGCCATTATCGTATTTGTGATGCCGCAAACGACTTTGCCATTTCGTCTGTTTGTCGGGAAATTTGTTTGTTACGCACTCACAACCGAATTTGCGATTAGATTTTCTTGGAATATCAGATTCATGTCCGTTGAATCCATTAAAAATGACGCACGTTTAAGGATTTTTAATTTTTGATTCCTTTTTCAAGATGATGGTCGTTTTAATGGTTTCAATTTTCGGCGAGTGATCGGCGAAATCGACACCAGTACGTTCGTGTCATTTTGGAAAGGCGAGACATTTATTTGTAATTTTTTAAATACTGATAAAAGCAGACATTAACATTTAATTATAATTCTGTGAATAATGATATAAAAAGATATAGCAATTTTGTAAATGCTTGTAAAAGCAGAAAGTTGTGTAAATAATTTACGATCGCTAAAAAGAAATGGTCAATTGTTTAAAATACAGCGATAAGAAATTGTTTGCATACTGGTTTTCTTCTTCTTTTATTTGCGCAAAGTCTACTTTTCACAGAATTAGTAGTTCGTGCGCTGCAATGTTTTTTTCAGCACTCAAGGAGTTCAAACAGCAATTAGTAGCTGTTTTTTGTTTTCTAAAATCAAATGCATAAAAAGTAGCTTATTTACATTTGTGTGTTCAACTTTGAATATTAACTCGACAGCGTTTTATTTGGAGGATTATATCAAAGGAACGAATTTTTTCATGTATTTGAACTTCTGAGCTTCATAGTCCATTGCAATTAAGTAAAATAAGAGAAAATTTTTTAAAGTTTTTAACTTTTGTCAAATACTTTAATTATCTCAAGAATCAGAGAACCAAAATTTTTCCTCGATGTTACACATACTGATGGCTCGAAAATCCAGAACACAGTTGGGTGTGCTTTCGTTCACTTCCAAGCAAATGACGAGATGTACTCAGAATTATTTCGACTGTGTGATGAAGCGAAATTTTTTAGGGCCGAGTTTGTGGCAATTCAGCACGCCGTTAAATATTTTATTGGAAGACAACGAAAGAAAGCAAAAATAATTTCATTTCCATATCTGCTCTTATGTCCTTAGCTTTGGTGCATTAGAGACTAGTAATTAAGAACAATATAAAGGAATATTCATGGGATATCCAGTTAATTTGGATAGGGCTCATCGGGGATTCGAAGGAAACGAACATGCCTATCAGTTGGCAAAGATGGTCTCGACAAAGATCATGTGGATTTTTCTTTGTGTCTTTCTGGGATTCAAGTTAAGAAAGCCGCTTGGAGCAAAATTCTGGAGGTATGGCAAGAACGTTGTTGAAGTAGTTCTAAATCTAGATGGACCTATTCATTGCTAGAGAAAGCGGACTATAAGAGAGTGAATGGTGATTTTTTCTTAAATCAAGTTCTTACGAGGCATGTCATTATTCCTAGCCATCAGGCTCCCTTTTCTGGTAAAAATCTCCAATGCTCATGTAGTTAACGCCAAGGTTCTGTTTTTCATGTGCTTGTCATAAATGGGCTAATTGAGGCAGTCTTGGCCCAGTAATTGGCAAAGTAAAGAACTCGAAGACTTACTAAAAATTGATTTTTTTTAGGCGGGTCCTTCCTGATATTGTTAAAAAATTGTTTAACCCTGCTTTTCCAATTTGAATTTCCTTTTTTTGTTTCTTTTCGTACCTTTATAAGTAGAAAATTGAATTGTTGAAAGTTGAATTATTTGGGTGGGGTTGCTTCGTGCGACCCGCCGTATGGATCGCACGGATTATGCCAGATCAGTCATAACTATGTCTATTCTCTCCTTTCAGCGGGGAGCATGCTTTTTTTATCTTCGGAAATGTCAAATGGTAAAACGGTTGCATCTTGCTTTCAAAATGAATTACAAATAGAATTTTTTGTCAATACATTTAATTGATTTTTATAAATTACTACACTAGATTAAAGCATGTATATGCATAGTTTTCCTGTAATATTATGCATTTTATAAAAAATAAGTAAATAAATGTCTTTAAAATATTTTATCTTTTTAATAATGCTTTAACCAAACAACACATAACCTTATCTAAACTGAAAATTTGGAACATGATCATAAATTATGAATTTTAATGAATCGAAATAGTGAAAAATATGCTTACACTTCATTTCATTTGAATTTGGCCGAGGCTCTAAACCAATTAGCGGCTAAGTGTTTTGATTTTTTTCCTGTGATCTGTGAACGAGCTAGTTTAATTTGTAGTAGTCCACTGGAGACTGGATTGTTTTGCTTTATCAACTCTAAATATTTGTAAATAATAGCAGTAAATGAATTTCTCTTCGTGCCGTCTAGATTAAACTCCATTCAATCCACGAACCCATACCAATTGTAACAATGGATTTGATCTTCTGAGCTTAAGTGCAAGAAATTATGTTAGCTATCGAAAATTATTTTAGAGATCTTTCAAATTTGTAATTTTTATTTTTTCTCATATAACCAAAAATGCAATAGTGAGTGGAAATATTATAATTAATTCAATTTTATAATTCAATCATTAAATGAAAAATTAGAAAGGAAAACCTTTTATAAACAAAAACAAAAGAATTGGACGAGGTAACTCAAATGCACAATAGGAACAACAATTACAATAGAATTCGAAAAACGATTGAGTATATGCATTATCCATTGATCCTGCAGGTTTTATTCATTTAAAACTAAGGAGAGTCAGCTGAACATTTGGTTTTAGACAGTTAATTGGTTCCTCCATCGGGAAATACCCAGCATTAAGCAGGTCAGCAAGCCCGTTGAAATTCTTAAAAAGGAAATAAGTTCGATAAAATTGGCATTAAATATTGCAAAACTATTAACAATTTTACAAGGTTAGTGTGAAAGGTATTAAAGCGCTAATATAGTAAGTGTTTGTGATGAATTATAAAGATATATAAAAAAGAAATAAATTCGAACCTAGTTCGATTCTAGTTCGAAACATTGTAGTATGATAATGTTTAAGGCTTGATTTATGTATTTTATCTTGATTACACCAGCCGTTGTGTTCTGATCTTAACGAAATTTAAGGATAGAAAACAGTTATCCATGTGGAATTCGGGTATCTGATCTCGACACCGAGATTCGTCTAAAGAAAATCTGTCTCCTGTTGGTCCATTCATCCGTGTCCATGTGAACATTATAAGTTCAAAACTCAAGGAGGGAGATGAAGGAATTTTAGCATAGGGCTTTATCGTCAACATTGTAGATGTATTTCAACTTTCGGCCCAAATCTGTCGAAGGGTTGACTGTCTGATGTTTTCTCATTCTCGATGGGAGGACACTAGTGTTGGTTTTTGTTAAAGAGTGTCCGTTTATTAAATGCAATGTGGCAAAATATGAAAATCAAAATTAAAAAAATCATAGCATATTTGTTATCTTTTTAGTGTATTCCCATCCAAATGTACTTCTATTAAAAATGTACCTAAACATTCGACAGAAGATATTCTTTTTCTGTAGAGCCATAACGAGATCAGTTATTCCTTTGCAGTATATGAAAAATTGACAAAGGAAGAACTGCTATAATCAATCAAACCGACATCTAAAATTTGATGAATTTCATCGGCGGGCGTTTTCGAATAATTCATTTCTTAATCACATTTAGATATTTTGTATTTAAGCACAGTTTTGTGATTTCTGTTTGAGAAATATAAATCGAAACAACTGAACAACTTCGGCAAGGAGAAATTCCCGGAAAAATTGACTTTGCTTTTTTATTATTTCATTCAGATTTTCTGTTTCATTCTGCTATTTTTTCAATTTATTCTCTTTTTCAACATACTTTAAATTAATTACCTAATTAAATAAATTATAAATAAGGATAGGTTTCAAAATACCCCCATGCGTTTTTTGGCAGACTCTTCGTTAAGCCACTGTCTTGAGAAGAATACAATTTCTTGTTTGTTGCCCTTGTATTTTTATACATACCACAACAGAACTGAACCTATATTTCGCAGAGGAAGAGAGCAAAATGTGAGAGAGCGGAACGACAGCGACAATCAGCAATGTTGAATTTGCATAAATTGCTATCGTTCGCCAACGCTTGCATCCAACAAATTTAATTTTTCTTCCGATATTAGGCTATTTTCCTGTTTTATAATAAATTTTATTTTCTCAATTTGTCCTTCTATTTTTTATCAAGTCGATAGTTGTAACTATTTCACAACGAAACTGAATAACAGTATGCGTCATTGGCAATTTATTTTCAATCCGTGATGATTGGCTGATATACTACTTGAGAAATATTTGCATTTCGCCGTTTTCATACGTTGAATAAATTTTCATTTCCGCAATAAACATTTCCATATACATTTGTGAGCTGCCCATTGAAATTTAAAAACTAACATATCTCTATAAGTTTCGAAGAAGGAATCGTGAAACTTAGTTTATGAATAGAGAGTGCAAGAGGAGCATTTGACTCATTGACACTTTTGCTCTATGGGGCACGTATAAAAATTTAATTTCCTTAACTTTTCACTTTCAACTTCCACAAGCCGAAGTGTTTTCACACAAATTCCTACAATATTTGAAGAAAGTTTGTAATGGGAAGTATATGTCGAGGTGAAAAATTTAAGGAAATACATGCTTGTTCCACTTTTTTGGGATACCCTGTACATCATTAAAAAATATTCATATAGAGATGATTAGTGAAAAAAAATCCTTGTAAAATCCTTTTTTGAAAAGATGCTGATATGAAAAATTGTTAATCGTTAATCAGAGAACGGGTGAACAGGTTATTTATTTATTTACTAGAAAATCACCCGTCACGGTTTGTCGGGTGCAAATTGCCTCTTCATTTGAGAGATTTCCCGAAAAATTTCACGAGTTTAAATAGATATATGAGAGAGATATGTTTAACATTGATTTAAAACAAATAAAATAAACATGTTTTATGACAGGAGATATTTTTATTTACATATTATTTAAATATTTCTTTATTAAAAAAACCTCTTGGTAAACAGCATTCCACGTGAAGTATTTTTCTTTGTTTAACAATTTTTCTTGTACTTCAGATCTTTAATAAAACCAAAACACTTCTCTGTTTCTCAAACGTTGCCAAAAAATATTATCAAATTATATCATCACGATTGAAATAAATAATCAGACACATCGTGACTTCCAAACTATATCACGTGCATCATATACCACTGACATGATTTACTACTTTCGATTAAAAAACTGAAATTAATTTGAAATATATGATTAATATAATTTAAATTTCTCGGGAACTATTGATCATAGCGAGATAAATTTTATATCAATCGATAGAAAATTTTATTTCACTGATTTAAAGCTATTAAATTTGAAATTAGAAAGACAATTACTTTATTAAATTTAAAATTTCTGATATTTAAGTGATCTAACAATGAAATAATGTTGTTTAACGTCTCGCAGTGCTATGGCGCGAATTTTATTGTTGGTGACGTCAGAGCGTTACCAGATCAGTGGGAGACAGAATTGGGCTATTATATTAGTAATTTTTCTCTTCAATCATTGTAATAGATTCGTATTTTTGTTTCAGTTAGCCGCAGGATCTCACATTTCTAGTTACGGTTTTGATTGACACCAAATTACTCGAGCCCAGGGCGCAAAAATTTGTTAAGACGGCCCTGTACAGGCGACTCTTTGTCAGCGAAATTAGCAAAAGAAAAAGATACACCTGATGAAATATACAACATAAATGAATTTACAGTGCCACAATAACCCAGTTGCAAGGATAATAACATTCAAAGCGTGTATCGCCTCAGACGGCAAGTCCTTTGAACACTTTCATTCTACGTCCTACACACCATTATCGGATTTGTGCTGCCATACACAACTTATAATGTTGTTATTCAAACTTTTGGCTTGTTGTAAAAATTTAAATTTGTATTCCATTCAATCTGCATTGTATAGTTCATCTGGTATATCCTTTTCTTTAGTTAATTCATTGACAAAGAGTCCCTTCCGGCTGTGCCCATTGTAGCAGTTTCCGACCACATGTTCATTTGCGAAAATTCCGGACATACTATTAAAGTTTTCAGACGACATTCCTAATTTCTCTTTATAAAAAGAAAGTTTTCACTACATTAAATTTTCCAGGGCAGCGGTTGCATTGCACCTTTAGTGGAGTTTACAACAGATATTTATAAATATCTATATTGTTCTCTTAATCTGTTACATAGTTTTTGTAATGGACTAATGATTCAAACAGCTCTCTCGTTGGAGTAGCGCAAAATTAATTGAATGATAAACCAGCGGGAGTGGTTTCCCCTACACTTTCTCGTATATTTCCCAAAAAGGTGTCATTTTCCCTCTAACTAGGGTTGCCATACGTGCCGTATACTATTTGTCCCGTTTGCTTCCTAAACTCTGAGTCATTATAATTTTAAAATGACCTGCACCCAATTTTATGATTATGTGTAAAAGGAAAATGCAATTAAAAAAATTGCGTAAGTTCTCAATTTTTACGCGCGCTGAGGTACAAAACTTAATTTGAAGTTTGTGAGAACGAAATCTTACTACATTTATCACGCAAGATTTCACCATACCTTCCATCTGGAGAATGTCAGAACGAACTTTCGGGTTCAGGGGGTTGCCATAATTTACGAAGCGCGTCCGAAGCTATAATTTCCTTCGCCTAGGTCAAATGTCAACTATACTAACTTGAGTAAAATAAGCGAAACGCTCGCCAACACACAGTCGAAATGTGCATTTTAAACCAAATATGCAATTTGAACATCATTTTTTCAACTGATTGAAACGAAATTTGAGCACAAATCTATAATTAATATTTGCGAACGGTATACCAATTTTTATATATGTAAGCCAAAGGGTTTAGGAGATATGATTTTTACAAGTATGCGATTATACAGACCGACAGACAGTAAATCCTTTGACGGATTTGGACCAAAATTTTATACGGACCTACAATCATGACGCTAAAATTGTGTGCCAAATTTTATCCATCTAGATATTCAAGTTTTTGAGTTATAGTGTTCGCATGACCGCGGACATACAAACAGACAGACTTCCCTTTGACGGATTTTGTCCAAAATTATATAGAAACCTACAAATTATGTTTAAAGACCACATACCAAATTTCATCCCCGTAGCTCTGATAGTTTTCGAGTTATCGTGTTCACAGACACACAGACAGGCATAATTCCAAAATTGTGTTTTTCGGACTCGGGGAGGTCTAAAACGTAGAGATTCGTCAAAATCTCGAATTCGAATTTTTTGACGATTACAATACTTACTCTTTGTATACTTCGTATACGAGAAAGTAAAAAGGGCATGTCGCAAATTCATTGTTGTCTTAATTAAGCACAAGTCATTCAGAGAATTGTAGTATATTCAAGGTGTATAGAAAAATTATTTTCTTTTCGGTACCCAAACTCAAACCTTACTTATAAGTGAATAAAAAAATTAGTAAAACACACAGTTTTACAAGCGCATTAAAAGGAAGAAGAATTTTATTTGAATTATTTCCAACTTTTAGACTTTATTTTATAATTTATTAGTATGACTTATGAATTATTAATATGTCTAAAATTTTATAATTGATTGTGCGCTGACAATTTTAATTTTTTCAGCAATCAATATATTTAATAATGTGCATTAATTCGCGTTTTCTTTGTCCTTTGATGTGCAATTCATGTCATGCAATATTATAAGTGGAATATTTGCTGTAGTGTGTAGTTTATTCTGTAAATAAAGAAATAAATTATGAATTTTACGGATGTTAGAAATCAATTAATTTCTAGAAAACCCAACCATATGGAGCATTTCGTGTGAAATAAAAAACTAAATAAATCATTAAAAAATGAATCACTCAGTTTCAAAAATGGAATATAAACAACTCCTCGAAATTCGAAAACCTAGCATATAAAGAATTAATGGAATGTCGATAAAAAAAAATATCATTTTTAAAGTTATGAAACAGACAACAAAAAACGGAGTCTTTTGGAGGTTTGCTGATTCAATGAGAACCGAACAGGAATCAAGTCAAGCTACATAAATAAAAATGTGAAAATAGAAATTACTGATTTGTGCGCCCAAACCATATAACGTTCTTTATTGAAAGACTCAAAATGCAATTAGCTGCTGTTTCGTCCCTCGGAAAAGGAAAGAAAAATCATATTATTTTTTATAATTGCGTTTTTTAATTTTCGTTATATATTGTTTTTGTTTAGTGGTATGAAACGCAATTTTGTCTTCTTCCGAGGCTTTTCAAAAATTTAAAAAGTCTAGGAAATACTGAGACATGGTGGAGCTCTCGCTTTTCTGTAATGATTCAAAACATTTATTCGGAGAGGAGTGAGTCGTTGAAAAATTCCATTACATTCAGGAACTCTAGACCGAAAAATCTAAGTATGATAATGCTTGATTCGTGAACTACCATCACACTGTAATGCCACCAATACTGAAGTTTTCAGACAATATTCATAAATCTACAAAAGATGAGTCAATATGAAGCAAAGTAGAAAATATGGCTAACGTTTTAAACAGCTCTCTGTTTGGAGTAGCACAAAATTATTCCAGAAAATAAAGTGCATTTCAAAGATTTGCTGCCATCTACGTTCAGTGCTAGTTACTTTGACAGGTGTTTCGTATTCAAGTTGTTTCGCAAAATTATTTCCTTTTAGGGAATCTTTACCGATACCATGTGCATGATGAAAAAATAACAATTTTCTTATTCTTCGAGCTAAACAATGCTCTGCTTCAACTTAACAGTTCCCTTTTTTGTTGGTAAATTTTTTTGCAAAGCACGATCGAACGTTTTGTTCGATTTTTTTCGAATTTGGCAAAATTAGTCCTTAAAAATGACGTATGTGCAGATAATTTTAATTTCTCAATACGTTTCATAATGGTGATCGTTTTAATGGTTTCCAGTGAAACTAATATAAACTAATGTCCAGCGAATCAAAGTCGTGTTTAGTACCACCAAAAAATGTGAGTTGCTTTGGCAATATGGAGGCCTTTACTTATATCTTTTTTAAATACTGGCAAAAGCGAACATTGAATTGATTAATCGTAAATCTCAGCAATTTGTCTGTCAGTAAATTTGTTTTTTACGTATTCACGGCTAGTTAAATTTTCTTGGAATTAATCATGAATATCATTAAAAAACAACGAACAGTCACGAAAAAAAAAAGACCCACCCAGTATTATTCCGCCACTGTTCATTGAATCTTAAAACAAAAGGTACAAATTTTCAAGAGAAAACGTATACTGATAGATTTGATTTCTAAAATGTTCAGAAACGGTCTTCTCCATATTTATAATTGCACCAACTTCAAATTTCCCAATGGAAACACATACTAACACACATTTTTCTTAATATATTTCGAATCTACATAAACATTTATGCTGGAATACCAAGTTTCATCATCTCCGCATTTTTAGTTTCGGAATTATAAGCAAATGAAATTTTGAGTTTCTAATGTTAAAGTAAAATTTTGAATTTTTATTGATATCTTGAGAAATAATATAGTATTTGACCTACAATTTTTTTGCTGTAATAGTTAGAAGTATTCTACACATTCTGCTCTTATACTTTTGATTTAAAAATAATTTTGAGCACATGAAATATTTTATCAAATTGATGATAATTTTTTTAATTAGCAACACTTATGAATTTTAACAGTAATCGAAGGAGATGGCAATTTGATGTGCTTATGCAAAATTTCAGAATATTCCTACAGGAAGTTTTGAAGTAACTTTAAATTTCCTATTTTCGCTGTAAAACGATGCACTTATGTGGGTTTCATATATTTCGGAAATGTTTTCATTATTAAATATAATCATTGCACCACTTTATTTTATAAAATTTAAATATATAAATATTTAACTATTTCTATATATAAATTAAAATTTTATAAATTAAAGTGGTGTAATAATACATTATTAATTTTTTTGCTCATCAAGTTTTATCGATTGTAAAAAGTAAATCATTACTTTGAAAATAACATTTAAAGTGCGAAATATTTTAAAATGCTACTATCGACATTTGAATGCAAGCAGAGAACTTCTCTATCTAAATGTGGAGATACAAAATGTCAAATATCTTCCAATCTTTTAATGATATATTAACCAATATTAATTTCCTGGAGTATTTTGTCATGAGAAATTTATTTATGACATCCAAAAAGGGGTTTTCCATTAAAAAGTTTGAAGTTATAGTGCAGTTTTAAATATTTAGATGACCCCTTATGGAATTTTCAAAGTTACAATCATTTAGTATACGTTATTTCCTGAAGATCAGTTAGCTTTAAAAAAAAAAAAACCCGAATGAACGATAGCAGAATAATTCTTCGTGGATCCATTTTTTTCCGCGAATGTACATGCAGGAATTTTCATTTTCAAGTTAGTGGCCGTTTTCATGGTTTCAATGATTTTGCGAATCAATATCAAGTTTGGTACCATAATAAAATTTGAATCATTTTTCTAAAGGAGAGACATTTGATTGTAATCTTGATAACTCTAATTAAAGAACACTCTTATTTGTAATTTTTTAACACTAATAAAAGCAGACATTTAATTATAATTTTTAATGGTGCTAAAAGAAGACATTTAATTGCATTTTTGTTAATAATGTTTGATGTTGCTTCTTTTTGCAGATATAACGAAATATTTCTGCAAAAAAATTATCATTAATAAAGAGAAGTAGATCATAGTTCCAAGTTGATAAATTCTTTTTGCTGTTTAGTTCCATCGAATCTTGTATTTCACTTTTCTTGAAAATATCCCTTTTCTGCGATTCTAACCAAACTGTTCATGAATAAAAATTTGAAAATTACCTCCAATCTCGTGAGAAAAATTTTCTAAAAATTTGCTTCAGCACCTTCTTGATATAACCTTGTTACTAAGCTAATACAATTGTTTTTTAAACACAGGAAAAAAAATTGTATAATATAGGTGTGGAAAATTTGACATTGATTGGTTTGAGATTGTAAATGTAACTTTGTATGATAGGAAATATGATATGTAAAAATCGATAACAAATTCCATTTTTAAAAAGCATGAAAACAATTCGAGCTAAATGAAAGTGTAAAATTAGCAATTATCTGATTAAGACGCCAAACCAATATTGTTTTAAGCATTCTAAGATTTCTCAAAGCAATTAGCAGCTCTTTTATCTCTCTTAAAACAAAGGAAAAATTTATGGGTTTTGTTGTCTTCATGTAAATTATTTTCATTTTGTATTGTTTCAGTATACTGCTCTGGAAAACACATCCTCGTTCTCAAGCCTTTTTGCTGGAATTTCAATCGATAAGAATCTGAGGCGTACATTACATTACAACACCTGCATCCCCGTGTTTAGAGCCATTTGGCTCCTTTCCGGTTTGGGTGGATGGAGGAGAATTTTATTTTTTAAGAAATGATAAAAACAAGTAACAGGTACAAAAACAAATAAAAATGAAAAAGGAACATACACTGGACAGAACAACATAGAAAACAAAACAAAATAGAGGAAAAAATACGTGGAGGGAAAAAAATCATAAGTAGCCGGAAGTGTGTGTCAGTCTGGGTGGATGAGTGCTCAATTATTTTCCTCTACAATGCTATTGTTCTCATCACATATAAAACGCATTAGGAGTCGAAGTCGGGTTCTTGATAAGTTGCTCGTGAGAATGTTTTTCAACCACTGTAATTTAAGTGACACTGTTGGAGTTTGGAAATGCCAGGAGTGGGTAAACCGACATTTTGTGGCATAGTGAATTGGATTTCCTTTTTCTCCGCACGAGCAGTTGTCATGTGTTCGAAGATTGAAGCGATGAAGGCATGAAGGGAAAGGCTCGTGTCCTGTAACGAACATCATATCTTCTCTATTCCATCCTATTGGCTTGTTTGAGACCCTAGGCACTATATCGTGTGTACTGCGGAAAGTTTCTCCGTTATCCCAGTTGTCTTGCCAGATGCTTAGAACAGCTGACTTAATCTCAGATTTCAGGTAGGAAAGTGGCTTAGGTAGAAGGAAAGGGTCGCCTTTTGTGATGGCTTCTTTGGCTAATTGGTCTGCGCATTCGTTGCCTAAATAACCGACGTGGTCTTTAAGCCATCTCAGGTGAATGTGTTTATGGGAGAGCAAAGGGGCTTGAATTGATTGAATGCTTATGTACTAGACCAGAACATTTACAGGGTGTCATCAGTGACTTCTTAAATACTATGGTCGGAGAGTCGATAGACGAAATTAGTGATAGCGAATATACGTGTGGCTCCGATGTAAAGCTTCTAAAATTGAAAGAATAGCAGCCGATGGTGAAAAGGTTGTACGTTGTAATCGCAGTTCAGATTCTCGAGAGTTGCTTGAAATCATTTGCAAGCAATCGCAAATCACATCACAAATCGATTCCCAAAATAGGCATTTTCAAAGCCAAGGAGCCAAGTTTATAGATTTCATCGGATTCTGAATACTAATACAACCTGCAGCGCCACCTGCTGGCAACATTTATAACCAATTTTGAAACTTTTGCACTGGGATTTTTGTGACCAAGCATATCACTGCTCTGCTCCTTCTACTCTGTTCACCGCTGCTGAGTTATTTAATTTTAAAATGAGGGAGTCCTTTGTTGGACACCCTGTATTTGAAGAAGAATGAGTCATTAAAAAATCTGCTTCTAATTTAAAGCTCAAGTCCGAAAGAACGAGGCATAATATTGCATTAGGCTTGCTTGATCACCTACCATCACACTGTCATACCACCACTACTAATGTTAATTAACGATGTTTATAAATCAACCTAAGATGCTGCCATGTCACCGCCTTTTCAATGTCAAATTTTAACACTTTAAAAAGCGCTATATTCGAAGTAGCGCGAAGTTAATCAAAAGCAAAGAACGTGTATCCGGGTTCGGAACTAGTTACTCTGACAGTCGTATCATACTCAAGATGTTCTACAGAAATATTTCTCTCTGGAAACCTTTACCATGATTAAAAATAGCAATTTTCCTATTAGAGTGCCGAAACGACTTAGTTTTCTTGTACTAAAAGAGTTCAAGCATCAATGAGTAACAGTTTTAAAATTTCGAAAACCAAAAGTGAAAATATAGCTTATTTAACATTATGATATATTGTCAAGAAATTCAAAGAACTACAGAGTATGATGTGTGAACAAAGTAGGTTTTTTAGCTTAAATCAACTCGTAACATAAGAGAACTGACACTTGCCCACAATTTGTGGGATTCGGCATTTATACACATACGGAACATTAGAGAAAACTCCAACTAGAATGTTAAAGAAATTTCTAGATTTGTCTAGAACCTAAGTAGACAAAAAATAACATTTTGAACTAAAATAATATTCCTTGGATAAAACGAATTTGGCTGGGACTCAAACCACGGACAAATAGGTTTATAGTGCAACACTAATGTTTCAGAGAGTGCTTTCGTTGGCGTAGCACAAAGTTCATTGAAAGAGAGGAAACGGCATTGCGTTAATTTATTGCTGTCTACATTGAGCATTAGTTTCTCGGAGAGTTGCCTCCTATTCAAGGTGTATCGAAAAGTAATTTTCTTTTTATGTACATTTACTCAAACTGTATCCATGATTACGAAATTTAGCAAAAACAGATTTTAAAATTGAAACTGTTATAAATGTATTAATATGTAGAATTATTTTATTTTAATTATTCGTAATTTTTAGTTTTTAATTTATAAATAATTATTATAAATATAATGGATGCTAGAAATCAATTTATTTCTAGAATTTCCAACCAAATGGCTTATTTCGTGTGGAATAAAAATTCCACACGAATTCCGAAAATATTAAAGTAGTGTATTGTCATCGAGATCGCAAATATGCAAATTTTGAAAATTCTAGAAAATAAGGAATTAATTGAAAAATCGATAACAACGAGTAATTTTTAAAAACATGAAACAGTCAACAGGCAAAAGAGTGAGTTTTGTGGTGTTCCGCTGATGCAGAAATAACTTACCATGAAACAAGCAAAGCTAAATAAAAATGTCAGACTACCAATTTCTGCTTAGAGTGCCAAAACAATAGACTTTTTAACATTTAAAGAGTTCAATACACAATTAGGAGTTCTTTGAGGTCTCAATAAAAGAAAAATATGCATAGTTTTTTTAAGGTTGCGTATTAATTATTTTCGTTGTGTGTTGTTTTAGTTTAATTGAAATAAAAATAGTTCTTCGTTGTTTCCAGATTTTGCAAGAATTTATAAAGACGTGGAAATACTGAGAAATGGGGAAACTCTCGTTTTCTGTGCTGTTGAAGAACATTTATTTGCAGAAGAATGAGTTGTAGAAAAATATTCTTAAATTTGGGAACTCTATTCCGAAACATCGTAGCATGATAATTAATTCGTCTGAGTGTAACACCACCACTACTGAATTTCCAAACGATATTTATAAAACTGTATAGGATTTCAAATCTACGAATATACAGGGTGTTTCAAAAATATCTGGGAAAAATGAAAGGGTAGGTCAGACATACAGAAACAAGTCATTTTCGCAGTAGAACATGGGTCGGAAATACAGAGGGGATTTACTACGGGGGTTCTTTGTCAGTGAATTAAGTGAAAGAAAAAGATGCAACACATGAAATGTACAACACACACTATGGAATACAAATTTAATATCGCAAAACAACCCAATTGCATGAATAACAATATTACAAGTCGTATGTGTCATGTCAGATACGATAATTGGTAGTAGGACGCAGTACTAATAACAAACCTTTGGAATACTTAAAATGAGTCTTCAAAGGAGAAGCAGTACACAATTTGCATGTTACGATTTATGAAACTGGGTGGTTGTGCTATTATAAATTTATATTTCCTTCAATCTGTGCTGTGAACTTCGTCTGGTGTATCTTTCTTTTACTAAATTCACTGAAAAAGAGCCCCATGTGGCGAATCCCCTCTGCATTTCTGACCCCCATGTTCTTTTACGAAAATGATTTGTTTCTAAAAGTCTGACCTACACTTTCATGTTTGCCAGATAATTTTGAAACACCCTGTGGAATAATATTAAGCCTTTTAAAAATCACTGTCTTTGGACTAGCGCGAAATTAGTAAAAAAAGAACGCACATTGCAAAAATTTCTTGCCTTCTATTTCGACACCAGTTATTCCGCAAGTTGTGATATATCCATGATCATTCGCAAAATTATTTCCATTTCGGATCTCTTGCTGATAACATATCCACTATTAAAAGTAACAATTTTCTTACTCATTATCCCCTTGACTAGTGAATTTTTTTACCAGAAGCTTTGAGTAAAAGGCAAATATTTTTTTGCTCTAATAAATTCCCGCTTTTGTTCTTCGCCAGAGAAAATAAACCCCTCAATGAAAGACCCGGATGGTAAGCATTTCAGTGACCTATCCCATCTTTTGACAAATATTGATAGTGTGGTTACGAGAATTAAAAATACGGGTAAATCGGAAAAGAAAAGAAGAAATATCGATCGTACGGGCAAACCAGTTTGGGCCAACCTCTGGGTAGACCGTACAGAGTCCGGGCAAAGTGGTTAAAGTGTGAAGCGGAACGAGGTCCTGTAACAACTTGACTGTTCGTAATTTCGTCTGATTGTCGGTAAATATGTATATAACGCACTCACGATCGAACGTGATGTTCTGTTATTTTAGAATATGGCATAAATGCTTCTTGAACTCTTCGAAAACGACGTATGTGTAAGGATTTTTAATTTTTGCTTCCTTTTTCAAAATGTTGGTCGTTTTAATGGTTTCAATGTTTGGCTAGTTATTGGTGAATTCGGCACCACTAAAACATTTGATTCATTTTGGTAATGAAAAGGCCTTCACTTTTAATTTTTTTAAATACTGGTTAAAGCAGATTTTTAACATTTAGTTATAACTTGGTGATTACTGATATAAACAGACATATAATTGAAATTTTGTAAATAATGAAAAAAGAAATGGCTACACCTTTAAAGACATCTATGAAAAAATATTTATAGTGCTGCTTAAGTGTTGCATTTTTTTTTTAATCTCAAGTGTGTATTTACGTTTTTAAACTTTTAAACTCCTGGTGTGTTTTTTATTAGACTCGGTGTTTGCGTGTTTTGACTTTTTGACCCTTACTTTTTGGAAATGAACTTTAAATTTAAAAAAAAAAAATACGGCTTTTGGTGTCATAGTGTGTCTTAAAGTTTTGTGATTATGTGTTTTCGTTTTTAATTATATATACGTTTGCATAAGTTTTATGATTTTGTGTATTCTCTGTGGTCTACTTTTTGCTTTCTAAGGCATATATATATTTTTTAAATTTTTTATTTACTTATTGTGACTTTTGTTCTTTGTGTGTTTGTCAGCACTCTGTAAATGGAGTTTTTTTCTCTGTAGTGTGCTTTTCTTTAAATAAATAAATAAATAAATTTTCTTCTTCTTATTTTTCTATGGACGCTAAGTATTATGTTCAGAGAATTACTAATTAGTGCACCGAAATTAATTAGCTTTCAGCACTCAAAGAGTTGAAAGAGCAATTAGTAGCTGTTTTCTCTGTTATCTAAAATTAAATGTGAAAAGCGTAGCTATTTTGCATTTGTATGTTCATATGTGAAAATTAACTACTATACCTTTTTCGGTTTTCAGATGTAGAATCATTTGATAGACACCAATTTTATTACGTCGTTTATCTTGTGTACATAATTGTGTCCATTGCCATTAGGTAAAGAAGAAGGAAAAAAATTATAATGTTTTCAAACTTTCGTCAAATTCTCCTATGACCTCAAGGATGTGAGAACTGAAAAGTTTCCTACTTTCAGGGAGGGGGGGATTCCTCCACCAGGCACTTCGGAAAGTCAAACCGTGAAACAGTTATGTCTCGCTTATAAAATGAGCTGCAAGTACTATTTTCGGAAAGATGAACCGTAAAACGGTTATATATTGTATACAAAATTAGCTAAAAATACTATTTTCTTAAAAAACGTAGGTATTTTTTTTATAAATTATTACTTTAGATTAAAGCGAGCATGCTGCATACTTTTCCGGTAGTAATATATTTTATTAAAAAATAAGCAAATAATGTCTCTAAATTACATGATCTTTTTGATGAAAATTATTTATTCAAGTCAGCCAAATAAAATTTCTATTAAATTACAGAACTTCAAATGTACAAATAAGAAGAACTATTTAGTCTAACATTCGAAATTCCGTACTATTTTATGTTTCGTTTCTCCATTAATGCTCTTGAAAGCATATGTGACTTATCCTAAGCTTTTCCTTATTATTGTTTTACTTCTTTGCATTTCATTTGAGAAGAGAAAGCAAAACAAAGACGTTTATCTGTTTAAGACTCACTACCCTTTAAATTTTAAATTTAGACAAAAAAAGATGTAAGCAGTCTATTTAGGCCTAAAGGAGCGCACATATAAAATTTCGTACAGAGTGCATTTACAGTTTTGATTCTGTGGGTGTTCCATGAGCTGTAACACTGCGGCACTAGATCTCTCAAAAGTGCGACTAGGTATTAGCGTATATAGTATTTCGAGCATATATTAGTCGCACGCTATATGTGCGACTTATATAGCGTGAAGTAATTCGGATTTTTAGTTGAAGCTGGGTATTCTGTCGACAGGGATATGACCGGGACTGACTACATTTGCAAGCACGTCGCACTACACAGCAATTGTGCGATCTTGAGATTGTGGAAAGCAACCACCAACCTCCTTCCTTTGGCAAACCTAGAGTTTAGGGTGCGTACTATTTTCTAGACAATTTTCTATGGGGCAATTTTATTTGTCGTCGCAAAACACCGTTTAGGATGCGCAGTGAGTTTTTTATAGCTGCTCTCCTGGGAATTCGATGCCTACGGCAATTCAAAACGAGAGATTGAGCACGCAATGCTTTCGGCATTGCAAGTGTGTACCGGTCAAATTTTTTTAACTTAAAAAAACAGCAGCGGCTTCGCTTTCAGCAAACCGGCCTCTGATAGCTTCGCTTTTTCATTGAGAAACGGAACACATAAGGAAAGCACAAACGCGGGAAAAACACGAAAATATGAAATGTATCAAGGGAACCTGTTTCCAGAAAAAACATTCCTTGTTCGATATTTGGAAGCCATAATCAACAACACAGAGAAACAGAATCAGGAAATTCGATGAACGAAAATCTTTAGAAGAGAAGCGAACGGTTATTGAAAAAAATAGTTTGGTAAATGATCCAAAATTCCAAACAAAGTATTATTCAAACTCTTACGCCGACCAATCAAATCGAAGACAGCAGACAGCGAACCAATGGGAATGAGGCAAAATTAAGGACATGCGCCGTAGACCGGTAAACAAATAATTGTCGGCGCATGCGCTAACGACGCCGAAAACATTTTCAACTTGCATCCAAAACAATTGTTCTGGCACTCTCTCTCTTGAAGACAAACAATTGGTGAGCTTAAGGGAGACGAAGTTAGTACGCACCCCAAACTCCAGGTTAACCCTTCCTTAATTGCTTAGAACCTGTTCAGTACTATCTGGGAGTCGCTAGAGGGATGAGCGAACAGAAGGAACCACGAAGAGTGAAATAACGTATTGTGAACACATTCCTCGGGGAAGAAAATGTGCTTTTGTCTGAAATTCTTCACAGACTCCAATGACAGTGTGGGGAAGAGTTTCTCTCGCGGATCCGCGTGTATGAGCGGTGTAAGTGCTGCAGAGAGGACTACCTGTTTCAAGGCATTCGGGTTGCAGACAGCAGTGCCATCGTCGAGACTGTTCTGGAGAGGATACTACGCCAACCGAAAAGGCCACCAGGATACTTTCAGATCTTAGGAAAATATATGCTGACTCAAAGAGGGCGGACTACTTTCAGCACTGACATGTGCAATTATTTGTTTAGAAAAAAATGTTTTTTTTTCCACATCAGTCCTTATGAGATGGTAATCACTTTGTGAAATGTATGAAGTTACTAAGCGGAAAATTTTGCGTTATTTAACTCGTCAGGACACGCGCTGGGCCAAAATCTACCCCAGCTGCATTTTTGTGCATGAAAAAGGGGTTTGTTCTTATACACAAGATACCTTTCAAGGTCATGCACAGATGGTCAAAAGGAATTTCTTTTGCATTCAGAAAATCGAGTTTTATTACTCCAATAATACCAGATGGGAGGAATTTTACCCCGCGTGTGTGCTCGCGTCTCATTATAGTCCAGCATTGAGGAACGAAGTGGGGGGACGAACTGTGAGTGATTGCGAACGCGAAAAAGAATTTACAGCTGGCGTGAAGAGATTAGCATGAGAACAAGAATACCTTCAACAAGAAAAAAAATCCGAAAAGAGAATCTGGACGTTTCGATATTTTTCCCAGAAAGAATGATAGAAAAACATCAGTGTCCTGTTCAGAGGGCAATAAACTAATCTGTAAAAGGCATGTTATCATATTTTCTGAACATTGTTCAAACGATAAGCATATGGAACGACTAAAATGCCGCTAAGTTGTTTTAATTACTATTACTATTTTGATATTATTACTTTTTTAATTACTATTTTAATAAAAAAATAGTACATATATTTTATAATAATTAATAGAATTATGCTATTATTTTTGTAGTAATTTTAGACATCGTTTACTCAAAAAATTTCAATACAAAGAATATAAAATATGTGTTTCTAAATATTGATACACCTATTATGTGTACTTTAAAAAAGTCAGTTGAAAATTTTTTATTTATTTATCGCAAAATTCGCCAGTCGAAACTTTTATGTGTGCATTTTTCAGTAAAATACATGTTCAACTAAAAGTTTCTGCAAATAAATATCAAAAAGTATTGCGTTAAATTGCTTTTAACTCTTTAGATTGGTTCATAATTTAATATAAAAGATTTATTTTAACCTAATCGTATATCGCAAGCTTATTATGCAACGAACAAGAATGGGGTAAAATTTGGCCCACGAGTGGAAAGGAGCGTGTGTGCTGACGGCTTAAGAGTAAAGTAGGGGAATATATAGGAATTCCAATCAATCAACTTTTATTAAAGAAGTGTAATAATAATTAAACTAAATAACAAAAATTAACTAACTAAAAATCCGTTTCTGCGATGACAATATATCGTCCACAACAGTCACTTCAATTGCGCACAGTGAGGAGACACACAAACTGCTCGCTGCGCAAAAATTTATTACTTATTCATCCTACCACTTTTCAAAGCAGCGGAAATACTATTTGAGGCATCTCGTCTGTTTAAAGCATTCGCTACTACTTCAAATACTTTGTATATCAATCATAGAAGGCACAACATGATGTGAGTGCCAAGTTATATGGAATGTCAGTTTAGGCGGGTCTTCTATCGAAGAATACCTTCCGAAGGGAGTAGAGACGTTTCGATAAATCGTATCTTTGCATTTCTGTTTTCTAACATGCGAAAATATGTAAAGCGGGAAAGCTTAAAACCAATCAACTAAAAAAATTAGAATAAATTTAAAAATAAAATTTTAACTTAAACTTTGAAAAAGAACAAGAAAATTGGTTCCATTCCCTAAAAAATTCCTGCTTTTACTTCTTCTGTTTTGTTTTTTCGAATATAGATGGCGGAATGGGACTAGTGTTTCTTTAATAATTTGATAATACTTCCTTTTAAAAGAATATTAGAGTGGGTTTGTGATTACGTGAGGACATTTTTCTCTTTTTTCTCAACTATGGGCATGGGGTAAATTTTTATTTATGATGGTTAACTTTGAAAAAGCCAGATGGCTGATAATTTTAATCAATATTATTAGCGTTTTGATGTTTGTGCTTTGTTTTTCCTCTTTCTTTTGAAATAATGCATTTTCATGTACAGATTTCTTTTGTCTTTTGTTTGGGAAATTTTGGGCTAAGAGAAGCTATGTTTGGCGTAATGCAATCTTCTTACAGAAAAATTTCCCAATTATTTTTTTAAAATTCATTTAGAATAAAGTCCTTAGTCTTTGAAAAAATGGACTAGAATGGATTCCTTGTTTGTTTTTTTTTCGATTCCCTCTCAGTTTATCTTTGTTTCTCGGCTTTCTTTGTATGATATTGATTTCCATTGCTCTTTGTTTTGCTGCTGCAATTGCGCGCTACTTAAACATTTTTTTAAAT
Organism: Araneus ventricosus; assembly: GCA_013235015.1. NCBI lineage: Eukaryota > Metazoa > Arthropoda > Arachnida > Araneae > Araneidae > Araneus > Araneus ventricosus. The sequence goes on along the minus strand of BGPR01000133.1, from coordinate 1,178,068 downwards.
TTTATTTTCTAAAATTTATTCTCTAAAGAGAGAAAGTGTATTCCTATATTATGTAAAGTACACTTGTCAGAATCTCTGCTCTCGATAGTTTCGTGAATCTGCTCGTTTCAAATTTCCATTTTGAAAATAATGTCTGTCTCTGAACACAATAATTTCAAAACGCAGCAAGCTAGATGAATCAACTTTAGTATCCTGCCTTTTCGATAAAACTATAGATTTCCTTAGATTTTCGACGGAACCGGTTACTTTCTGGAGTTACGTCTCATAGTGTTATGTTTTGTGTACTGAAGGTTAGTGAAGTTTCTACGACTTTTTCTCCCAGTTGGTGCTTGCTTTCTATTTTGAGTGCCGATTCTAAAGTAAAGAGCATTCCTAGCAAAGCTTGAGGCTATTTTTGCAACAAGTGAGACATGCTCTACCGAAGAAAGTATTCCGCTGTTTCTTATGAAGCTGCGATGCAACATTTTAATCGATCGTTTCTTCTTCATTGACATAAAACCAGATGGAGTTTTCTCCCCGCCAATCTCTCTTAAACTAACACAATATGGAGCGTTCTGTTCATTACTCTGTATAAGTCTGTATTACCGCAATGGACGGCAGCGACGTAGCTACATAAAATGGCGCCCAGGGCAAATACAAAAATAGCGCCCTCCCGTCTTTTACTTAAAACTGCAATCCGCATACCCCACCCCCAAACACTTTATTCCAGGGAGAGATAAGATTGAAATTACAATCAAACTGAAATAATAATACATAAAACATTTGTGAACAATTATGATATAGCCGTCCTCAGCAACCAGCTGGTTCACCTATCAAATTAATTATATTAATTTCGTAATGTGAAACAACTTTCATAGTAACACACAGAGGAAGAAACTGTTGCACACATAAGTTGTAACATATCTAAGAAGGTTAATTTCTTGGCGGCAAAAATATATCTGATCTATAAGTAGCGATTTTTTTATCCATTATAGTCACACATGGTTCTGATAGTTATTACAATAATTATATTTATTGAGTAATTAGAAATTCTATATTTATTTAGTTATATCGCGTAAATGAATAGAATAAATTAATAACTGCAGATATTTTAACTCTTAAAATAAAGAGAATTCAGATTTGCTTATGAAATACACTTTTAAAAATGTCTAGCAATTATGGAAATCTCCTAAGAACTTCATATACACTTAATATATATCGTATGATAAATCTAAATCCGAAAAAACATTACCTTATGCTTAAAGTCAAACAAAAAGAGAAAAACTTCATAGCTTAAGAATAAAGCAAAGTTTTTGACTAAAAAGTTATCTGAGATATAATGATATTTTTCAACAAAAGAAAAACAAAATATCTCAAGATTTAATGAAACAAGGAAATAGGCATGTCTAAAATTCTAACAGTAGAAAACTACTGTTGGAAATTATAATTAAACATATTTTTAAAAATTTGCTAAAATTTCGATAAAAATTTAAGAACTAAATTTATAAAATTTATAGGATAATTTTTGGGCTTTTAAGTTGGGGTAAATTTTTCTGTGCGATAATATTTTCAGAAGTTATCACGAAAAAACCCATCTGAATTTAGCATACTTTTTAATTAATTAAAATTCTAACTAAAGTTTCGGAAAAATCACTTCCAGGTGCACATTCTCACCCTCCAATATGTATTCTGGTACAAATTTGGTAACTCAAAGCCAACCGAACATTAGGGTGGGCCGAAAAAATTCAAAAATGTTTTTTTCAATTCGTAATACCACGGAAAAGTTGCGAATTAGGGAGACTAAAAAAGGGCAAAAAAAGAAATAAAATCGGTTTATATTTTCCAGTCGCGCATGTGCTTTAAAGTTCGCCCAAATTTGGAAAAATTCACATATTTACGATATTTTTTTTCTTACTTAACTTGTCAATATTTAAATGTAATAGCTCTAGTCGACTCTTACTCGGACCGATAATGATTTAGAAAAAAAGAATGGTTCAAATCGGTTAAGGTTTTCCGCTTGCGCAACACCTGCCAAATCTAACAAATTCCCGCGCTCGTCATAAATCGCTCGGGTCAAAGACCACGACACTCCCCCCACCTACCACTGTCACTACCGCGTCGAGCCATTGTTCGTCAGTCTGCACTTATTCCCAGTGTTTGATGTGTGTTTTGTTCGCTCTTCTAGTTATTATTTTGGCATTTGCATTTATTTCAATGTTGGTTTTCTGTTATGACATTTTGTGTAACTTTGTGACTTAACGGTGATCTGTGAAATTCAATATTTTCTTTTATTTTACACCTTATTCTAGTATTTGCTTATTATCAGACAAAACTCCTATTCTAATTTCTTTCCAAATACTTAGAAATGTTCTAAATTAAAAAGAATAAAAGAAGCAGTTTTTAAAAACACTTTTATTAGTGTACTAATTCGAAGATTTTATTTATTTTAACTATTTTCGACTTTTTTCAGTCTTTAATTTATAATTCATTATTATAAACAAAATGGATTGTATTTTAAAGACTAAAAAGCAGAAAAAAATAATAATGATTTTTCTCAATTCAACTACAAGATGGCGCCGCTAGAATGGTTTAAGTTTAATATAATCAAACGATTAACTGGCAATTAAGTTCTAAAAAAATTCAAATAACGTACTGTCATCTAGAACTCACAAAGTGTGCAAAATAATAGAATGGAAAATACCTGTAAAAAATGCTTCATCCGTTGTCACAATATTTGAAAATAACATATAATCTGAAGATACAGTGTTGCAAATAACGTTAAATTCGCATGCACAGTACCTGCAAATAGCGAATAATTCGTAGGTATAGTACCTGCAAACAACGAATTATTTGTAGGTACAGTGCCTGCAAATAACGCTACCTTTTTAAAAAAACATTGTATGAAACATTTAAGTGACAAACAAAATAACATATGCATTTAAAGATAGATTCAAAGCTCTAGTACGAAACATTGTAATACCATGTTCTGTCTGTCTTCATTCTATTCTTTAAAATTTACTACAAATTGTAGCAACGATAGCGTGCACACAAAAATGTATTTAATATCGCCTCTGCGCAGGTGCAGTTACTCGAAATTGAAACGTTCTTCTGAAAAATAGAAGTAAAAATACTTTTTAAAAAAATGCAATAAAATCAAAGAAAGAAATGCATGGAAATAAAATTAGTATGACTGAAAAAACAATATTTGATTTTGTAAGTGACATAAAAATGACAATATTCTCTGAAATTAACATCACAAACCTTAACCATTTCGGTTTATTTTTAATTAATGACAGGTGTCGTCCTCGTCATCTGACTGCGGTTCAAAATGACGAAGTCCGTCCCAAAATAGCCCCCGTGTTGCTTCAAAACGGGACGTTAATGCAACTAAACTAACTAATGAAAAATCTATTTAAAATTTGAAAAACTCTTTTTTGGTCAGCACCTACTATCCAACAATTGATACCGGCCAAATTTGGCAAGTCTTTGTTGAACTCTGAAGAATGCTTTGAAAACGTGTTTGCATCATCAAGTCCGATCACATGGCGGTATTAACAGATAGTATCCCGACCTATAAGCATTAAAGTTTCAAAATAGTTGACACTCTGCAAGCAGAAATGGCTTTAGTCAAAAATTTAGTTCTTTATTTCCAGTTACTATGACAGAAAGAAAAAAGATTAGAATGCGGCATAGAAAAAGAACATGCAACCTTACCGCCATCTATTTTTAAAGGAAATCGCAGAAACATTACTTCATTGTACATTCTAAACTTGACAGAGTCCGACATCTCCAACCACTATACTGATTTCGTCAATTTATTTCGCTATTTTGAAAGCATAGATAACTGCAAGTTTAGAATTGTATTTTTGATCTGAATACGCTTCAATCATCATGACGCCTCAAGATAACTGCAAGTTTAAAATGGTATTGAAATTTTATTTTTATTGCATTTAACTGCAAGTTTAAAATTTTATTTTTGATCTATATACGCTTCAATCAGCATGACACCTCAAGATAACTGTGAAACATCTACTGTAAGGAATTCGAACTTCACAGAGAGATATTATATTGCATATTTCGCTCTGAAAACTTTCATGCAAAAATTTGTGGCTAAGTTGCTCGAAGTATTAGAACTGAAACAGGATATTTTCGTTTAACAGCCTGTTACACTAATCTACATGCAGTATTTAAAACTGAAAAAAGTACTGGAAGAAGTAGTGCTAGTATCAAATCAGCGAGGTGGCGGGACTCGGGCAGTGCACGGCAAGTTCTGCTAGCTTTCAATAACATAATTAATTTCGCTCTATATTGAATAATTAAGCGTGGAGGAAAGTGTGCACAGATGGTGTTTTTGCTTTAAAACTAATAAAAATTAATAAAATGTAGCCAAATATTTCTTATTGCCACTAAAAATTGTTCGAGTTAAAAGATTAAAACCGTTATACCACCACCACGTTCTTTTGATATCCCTTGACATCAAGGGAGCTTTCGATAACTTTCAATATTCTTCAATCATCAATAGCTTGTATAATCTAAATTTCAAAAACCTATCATTAGAAACATTGAAAGATATTCTTACAAATATGCAAATAGAGATTAACAAGGCCCTGCAACATGGAGGCAACTTCAAGGATGCACCCAATTTGTTACTTAATTATTTATATTTAACTACACATATATTAATGCTATTTTCTTCACTTATAACAATTAAACAGAATCAGTTTAACAATTTGCATTCGAAAAATAATAATATGTGTAATTATGCACGTGTGACTGTGAGGATTATTTAGCACTTGAGGAAGCTGAAAAATATTGCTTTTATTTTGTTGCAATTCCTAAACTTTCTTCTGTGTGTTTTTGCGATTATATGGTTTTTATAATAAGCGCCATTCAGCAACAATGCATAAAAGAGGCATCATTCAGAATGTCGAGTCGGACTCAAGATAAGAGTGCATTTAGTTAATGATAAAAATTTTAAGTTAATTTTTTTGTTATATGTTGCTAACTTCGATGTCCACCATTCGCCTAAATCTGATTCAATCTTTTAACCATTTGCACTTGTAGTATTGTCTACTACAAGAAATGTTTTCGTTTCCTTGGTGCAAGATTGTCGAGTGCCTACGTGCAGGAGGACAGTTAAAAGGTAACTTTCTCCCTCATTACGAGCGGGGAGGCTATAAGGTCACTCAAAAATAGCGCCTGACAACAAGTGTACCCAATCAGGCGTTGTTTTTTCTGTGACGCAAGGCCAGGGTGTGAAGAGGGGTTAGATCCCTTCACTTTAAAAGAGATATTCGAGACGCGCTGCTGGATGATCGGAAGAAAGAAAAAAAATGGTGCATATACTTCGTTCCTGTGGGGACGGTTCGAATTGTGTTCTTTTTGCTCAGTTTTTTGCACGAAAAAGAGTCTGTAAATGCTCATTTCGTGTAATGTCCCCCGTCTGGATTGTAGAATAAGGAGCGGACTTGTGTCATGGATAACAATTGACGAAGGAGGAATCCGACCATTTTGGAGATCGCAGGGACTGAACAGATAAGACCTTTTCCTTTATCAATATATTTTCTTTCGTATTTCATGACGAACAATAGTGAAAAATTATTGGATAAAGTGCATTCCCCTCTTGATAAGAAGAAAAAAAAAAGAAACTTGAGGACTTTTTAAAAAAAAAATCTTTCGGACTTTTGAGTCTCCAGGTTAATACAATATGTTTTTTTTCTACATTATGTTCGCGAATGTTGATCAACATTATTAGTTTAAGAAAAGGGGGCCCCTGATAATATGTAGTCTAGAGATATATAAGTTAATGTCAATGATTGTTTTTTATGTATCAATATAAATAAATCTTTTAGTTCTTTTTTTTCAGGAGTAATTTTTTTTTGCATTCATGTCTGACATTATTAACTCTTCCTTTTTTATATTTATGCATGATATCTTTCCCTTGTTTTTATTTTTAGTAAAAAAGATATTTAATATATATACGAACGAATTAATTTAACAAATGCAATTTTTTATCTAATGAACTGCAGTTTTATATATATATATATATATATATATATATATATATATATATATATATATATATTATATTATATAATATCAAGTTATTAATTTATGTGCTTTTATATATCAATTTATCAAGTAAACAATTCATCAAGTAAACAACATAACAGCACTCTTATGCCGAGTCAGACTCGACATTCTGAATGATACATCTTTTACACATCATGGCTGAATAGCGCTTGTTATAAAAAACAAACAAGTTATCAACAATATTCGTAAGCTTCTTAAAGCGCTAAATCAATCCTTATACTCATATGTTTATAATTATGCATCTTATTATCGTTTGGAGTGCAAAGGTTTAATTTGATCCAGCGGCCATATAAATCTTCGTTAAGAGCTACTCCATCAGACCCGTATAAATCAACCGAACTTATTTTAAAAATCACTTTACGATTTCTGTTAAAATCTCCAGTATTGAGCGTCAACATATTTCACAATAACATTCCTAACCAAATTTCCTGGAGCTAACCTCTGTTTCCGCGATACATCTATGATACAGTGGAAGCGGTGCGTGTGCTGCCTAAAGCATGGGCCGTACGTCCTCCCAGCATGATTTCATTATCAGGGGTCGATGCTCTCTCGAAACGGCACCGTGCCTTATCGCTTGCGTCCGACGTCTGCTGTCAGGTCTCCTTCACGCTCTTATCTCAGTGACGGTTGCAGCGATTGGACAAAGATAATTAAATTACGAATGTGGTTTGGAGGGAACTTAATTCCTCAAATGATGGTCTTCATAATAAGGTTTATTCAAGGTGGGGTGATGATTCTGGAGGTGTTGAAGGGCTAATTTTGGATATGAATCGCGTGCAGTGGCTTTCGATTACGTGGAGGTTCATTGTTTCAGTGACTGAGAGTTTGGAATGGAATCTAATATCACACCAGTTAGTGAATTGACAAAGATTGAAATTACAGAATAGGGATTTCACTTGATGCCGATATACTTAGATATTGAAATGCACAGGATTATACATTTTCTGCCAAATTAGATTTATATAAATGAATTTATTTGAAGCCAAAAAGTAAAAAGTTGAGTGGATGAGGCATTTTCTCTATAATCAAAATTACCTCAACGCGAATATCAGATGACAAATGCCATCCTTACATGAAATAAATAATATGTGTACAAAACAGTGTTCCATGTTCTGAGAAATAATAATAAAAAAAAAAAACTGAAATAAATACAGTTCTAATACCATGATTGATATTTGCTAAAATAACAAGAATTGAGATATGTAGGCCTTTTTGAAACTTTAAAGTTTAATTTTCACTGTTAGTCTCCTCATAAATGGGAACGCGTGGGTACTTAAAGCGACACTGCTTGATTTAACTCCCATTTGCTTAGAATTTTTAATAATTAAGGAGGATTATCTGTTTTCGACGAATCTTATACTAATGTAATCATCTATATATGAAGCAATTAACATGTTATGAAAACCCTCAGGTTTTGATGACCTATGATATTTTCACAGAATATTCCTGTGTGTACTATCCTAAACGGATATCATTATTAATCTTCAGATTAGAGGAGTATGAAATATCAAAATATGATATTCCTTTAAAACGAAGATTTTCGCGAAGACATAGAAAAATAATTTCTGCAATTTTAAGGCTATTGAAGACAAAATATATGATCCCCTGAGTCATCTTTGCTTAACTGGTCTTGCCAGCCTTCATTAAAAATACTCTAAACCGTCAATGTTTGTTTACTTTAAAGAAATTCACTCTAAAGAAAAACTTCCTGTTACAGCCTGCACAACGAAAAATAAAGATAAAAAAATGAAGAAGAATATTTTTAAACACTGAGCCTTAAAAAACATTGAAAAACGTACAAGGAATTTACAATTTGTATGTAGTTAATCTTAAAATTGTTGAAAACACATTAAAATTTAAATCTTACAAACACTGGACCCTAAGACATTTGAAAACCTATAAGTAATGTAAAAGTAAATTTTAAAGAGTGTTTGTAAGCCAGTTCGACTAAAAACGTAGTTTAAACGATTAGAAAACTTAAAACGTTAATATAAATATCATTACAATCTTTGCTAGAAATTCCAGATGAAATATATCTACCTGTAACACACTGATAGCACAAAAATGGTCTTCAACAAAAAAAAAATGGGACAACTCTGTAACTCTGGAATTTATTATCGGGTCTTCTCAAAACTAGTGTCGATGTTAATGGCTCAAGAGGACTGGTATATTCAGATAAAAAAAAATAATTAACCAAGTTATTTAACAAAGTTATTAACAGCTATATCAGAATTTTATGATTCAGCCTATAACTTTTTTTGCTGAATCGACTGCCCGTCATGAAATTAGCCTCCTCAAAAATTTTTATAGAGTTTTGATTAAAATTTTGAAAGTTATAGGGTATTGAAAAATGGCCTTACCCATGTTAAATGAATTTTAGGAACTTTTGACGATATCTCGGAAAGTATTATATATTTCTAAAAAAATTTCACACTTACTAAAAGAAAACTATTTTTTTACACAAAGTCATGAAAAAAATTCATAAATAAAAGAATTAATAATTTAAAAAAAAATTTGAACAGGACTGTGAAAAAAAGTGAATTGTAGCATAGTAAAATTTTAACATGAGAGCAAAGCTGAGGTGTTATAATGGCGGTATCCAAACAATCAAGTGGATATCTACAATAGTTTCCGAAATATTTACAAAAAACTGCAAATTCCCACAATTGACAGGCAACGCACACTTTTTGAGGGACAGTATATTTTATTTATTTGAAATTATCGGTCTACTTTTCATGACTCTCGTGATTCATAATGCGTGACCGATAAATGCAAATAAATAAAACATGCTGTCCCTCAAAAAATGGGCGTTGCCTGTCAACAGTGGGAATTTGCAATTTTTTGTAAATATTTCGCAAACTATTATAGATATGCACTTGTTTTTTTTTGGATACCGCCATTATAACGTCTCAGCTTTGCTCTCATGTTAAAATTTTACTATGTTACTATTCACTTTTTTTCACAGTCATGTTTAAAAATTTTTTAAAAATTATTAATTTTTTTTATTTATGAATTTTTTCATGACTTTGTGTAAAAAAATAGTGTTCTTTTAGTTAGTGTAAAAGTTTTTTAGAAATGTATAATACTTTTCGAGATATCGTCAAAAGTTCCTAAAATTCCGTTAATATGGGAAAGGCCATTTTTCAAAACCCTGTAACTCTCGAAATTTTACTCAAAACTCTATAAAAAGTTTTTTGGAGGCTAATTTTATAATGGGAAGTCGATTCAGCGAAAAAAAATAGATAGGCGTAATGGGAAAATTCCGAGATAGATATTAATTAAGTATGTTAATTAACTCGGTTAATCAGTTTTTTTTATCTGAATAAGCCTGTCCTTTTGAGCCATTAACATCGACACTAGTTTTTTGAAAATCTGACAATAAATAACAGAGTTATAGAGGTGTCCTATTTTTTTTGTTCACGATTGTACAATAGGATAGGGGAGTAAAGCCATCTGCATGGTCATTGGAAGAGAGAAAATTTTTTTCTACTTTGGATGTGAAATCCTGCTGGTTTAATAGATTGCGGCTTCATTGCATCATCCATTGCGGAGAGGAAGATATTGTACAGATTCTGCAGTCCGTGAAAATTTCATTTACAGTTGAATTGAATTTAAGAATTATTTTAAACTTCAAAATATTTATTAAGATACACCTGGATACACCTAATAAAATGAAAATCGTCTAATTCTACTGAATACTTAAAACAATAAATAACGAAAAATAAAGATTTGAAATTACTTCACGTCAGTTACAGCAAAACAAATCTCAAAATGACAAGAGATTGTCTCGAATAAAATATTTAGTTATCAATTTCAATAGAGATTAAAAAAATATTGCTATAGTTTCTGATATGTATACTCGACCAGCAAAAGAAAACAGTAATACAAAATCGAGATTGTCTGCTGAAATATATGTTCTGCGAACGGAGATGTGAGGATGAGATCTGGAACAATAAAAAGAAATATATGATTTTGATGCAGAAGCTATGTTTGCAAGAAACATAAATTCTAAAATACATCAATACGGCTGTATATTTCCACATCACTATGGGAAAGCTGGGCGTTTTTCTTTTGCAATTTATTTCCACATTCTTAGCACTCAAAGAGAGCTACAAATGCAAAATAAACAGGAAACAGGGAAAAAAATCGTTTCTAGGTCATAACGCATTTTTCTTTGTGTGCTCGCGTGATATGTATGACATTTTTCTATAAAATACGAATTTAAAAAATCATATTCCTTTGTTAAGGTTATCAGTTTGAATTTGAATAGTATCAAGATCGATACCAAGCAAAAAGGATACGTTTATTCTAATAATATCTGGCCTTATGAAATAAGAGCTTTAATATATATTCCATTTCCATGTTAGATTATCAACTTGAAGATGGAAACAAAAATAATCCAAATCTATTTTTGAAATAATCATTTAGGGCACATATTTGAAATAATATTTACTCTATTATGTGTAAATGAGCGGGGCTTCGAAACGGTTCTACAGATTTTAAAAACCTACGAAAATAAAACCGGTTCATAAATTTTGCATTTTGAAACACGGTGTAATTTTCAGATATCTTGATATATTACTTTAGATCCATAATTGTATATACAGAAAGATGAGTCCTTGTACAAAACATATCTAGATATATACTGGATGTTTGAGAAACGAGGAGGCAGACTTGAAGGAGTGGTAGATTGCATCCAGATGACTCTGAATGAAATAGGAGTAAGCAGGGGAAAAAATGCTCTTCAACGACGAGGGCAGTGATGGCATGGTAGCAAAATCTCGGCTTCGAGGCCGGTGAGTGTCAAGTTCAAAATCCGATTCCCCTAAAGATCATTCGTACATGCGAGTCTGGTGCATGTCAAATCTGGCATAGAGTATCAAACGCCTTTCCTCTAGTGGAATGTGGAAGTTAGAGAGACAATTGCCAGCACATCTGTCGTCCTCATCAACAGACGAAGATTCAGAAATGCGAGGTCCGTCCCAAAATAAATCTCGTTTTGAATCGAAATTGGACGTATATTGCATCCAGATGACTCAGAATGGCATAGCAGTAAGCAGGAGATGAAATGCTCTTCAACGGCGAGGGCAGTGATGGTATGGTAGCAAAATCTCGGCTTCGAGGCCGGTGAGTTTCAAGTTCAAAATCCGATTCCCTTAAAGATCATTCGTACATGCGAGTCTGGTGCACGTCAAATCTGGCATAGAGTATCAAACGCCTTTCCTCTAGTGGAATGTGGAAGTTAGAGAGAAAATTGCCAGCACATCTGTCGTCCTCATCAACAGACGGTGGTTCAGAAATGCGAGGTCTGTCCCAAAGTAGATCTTGTTTTGAATCGAAATGGAACGTTTATTGCATCCAGATGACTCAGAATGACATAGCAGTAAGCAGGGGAAGAAATGCTCTTCAACGGCGAGGGCAGCAGTGGCATGGTAGCAAAATCTCGGCTTCAAGACCGGTGAGTATCAAGTTCAAAATCCGATTCCCCTAAAGATCATTCGTACATGTGAGAATCTGGTGCACGTCAAATCTGGCATCGAGTATGAAACGCCTTTCGTGTAGACGAACGTTGAAGTTTAGAGAGACGATAGCCAGCACATGTGTCGTCCTCAGCAACAAACGAAGATTCAGAAATGCGAGGTCCATCCCAAAATAGATCTCGTTTTGAATCAAAATGGAACTTTAATATAACTAAATTAAATCAATGATTTCTAAAAGAAGCTTAATTTCACTTCCGAGGTAACATTATCCGACTCCATCCGATACCACATCATGTTGACCAGAAAGAGGTTTTGTGGTTAATGTTTAAGTGTGCAGTGAGGGTGACCGTCCTTTTCATCAGACTGTTAACAACTAACTGATATACTGGAGTATATTTACCTATAATTGTAGGATGACGAACAACTTTTTTCATCTATGCGACCCTTATTGCAGTTCGAAGTGGATGGAGCTGCTATGGCCAATTCTTGCCAATAAGTTCGTGACTACTTAGACGTCAGATTTCGCCAAGAGTAGAGATTAGGGGTGGTAATTCAGTGTGTTGACCTGTTCGATCGCAAAAATTATCAAAACTATGATTCTTCTGAAGGCGAATCAAAACTCTAGTGTATGACATAGTTGAAAGGGCTGGTTTCACACTTTTCAGCAGCTACCTTAGAAGTCTGAGTATCGCCCGAAATCTTCCATCATATTCTGAATTAAATTCGGCGTTGGATCCAAAACCACTTGGTAACAGACTGCCCAGTGAAAAAAACCTTTCATTTCATGGGGCCAAATGTTGAAACCCTTTCGACGTGGTGTGAAAATATCGTCCAGAACAAAAGATCCCTGGCCCGAATCATGAATATCATGAATATCCTACATGATCGAATGCATGATTTCATAATTGATTAAGAAAGACTTTTCTCGCTTCCACCAGCAAATAAGACACTCATTGAAGACCTTTTCAGTTTACTTTATGTGTTATTTATTGTAGTTATTTTAATTTTATTTTTTTCAACTTTCTGTAATTCATCTTTACTCTCAGAAGGTTTTGTATAACCTTAAGAATTAACAGGTCGGTTCTCTCCCGATATATTAATAAAAATAATGTTAATTTGGGGATACCGGATGACACTTCGAATACTTTCTTTGATATATTTCTTACTGTTAAGGTGTTTGGTACAGTTATTACATAGAATACCTAGTTATTTCATGAATCCCATCTAGAAAATGGCTGCAAAATTCCGAAACAGATTAGTTTAAACTAAAATTTAGTTAGCAGGAAAAATTTAACTATCTCAGATTTAATATGAAAGTATTATTCACAATTTTATATAACTGAATCTTGATGGCTCTAACACATTTTAGAAAATATTTTAATGAGCATTGTTGAAATTACATTATCTGTATTCATCTAATGGGTAATTTTCCTTATTCTATGGCTTACTGAAAAGAGAACCGCCTTTTTAAGATAAAAGATAGTTGAACATTTCACCAGTTTTCAAGCCCTTACGCAATAGATAACAAAACATTTCTGTATGTATACGAAAATCAGATCATTAATGAAGGATTGAGGAACAGAAACATCCTAAAAACTTCTCACGGAGCGACTGTAAAGCGATTTTCGGGTCTTTATTTTCCTAGTTAGCACATAACGAGTTGAAAATCACCAGACTTTTATCTGGCAACTAAGAACGGTCCATTCAAACTGTCCACAATCTGCGAGGAAACACATCGCTAATGGGTGTCTGGTCTTTTTCACAGATCTCTCAAGACTCGAATATAGATAACATTCTTAATAAAACTGTCTCCTTCATAGTCATCTTAAGAGAAAATACAGAATATTGCCACTACGTGCAATTATAAAGAATTCCATGGAGAAATAACATGACATACTAGTTGATTGGATTTAAAAACTGTAACAGCTTTCAACTCTTTTGTATGTTTTCACGCAGAAGGGTTATTTTTAATTATTCCGTAGTCTAATCAGTAATAACATTGAATATTAAGCTATCTCATTCGATAACACATAAAGTCCTCAATAAAGCTTTGTCTTACATAGATAATTTAAGATCGAAGGCAGTGTGTTGCTTAGTAGAGCAAATATATCAAGCTACGAAAAAAATATGTCTAACTGATGGAATTGATTGTATAGAAAAATTGTATCTGTTTGAAGTTCAATTATTTTTTTCACTAACAAAATATGTTCTGCATTATTCCCTGTGCAATCAGATACATTTAGAATACTGCGTACTAGCCATCTTAAACATGATGAAGAGTGGGGTATCGATTAACAAACAAAATCCGTTCAAACACGATATTTGTTACCAAGTTTTGTCGTTAAGGGATTATAGATTTTCCGTATATTTGTGCATGAATCCGATTAATTCGTAGTGGAAAATCCAACAATTAATTTTATTATGTGATAATATATTTATTTATATACCATAACATCAAAAAGTATCTCTGCTTGATTTCTACGAAAGGCAAAGTTCTTAGACAAAATAAAAACATTTTAACATTATTTAAGAATTTCCTCTTTTTTTCAGTCACTTTTTAAATAATGTTAGATTCCAACGCATGTGAAACCAAATCTTAAATGACTGTTTTTCTTCTGCAATATGCACATTACATTCGAAATATATGTGGACATGGTGCATGTGACACATCACATTCATCTAGTGAAAAAGAATTGAAATCATAATTTTTTTCTCTGTTTCTAAGCTATTAAATTTTAACTGCACATCAAAATTAATTTGATTAATACTGACGTTTGACGTTTATTTAGAAAATGTAATTTGGTTCAAAGTTTTAATCTAACATTGCATCTATTACATATTCATCGGTGTTTCAAAAGCAGTTATTTTTAACCTCTTCTGAAATGAGTATATATTCAGTACTCACTATCTTCATCAACTCGTCTAGGTATTAGAGAAAACCCATCATCCCTTATTGAATTGGTTATTAGTTCGCGGTGTCACCACATTCTTCGACGAAATCCTCGACGACTGTAACCATGGCGACGCGGAAAACGGTACAATCAGAAGTTCATTCAGTCGAGCTCACTCTTTTCTTTTGTTTCTGTGGAGAAGCTCTCCAACCAGCTAGCTCTTTGAAGTAGGATTATTGGTGGGGAAGGCGTGGGGGTTGTCCAACACTATCGGCTGTTGATTCGTCCCAGTAAATTGGATAAGGGAGACAATGGGGAAAACCGTTTCACTTCCCATCGTGCGCGTTGACTTGCGTAATTTCTATTATTACCCCAGCTACAATTTGATAATAATGGATATGTTCAAAGAGCTTTTAGAAATATGCGACCTTCACAACGGCTACAATGTCATCTTGGTTCAATTTGTGTCTCTGAATAAAGCAAGTTAGGTTTGAACATATTTTCGGTTATTAAATATTAGTGCTGTAGTATAATATTTCCTAGTTCCATTGCGTTGATTGCTAAGGAGGAATGTGTAAGAGTGTATTCAAATAGAAGAGCAAATCAGTCGCCCGGTTTGGTGATAAAATGCAATTTCAGTTGCTTTTAAAATATTCTTACATTTTTATTGTTGGCGTTATGGTTCAAATTCGGCCGCATGAAGACAGTTTCCAATTCCATCTAACTTTCGGATGTTCTTTATCTTTTATTACGCATTTTTACCTATTTCATGTTTGTAAGAATGGATTTTTACGACCTATTTCTTGCTCATTTCCTAATGTGCTTGAATTTGTAAATTTTATACAAATATGTGTTCCCAAGGAGAATAAACTGTTTAAAGGTTCTGCAAAGTTAATTGTAAGTCAATGGATAGAATTTTTTTCTATTCCATAAGAATTTTGATTCCATTCGAGTACCGCCGATTAGTAGTGAATTTGAGAAAATATTAATTACTTGAATCCATAATATTTATTATATTGAATCAATAATAAAAGACTTAGAAGTACAACGGCAGTAGAACAATCAAACTTTCGTTGTAAATTTTAGATATCCGATGTAATGCTTTAAACATAGAGATTTTAAAATTTTTTCAGTTTGCAGACGTTAACAAGAATTTCGTAACTGTATGCTATAGCTCTTTCTTAACTTAAAAATGGACATGGACTATATTTGTTTTTCAATCATTTATTTTAAAACTCAACATAGGGAAAGATAACAACACAAAAGAGAGACTGTGGCTAAATAGTAATTAATGATATAATAATTAAACAGTAGAAATAAACCACATTTTAAGACTATACGTTCTCGCTTAGTAGGAGATGCAAATATAGACAATTCACAATACCTCGCTTGATAGGAGGTAAATATTCTGTCTCCTTCTTAATAGAGGAGCACCGGCTTTTGGGGTCCAGCTATCAGCAACTCTTCGCTAGAACTGGTGGGTTTATCTGTTCTCCACCCACTTAGGGAAGGCGCTGTAATCAAGACTAAACAGTATCTTTTGACAGATTTTGTGTTTCGAGGGCATAAAATTTGATTTATGAAATTTGATGTTTTTATTTTTTAACTGTGGATGTTTATCTAAAATAAAAGAGTTTCCTTACTGACTAGTTGTCAAAATCTTCTTGTTATCACATTTCCTGCCGGTACTCAAAAATAATTTGCTAATTACTTGCACTCATTTGGATTGAAAAAGAATCTATAACGTTTTATTATTTAGCTTTTATAAAGCTTTTAACGAAATTAATAAACAAAGATGAAAACATTTTATAAAAAAGAACAAAGAATTTGAAGCCTTTTAGCTGAAGCCTTAAGCGAGAACTCTTTTCAATATGAGGATAGAAACAGCAGAGAAATGGATTAGGGATAGGGATTGCAATTCGGAAAACCGGATCCGGTAATCCGCCTGATCCGGCATCATTACATGCCAACCGGATCCGGCACCAATTTACCGGATCTGATCACCAGATCCGGTAAATTAAAAAAATACATGAAACCGATTTCTTGAAAAAATACTCCCGTTGTTGCATGAGTAGGTACTTAAATGCGTGGTGAGTACAAGTCTTTCGACGCTGACTCACCCGCTACCACACTCCGCACCTGCCCCAACACGATTTATATCCTAAATTATCCACGTCAAAAACTGATTCAGTTGATATTATTTGAGAGGAAGAACTACACAAGAAAAAGTGTAAAACAATTGGCAGCTATTTTAAAAAGGAAAACTCTATGGAGAAGATGGTCTCAAGAATGGTCTGTAAAGATGGTGTGCCCCTCAGTTTATTTTGTTCATCGTCAGAATTGAGATATTTGTTTTCGACAAGCGGATTTCAACTTCCTAATTCACCAAACACAATAAGATCTATAGTTACAAATTTTGAAAATACCGTTAAAGCTGACTTGATTATTTTTAGTTCGAATATCTTAAGAAACAAGGAAAAAGACTCGCATTAAGTTTTGACGAATGGATCTCTCAGAAAAATCACCGATATTTGAACCTGAACGTACACCACAAAGAAAAATACTTTAATCTGGGTTTGATTAGAATACAAGGCTCTTGTACTGCGGAACATACTGTCAGTTTGACAAAAAACCGCCTGAAAAGCTTCGGTCTTGATTCTGACACTAATACTGACGGTGCAAGCACAAAGTTGGTAAACTTATGAGTTGCTACTAGCAACTGTGCTTCGCGCGTGGTTTACAATTAGCAGTGGTCGATATATTATATAAAAAGAATATAGAAAGAGAAGAGGAACACCAAGAAATAACTTCTAATGAATCAGATACAGACGACGAAGACAAGAATGATATTCGTGAAGAACAAGGAGTGACAGTAACAACAACAACAGATCCTCGTAATCTTCATCTTTCAAGGGTTGAAGTAATTCTTAGATACAATGATCTTTTTCCAAAAGTGCGGAAAGTGGTGAAGTTATTAAAAAGATAGCCTGCTAAATGCGATATGTACCTGCAAAAGTATGTGAAAGAAGATTCAGGCAAAGAATTAAGCCTTATTTCAGACTGCCGCACACGTTGGAACAGTCTTTTGGCTGTGATAGAAAGATTTCATAAGCTGAATGTGTGTATAGATAAAGCTTTGATTGATATAGGATCTGACACAACATTTAGCTACCTAGAATGGTCGAAAATAAAAGACCTGATTGCGAGTTTGTAGTTGATTTGAGAGTTAAGTTGGCTGTTGAGGCTCTATGCAGAAGAGATTCGACCCTGTTAACTGCTGAAACATCACTAAAGTTTATTTTAGAGAAGTTGGTTACTCAAGACACAATGTCAAGTGCTGATTATCTGAGGCACTGCGTGTAAGGATAAAAGAACGCCGCACTGTAGTAACAGGAATATTAATATACTTACAGAATCCAAAAAATATGATGATGATACAAGACGAGCTGATGATACATTTGCTCTATGCCGGAAAAAAAATTATAGGACTAGAAGTGAAAAATATTTTAGAAAGAGTTATTCAAGATGATAGCTTTAACGAAAACACAGATAGTATAGTAGAAAATAACTTAGATTCATCGTCATTGAAAAATGATTTGACATTACAGAAAGAATTACAAATGCAAATCCAGCAAGATATGAAAACCTATAGCATAAATACTAAAAAAGAGGAAGATTTTGAGAAAATATTAAAAAAGGAAATGACTGCGTACGAAAGTGAAGGAGTTCGAGGAAAATACTTGTCCTCTATTCACGAGTATTTGTTAGTAATAAAACCAAGTGTAGAAGCAGAAATGGCCTTCTCGGCCGCTGGTTATATTTGTAGCTCTGTAAGAAGTCGATTGGCAGATGACACAATTAACACTATTTGTTTCCTACGATCCATTTTTCAAAACCAAAAGTGATTTTTTTTATAATTGTTTCACTTAAAATAATAATTTAAAGTAAGTATATTAAAAAATAAGAAGTTTTAAACTCGTTATTGTGATAATTGTGACATTGATTAGACAGATTCACGATGGCTGTCATAATTATAAAAATGAGACTGCTTGGCTTGCCTAAATTACCTAATTATTGTGATCTCAGTTAATAAGATTGATTTAGTTAGATTTTATATAAGTTACTTACATAATGTAATGTTAGTTACATTACAAGATATCATTGATGTCATTTGTGAAATCTAATTAAGTCAGACTAAACTTAACTGCCCGTCATTATCTAATTATTACTAAATTAATATAGCAATTACAATTTAACTAGTTACACTGTACTAAATTTTTATTGTTGATTCATACGTAAATATTGATTGATTATAAAAGTGCAAATAAAGTTGATTTCATAAGAAATAAACTTTTTTTAATAAACTATGTACTGCACTCACTTGATCATCTCTTATACAGTTGATTTTGGAATGAAAAGGCAAAATAGTTTTGCTGTGACCAATCCGGCGGGATCCGACCGGATTGAAATTGGTGCCGGATTGAAATCCCTAATTAGGGAGACTGCTTAAGTAGGATGGCTATTGAATTATTAGTTTGGGTAACTGTTTATGAACAAACACTGGTACGTCTTTTTTCGGAAGGAATCAATAACATCTCATAAATGAAGAATTTTCGGTGATCTATGCATTTTTTTACCTTAAAAAATTCATTCAATTAAATACATACGTTAATATAAAAAAGTTTCAAATTATAAGAAGACCGGAAGATGTATTAAAGACAATACTAATTTTCTTTTTGTCGCTTACGATGTATAGAAAGGTAAAGTGTTGTAATCGCTAAACAATTCGACCAACAGATGTGATTGAATCTCTACATTTTAGATGAAAAAAAATTTGATTTTCTTGTCTCTGTCTTTTAACCCAATAACTGAAAATTTAGTCTTGAAATTTGGGTCTTAATATAAAAATTTAGAATTTTTCCAAATATCGGCTAGTTGGATGGATGGAATTTGACGTGTACTTTTATAGGCTCTTTAGGATGCTGTGAGTTTCGGAAATACAACTAACAGTTCTATCGAAAGCATTATATTATGCTGAAATAGGATTACATTTCAGAAGCAATATTTACAATAGAAGAACTATTTAGAATTTAAAATAGTTTTGGTTGATCATGTCAGTGGGATGGCGCGTCTTTAGCCTCGAACATCGTCATTGCTCGACGCAGCGTTCCGTCACGTGTGGTGCTCTCTCGTTTTCTGTTCTGCGCAGCTTCATACTCTGAAGTTACTGGCGATGCCAGCGCCATCTACAGGCAGTCGGCTGGTTTCCCACTGTTTTATATTCTAACAGTAGATGTGTATGAAAGTTTGGCCCCAATTCTTCACCAGAATGACTCTCTCTGGGTAGATCTATTCGTGCATATACGTGCATGAGAACTCAAAACACAAAAAGCTAGATGCAAGAATTTTAATATGACATATTAACATCATGTTTTGGATTCAAATGGTCAGCGTAAAGAGGCACTATTCTAAAATGGATACTGAATTATCTTCGATAAACACCGAACCTAAACAGAAAATATAAACGAAACTAAGCACAAAGCCATATTGTGGATGAGACTATAGATATTACTATGATGCGAGTCGCATATAGATAAAATTGTAAATTAATTTTGATGGGATAAGTAACTAGATTCAAAAGATTTATTTAAAGACCATGATCCACACTAAATTTCAATTTATACCTTAAAAAGTGCTTTTAATGGTCACCTGAGATTTTACATTACACCGATTTGTTGCACTTCATTTTCAATCAATTCGGTCTAAAACAGTCAACGGAAAGAAGTAATTTTGCTGATAAACTCTCAATCGTTTTCCTTCTCTGAGCTAAGAAATGCCTTCAATAAATAAAATGATTCAATACATGCGCATTTTCATTCGCATTGAATGAAATTTTACATATATTTTAAAATTCTTTGCCTATTTATTTGCATGTCGTCTATCGTGCCCAAAGGAAATTTTATATACATTTATCATTATTGTATTTATTTTCATGCGCTTTACCACTCAATCATGTGAAAATATTAGATGCATTATTAGGTTAGGTATCTTTCTTCTGTTCTTTTCAACAAAAAAGATCTGCGTAATTGATCGAACGAAGCGAGGTCTCCATTTTAAATCAGCCGCTCAGCGTTTTGTCTGTCTGTAAATTTCCTTTCCTTCCATTCCTTTACTGCATCATTCTTGCCTATCACCTCTTGCTAATTACATAGCTATGAAATAAAAATAAATAACTCTAACACAATTAAAATTAAGAAGGAATCAACTTTTATTAGTCAGAAACCAGCACACTTTCTCGCGAAAATATCGAGAACGAATTTTCGAGATATAACCACGGGAAAAGAAATGTCTCTTTGAGACAGGAAATAATAGCATTCCATCATTTACGACCCAGCGATCAGCAGTCTCTTCTTCCGATAAAAATGACATAAAAATAGTTACTCGTCGTAAAATGGAAACAGTACGGTTCTTGAGGTTTGCCGTAAACCGTCAAAAACGAGTTAAGGAAGATGAGCATAAAATTTATACTGCCCACACATCGTCACTCAATTTTAAAAGGATATTAGATACATTTCTCCGCAATTCCCACTGACAGAAGATCATCGGCGACCCGCATTCATAGAAGAAAACTGACATAAATTGTTTGAAGTTTCATATCGGAAGAGTATTGTGATATTTTGAAAATCTTCAGCTACGTTTTTATTTTCCCCTATACGAAAAATAGATAGCATTTTTTTTAACTCGACGATTAATCTCAAGGATTTATATATCTTTGAAGTAGAAAAACCGTTTTCGAATTATGTCTGATGTTTTCTTACTCATTCAACCATTCAGTAGCTGTGATGTTTATGGTATAAGATTGAACTGATCTTATAGAGCAAAAATTTGATAAAATAATTGACGAATTAATAATTTTCTGAAAACATAAAAATAGAGTACTGTCATCAAAATTCCATCTTTACAATCATGAAATGAATCAAGCGTGCTAAAGCATCTACATTAGGGAATTTAGAAACCATGGTTGGGAGAAGTTCTCAGTTGAAAAATGTAACTTTTTATACTGTTAGAGGAGTTTTATAGATCTCTTGAGTGTTCTTTGTTGGGCTTTCGTAACATAGACAATTGCAGCAAACTTTTGCTGAATGGTTATTTATAGAACTAGATTTTGCGTATACATTTCATCTAAATTGTTTCCATTTGTATAACGCTGGAATTTCATTTGTACGCGGTACACTGCTCGCAAGAATGAATTCAACAATATGCCAGAAATGGAAAAATCGGAAATCAAAACATGAACCGACATTGAGGATGGAGAAATGACGATTGAAGAATTGGATGACTTTGTGACACTACCGACAATGAACGCAATTATATTGAAGAAGAAGATAATGTGACTGTAGCTTACATGAAGTTAAGCGGGTTGATAAAAAAAAGCACATAATCTGTTTGATTTTGCTATGGTGACCGGCCCAAAACAAAGAAATAAGTGGAAACTTTATGAGAGGCATTTAAAAACTCTTTTTAGAGCGAAACTTTTAATGAGTTGCGTCGGTCATTGTCCCAATCAAAGATCAAAAACTTTTCTTCGCAAATGATTGTATCATACACTTTGTTATTAATCGCTAATGAAAATCATTTCAAGTAAATTGTGTGTTTCGTTTTCTCTTTTAAATATAACAATATATAGCTCTGTTTCATTTACAATAAATTATAAATTTGAACTATAACAAAAACATTTATTTGCCATAGAAAGTTAAATAATCTGAATGCGATTTTTCAGTGTACCAGTTCCGCAAGTGTGTACTATATACGCATCGGCAGAACAAGGACTTTCTCTTGTATCTTCACCAGTTTCAAGATCAGAAAATATTTGAAATTTCTCACGATAACTAAAAATGTATTTCACCATCACATCGGCTTAATTACCTTCCTATTTAAATCCTTCTATTAACATGTCATTCCTGCCGTATTTGTTGCAATTCTTGCATTAAAAACGCCAAAATTAATATTTTAAATTGATTATATTAACTAATTTCAAACTTCTTGGTAATTTACTTCATTTAGAAACAAAAGGTCAGACAGGTTGGCAATACAGCCATCGTGAAAGGCAGTTCTACGAATTAACTGAACTTAAACATTATTCTCGAATTGTAGCCAAAACCTGTAATTACTGGTAATAATAAAAGTTCTCAAACCATCGCGCATGAAGTGAAGTGAAATGGACTTCCCCTAGAATTTCCTTATCCAATTATCGGGACGAATCGTTAGCCGATAGTGTTGGAGATCTCCCCTTTCCCATTCCCCTACTTCAAACAGCTGGCCGAGAGCTGCGCCAATGAAACATGGTTAAAATCGTCCCTGACTAACTCAAAGAATTCGAATAAGGTGACGTCACAAAGTATTCACCAACCCAGTAAGGGACCATTGGCTTTCTGTAATATTTAGACGAATGGAGAAAAGCAGTGCGAATTAAATGAGATTGCATTGCATAGTATAGTTAGAGATAACTGCCTTTGAAACGCTAATATAAATGAGATTTCTGCCTAAAATTTATAATATTAGAATACGTTGCTGGATGAGAATTTATACCTCAGTTACATTTTATAAATAAATATTTAACATCATGTGAACATAAAATTCTTTATGGTGTAAAATTAGATTTAGCATGATTAGAAATTCAAGAATAGGTCTCTGTCATGAAGCTTATTTGATGAAATTATATTCTTCTCTTTGGATTGAGGGATTCACTTAAAGAAAATGTTTCAAAGCCTGAATGGCTCAGTTCATGCTATATTCGCCAAATTATTAAGACCATATTCATAGAAATACTCTTCAGTTTCATTTCTGTTGACTCGGATTCTTTTTCAGATGTCACAGACAAATCGTTTATCTTATAAAATAAGCTTATTGTTCACTTTAGATTAAGTCTCTATTTATTTTCATTTACTTTAATTTCATCATTTAAAATTACCCATACATTAAACTTACTCAAAATCCCTATTTAACATATTTATTTGCATACCATTTTTTAAAAATCAAAATGAAGAATATTTAAACATTCGTTTCTGCAAACTGCAATCCGTTAGTGTGTCTAAATAAAACACCTTTTTAAAAAACAACATTGCTCACCAGGGCTTAATCCATTCCTTTTGGTACTAATAAAGAATATATGAAGTTTAAGACCTCTAAGCTAACAGGAGGGTTTGCCTGTAAAGCCCTAAAATTTAAAAAAAATTCTTAAAATGTAAAATTTTTAGATTTTTTCAAAATTTTTATATGGTTGCTAATGCTTTAAAACTAGTTTATATTTGTTCCTGTGGACAATTTTATTCATAATATAAACATAAATAAGTATTAACTGTACCCTTAGCCACTTATAATTTGAGAAAGAAAGCATAAAATGATGAAAATATGCACTAATTCTGCGCTATTGCTGTTTGGAAACACAATACGTCGTATGGAATGTTCACAGAAGCAGCTAAAAATTTAATAAAATGTTAAAGAAGAATATAAAAAGGAATGCAGTGATAAGTTAAAATCCACAATTTTAATTGACAGTTTAACATATAAGATTAAGGAAGAGATTAAATACTCACAGTAGTTAATTGTCGAAAAATTTGTAAAAATTCGAATAACTGTCAATTAATCTCATGTGACCACTTAAACTACTTTAAATTTTGTTCAAAACTAACTTCTTAAAGCAAGGTATTTTTTTCCCTACTTTCTTCAACATACTGAAGTAGATTTTGAGTTTGTTCTTCATTTTTGGTTATCGATCGATTGAAATCTTCCGTTAGTTATCCCTCGTTCTGTTGTTTTATTTACTGTTTTCACCTTCTTGATAAGAGTGTTCATTTCTTTGCACCTGAAATCATCTCCAAGCCTGAGGATTGTTTTTCAACAGGCTCCATCTTAATTCAACAAATTAAAATTCCTTTGGTCCCTGTAATCACTGTTTACAGAACATTTTCTGAAATCAGAGACCACAGGGAATGTGCCAAGACTGTTCTAATAGTGTTGGTAGAAACTCTACACCTTAGTTAGAGTTTATTGGGTCACAAAGCCAGGTGAATGTGTGCAATACTTTATTGAGAAAAGATGTGTGCTTTTAATAAACAACCGAAAATTGACAATGTTAAAATTCAAAAACTTCATTAAATATGTTTGTTCAGCGTTTTGAGTTTTGTTCAGGTTTGGATGAATGCCCAAAAAGCTCCAAATGCTCCTATAACTGATCTGTCGCGTTGTGAGTCCCTGAACATGTAGGAAAAATAGGACCCTGGGGATTGTTCGAGCTACCCTTTTAAATTTTTGTAGATATTTGTGGTAAATGACAGAAGAAACAGCAACGTTTTTTCTGTTTTCTAAGAAATTGTCAGACTAAGAAAATAAGAAGATTACAGCAACCGTATTGAATTACAGAGCTAATTAAAATTACTTCCGACTGAGGCCCCAACCTTTTCTTAGTTTTAAACAATACCACAAAACTGCATCAATTTGTTCGACAAAATTATGGTTCATTTTTCATTTGTTGAACCAAGATGGAGCCTGGTTAAAAAACAATCCTCAGGCCTGGAAAGAAAATTTCAAGTTCAAAGAAATGAAAACATTTATCAAGAGCTTAAAAGTATTAAATAACATAGCCGAACTCCGGAAGTTTTCAGTTAATCGATAACCAAAAATGAAGAACAAACTCGAAATCTGCA
The DNA here is from genome assembly GCA_013235015.1 of Araneus ventricosus. Lineage (NCBI taxonomy): Eukaryota > Metazoa > Arthropoda > Arachnida > Araneae > Araneidae > Araneus > Araneus ventricosus. The sequence continues at coordinate 1,152,919 of BGPR01000133.1, read as the reverse complement.
TCAGTTTGTTGAAGTAAGTAGGAAAAAAAATCCTTGCTTTAAGAAGTCAGTTTTGAATAAAATTTTAAGTATTTAAAGTGATGACATGAAATTAGTTAACATTAATTGGAATTTTTATAAGTTATTTCGACAGTTAACTACTGTGGGTATTTATTATTTTTCTTCAAAAACTGTAAAATAAAATTGTAGATTTTAACTTATCACTGCATTTATTTAAAAATGCGTCTTTAACATTTAATTAATTTTTAAGCTGTCGTTATGAGTATATAGTAACTGTCGTATGTTTTTTCCAAAAGGCAATGACGCTGAATTTGAGCAAATTTTCAGCATTTTATGCATTTTTTTTCTAAAGTCATAAATGGCTAACGGTAGAGTTAATACTTATTTGCGTTTATATTCTAAGTAATCAGGTCCATAGGAACGAATATAAGCCAGTTTTAGCGCATTAGTAACCATATAAAACTTCTAAAAATATTCTATAATTTTTACATTTGAAGAACTTTTTCGAATTTTAATGCTTTACAGGCAAACCCTCCTGTTAACTTAGAGTTCTCAAATTTTTATATTCTCTATTACGACCAAAAGGAATGGCAAAAAACCCTGTGGAGCAATGCTTTTTTTAAAAAAGTTTTTTTTCAGACACCATAGCAATCCGCGCTGCAACCTGTCGACTTGATGTAATATAGCAGCTTCGTTGAATTGAAGTGCAGTCGTACCTTTTAAGTTTGAATATGTTTTATTGAGTTATCACATGATGCAAATGATGTGACATTAAACTTTTGAAATTAATTTTAATTGGTTCCTATCCTTGAACATTTAAGAAATGTTGCGTAAAAACTTAGCGCATATCAACGATTAACATCAAATCGTAGATAGAAAGAAAAAATTAGCGACTCAACATTTCATGACTTCGATAAGGAGAAGACACGTAATTAAGTATTCAATAAATAAATGATTTCTGATTCGGTATTTTTGAAGAGACTGTTCCCCTTTTTCTGTAGAGAAGTTTCTCTCCGGTGCTAGAAAACTTGTTCTTCCGGTTCCGGAAAACATGTTCCTGAAACTTCTCTCTGTGGGGAAGTTTTCTGAGAATGGTTGATTAAGATGAGATTTGAAAGTTAAAATAATTATATTTTGAAACGAAAGTCCAAAATATGTTGCATGCTGAACAGCAATTTGAATTTTTCTAGGATTACTCACGCATAGGAAATTCCTTCCCACTGTCGATGCTGTTTCACGAAATAACGTAATAAAACTCTATAATTAAAATTAAAAACTGTTCAATAAATAATATAATACTCTAAAATTTAAATTCAACATCTAAGATAAATATCCGCAATTTATTGTTTTCAGAAATCATGGTTTTTATCCTGCATGTCATCGTCTGGAAGCCATAATGGACGAATTAAGTTCTTTGCAAACCACACCCGGAATCCATTTTGTTCAATGCAAGCCAGGGGGGCTGTGTAACCGTCACACAGATGGAAGAGGAATTGATATTCAGACGTCGGACGCAAACCTTTCCAAACTGAAAGGCCTCATTAAATTTTGGCAGTTGTGCAAAAGGATGCACAAGCGGAATCTTAAAGATTATTATTTTAAATTTATATTATATTACAGAGAAGTATAATATTTCAATGTATATCTGTACTTATGAAAGGCAATGTTTGTGTGCGTGTGTGCGTGTTTGTCTGCGATGTACAGACGAATCTATCGCATTTACAGCCATGAAATTTGGCACACAGGTAGTCGTAATGGTGACTAAATGCACCTCAAAGCCGAAATTTTAAAATTTAATCTAAAAAATTTTTTATTTAATGTTTTGTGTTGTTTTGGTTGATTTTTCGCACTAATTTCTAAATAGAATGATTTTGAATAATTGTACGAAAAAAAATAGACACACCATCGAAAAAGAGCACACGAGTTCCTTTCGAATGAAGTTAGTTTTGAATTTTTAACATAATTTATTGAATTTTGAGAATTTTTTAAAAATAGTCAGTTTTGCCATCGAAGTTTTATTTTCGTTTTTAAATTTGCTGCATCCAGCGTTCTAATAACACTATTATTTTGAATTTTTTTCAGCTTATAACTGTAACGGTTCTATCGGATTTAAAACAAGAATGGTTAAAATATCTTTTCCCATTTTTTTAAAATTAATTTTTTCCTGGTAGTTGAAAGATATTTTTTCTCTAGGGAGGTTTCCTCCCGCGACAGCTCTCCGGAACGTTGCAGGCAATTTCATTGGCTGACGGGGCAGGGTGACGTCATTTCTTTTGCGTTCTGCGAGGAGATGATTTATTTACTCGATGACTTCGATTATTACTTTTAAGCGTGTCTTAACGTATTTCTTTGTCTTTCATACTTTGCTTGCGGTGTAATAAATATTATATTGTGATTGTTTGACATTGTTTTGGATTAACGGTACTCGGTCGAGTGGAAAAAGAAGCGGACAAACTCAATAATATATATATATTTCTGTTTTGATTTTGTTTTTAAAACTTTCATTTATGTAATTGTACTTGGGCTTTTTTTTATTTTGTTGAAGTACTGATTCCACGGGCAACGCCGTGCGCGTACTGCTAGTTGTAAATAACTAGTAAGGCCGCGTAAGAAACTCAAAAGGCAGCAGATACCTCAACACTGCTCTACTCCTTTCCATTTTTCAGTTACCGTTCCTAGAAGCCTAAGGGTTGTCAGATTGTCAGACTTTAGTAGAGTGATTTCGCCCAAAATTTGATAAAACTCTGCAAATTCGTGTAAAGAACATATTCCAAATTCTGTCTGTCTAGTTTGTTGCGTTTCTCTGCTTTATAGTTCACAGTTCGCCGAAACAAATTCGTGAAAACGAAAGATGCTGGAAACAATACTATGAGGCGTGTCCGGAAATTAAGTACCGTTTTGGAAAAACTCGCATAAAAAAAGTTTTCTCAAAATAAAATTTATTTTTATATGAAAGAGCATTTCGGAAACTATTTTTCTACATAGTTACCACCATTGTTCAGACATTTTTCATAGCCGGAAACCAAATTGTGTATACTCTCTTCAAAGAAAGATGCCGCCAGCACTCAGCCAATACTGAACACCGTTTTTTGCGTCATCATCGCTTGCGATAATTTAAGCGATTTGCGACATTCTCATGCAAAACAGCTTTTGAAATTTGTGGAAACTCATCACAAAGCATTCTTATTGTGAACCGTCTGTTTTCACGAATTTTCTCATTCACTTTTGCAACCAAACCATCATTGACAACAGAAGGTCGCCCACTTCGTGCTTTGTCATGAACATTGGTGCGTCCATCATTGAATTGTCGAACCCACCTTCTAACCCTTCCATCAGTCATTACATTTTCACCATAAATCTCTACAAGTTGACGATGAATTTCAGCTTGCTTAACACTATTTGCTTTCAAAAACCGTATTACAGAACGCACTTCACAGTCGGCGGGATCGGCAATCGTCTTAAACATTTTGAACACTCACTAGCACATGTAAACACAACACAATCTGGCTGTAATGGCGTCAGTGGACAGACAATCAACCAGAGACACGTGTGCATATGCGCGGAACTCCGACACAAGCGCTGCGGTGGCGGTAGAACGAAACGGTACTTACTTTCCGGACGCGCCTCGTATAAACAAATTAAGCCACAATGAATATCGAAAGAAAGGAAATTCCTGAACATGCATCAAATATTTAAATAGAAATGTGATTCAAATTCCAATTTGTTTAGAGTATTCCTAGCGGCACCTCACGCTCACCTAATGTTTTAATCATTTCTGATAAAAAAAAAGCATTAAATTTTACTTTTTAACACATTAACATAACACACTAACATTTTTGGCTGAGCGAAGCGAGCTCCTATTTTAACTCGTCTGTTTGGCATTTCGTCTGTTATTCTGTAAATTTGCCTGTGACGCAGTCGCGACCAAACGTTTTGTTCAATTTTCTTCGGATTTCGCATGAACGTTCCTTGAAGTCATTTAAAACGATGTATCGAAGGAACTTTTATCTTTTGATTCTGTTTCAAGATGGTTGCCGTTCTAAAGATTTCGATGTTTTGCCAACTAGTGGCGGGTTCAGCACCTTTAAAAATTTTTATCCATTTTTATAATGATGATGCATTTAATTTAAATTTTGTGAACACAGACAGAAACAGAGAGTTGTGTAAATAATTTGCATTCGAAAAAAATGGTCAATCTTTTAAACACTGCGATGAAAAGCAGTTCTAGGATATTTTTTATTTAAACTGTTCATAGAACTAATAGTGATTTTTTTATTAAATATTTGTGCTCATTTATTATGCACATACGTGACATTACACAGCGTGAACTGTTGCAATGATTCTGAATTCTCCTTATGACGCAATGATTTATGAATCCAAATTAGACAGTTGTAGCCCGACCGTAAATGAGCATATCTTCTTAATGCATAGGTAAGAGAGTAGCTGAAACCAACTAAAACTAAAACATGTGCCAGTTAATCAAAATATACAATCTTCCAACACTTCCAGAGGCAATTTGTGTATCTGAAACGATGTTATTGCACTCGATGTTTAAAATATTTTCGTCGATCAATCAAAACATCAGTTTCGTTTTCCTTCCGAAACCGAAACATCGGAAGAATTCGAGGGAATTTAGCAATATTTTCAAGGTATAGATATGTTTAAATTCTTGCCACTGCGTTCTATTACCATTCATTAATCATTTTCACGTCACTGTGCTGTTTCTGCTTTGCATTATTACTTTTTTACGAAAACCTGTCAACTCGACATGGACGGATAAGGAGTGTGAATTATCAACCGACTGCTACCTTGTAAGGAATGTTTTCCAGACCCCTTTGGACACCGTAAAGCGATGTAATTCAGACAGTCGCGGTTTGTAACTTGTTAGTTATTGTTGGTCCATTTACTTTTCCTTGAGACGTGATTATTACCTGATATTTCTACTGAGTGAAAAGTTTAAGGAATAAGAAAAGTTTAAGAGACAATTTAAAGATCATACATTTCTTTAAGTTCAAAATATTCCTACAAAGAGTAGCGTCCTACGAAAGTGGGATTGCAGTAATTTATTCAACATCACTGATGCAATAGTCATATCTCAAATTCTGCTTTTTTAAAAGTAATTTTGAATAATTTAATTATTAGAAAATAAAATCGCTTATTACTACAGAAAACATCGGAGCATACTACCCTATAGTTGTCCTCCCGCTGGTGTGGTGCGGAAGTTTGTAGAAAGGGTGGCCAGTTCAGGTGTCGTCTTCGTTATATGATCGTGGTTCAAAAATACGAGTCCGTCTCAAAATAGGCCTCGTCTTGCTTCAAAACGGGAAATTAATATAACTAAACTAAACTTTATCTCTTGTTTCTTGCATACTTAAACAACATGGCATGTTTTGTGTTAAATGTTTTAATACAATGAAGAAGGCGAAATATGCATTTTGTATCTCTTAAGTTTGAAAAATTACGGACAGAATTTGATACAGATCTACAATTCTAAAGTAAATATTCCACGGGAAGTTGCATTTCTCTGAACTGTTGCATTTTTGAGTTGCTTTTTCAGGTAGAAATGGAGAGACAGTTGAAGCTTTAGCCAATCTGTTCGAAACTTTGACAGAGATTTGCAATTCTGGTCGTAAAAGGATCTGTCAATTTTTATCCATCCAGTTTCTGCATTTTGAATTATCAGATTCATATGCACACGGACGTGGTTACAGTTTTCGTTATCTGATTTCGTCGAAAATTTGACTAAAATCTACAGTTTTAGTGTAAACACCATATATCAAATTTTATCTGTCAAGCTGGTTGCATTTTGGTTCTTTCCCGTCCACAGACAAAATGACCCAGACAGATAAAATTTTCCAATTTTTTTTTAACTCAATGAAGAGGATATTAAGCAAATTCTACTGGTGATATTTGCTTGATAATCAAAATATATTCTCTTGTATACTCTTTAAACATAACATAACACTCCAACATACCCCTGAACTGGGAATCCGAACGGCTCCCTCTTTTACATGAAAGTAAAAATTACTTTCAATGTTGCATATTACAAAGAAATTAAATTATGAGATAATGGCATCAATTCTTAAAATAATGGACCTTCAGCCAACCGTTATGCAAATCGCAAAGAAACAAATTATGTTTCAGCTCCTCAGAAGCAGAAAGAAATTCGGCAAAGCAGGAGGTAAAAAAGGCATCTTTATAAATCTAGAAATTATCTCTTTCTCCGCAGGAATGAGTCCCCAGTCTAATATAAGGCAGACCATAAACACGCTACAATTCGCAATTTATTGTCACGCTCCAACCGTAAATATTAGTGACGGTGACACATAGAAGCCCATGGGCATATTAAGTTGTGTCGGGGAGGGAAAAACAGTGTCGCCGGATTGTAAATATTACTTTAATGCCTATGTAAAGGGCCATTAAGCAGGAACGACAGAGATTTGGTTGTTCTTGTTCCGCTAGATTAATCCTTTTCTTGTTCGGATTTTGTAACTACAAATCACGGATCGTCTACGTGGCTGATGAGTGGTAAGCAATTGGTATGATAAGAATAAAATAAATTTTCTTTGCTAATGTTATCCTTGTGCATCATATAGTTGAAGACATCCTTTATCCTATAAACATCCTTTAGCTTATCTGTTTCAATATAAACATTATATTAGGAAAGAAATGTCTGCAGCTGCGGTATTTACAATATCAGTATCTAAAGTCAAAATGTTTGGTTTTGTTATTTTCAGGAAATATAGGACGATTAAAAATTCAGCATGTAAATTTCCTTAATTGTTGGTGTTTAAACCTTTGGGGCGCAGTGTGCCATCAGATGGCACACCTAATTTCACTCGCTTCTCAACCGTCAAATTCAACTATAAATGGAAAATAATAGTTTTAGGATACAGCTAATGGTACTCCTTTTAGATTGTATATAGCAGCCTTAAGAAATTTCGTTTAGGAATAGGAAATTATTAGAGATAAAGTTTGGGAAAATTCGTTAACTCGGAGATAAGAAATTTTTTCAGGTCTGGACATTTGAAATTTTAGTAAATTAACTCGAAAAGTTTCTTCCAATATTCTTGAAGTTTTAATTTATGATTTTCTGTAAGATTCAACAATATTTTTTGAGTGTATCAAGGTGGCTATATCTAAGAGGGTTCTCATATGACGGGGTGACCCCAAAGGGGGACGACCCCTTTCGAAATGAAGTAAGTTTTATCTAAAATTTTTTTTGTAGATTCTATGTCTAGACAATAAACTAAACCCATTCATGATGTTTTTTCATCACATTTAAAAAAAAAATTATTGTCTTGTGCTGCACGTGGTTAAGACGTAACACGTCATATCCTCGGCTATTGGTGGGGTTGCCAGCACTTAGATAAGCATCAGCAGGTGGCCTGACAGCACACGTCGGATGCAAACAAATAAACATTCAGGAAAGCACGGTGTTGTTCCTAGGAGAGGTCGACCCCTATTAATGAAAATATGCTGGGGAGCGGCGAGGGTTCGGCAGGCCATAAACACCATCCATTGTTCAGAGTTCTACTGGGGAAAATCATCTCTGGTTAGCTCATGGAAATCCTGTTAGGAATGCTATTTTAAAATGTGTTGTTGTACAGGAACGGTGAAGATTGGCATTTGCTTCTTTTTGCGGACTTCAACTTTTATTTCAAAAAATAAGTGAAAAAATCAACGAAAATTATTTCTACATTTATCTTAGCTGAATACATTAAATCAGATGTAAAGATCTAAAGATACCAATATTTTTTTTATAGGAAATGAGCTATTAATCGATCATATCACTGATTTTTGCATTTTTTCCTTGTCAAAAATGTGTTCGCTCTGATAATGCTTGCTGATCTTCTGTCTTGGTTGCGTATTTGACGTTAGTTATCTCCTAAAGAAACCACCTACCCTCACGCTCCATCTGCTCACGAAGATGGGAGAACTAACTATTACTAACGTGGATGGGAGAAGGGTAGATGCAAATGGGCTTGTCAGAAGCTAATGGTACAAATTTCATAACTCTTTCGCTGTGTGGGCTATATACTTTAGAATCAGTTCGAACAAGACGATTCAATAACAAGGAGAACTTTCGTAGCTCATTCTTGCTTAATAACTCCCATTTGGTGGTTTTTATCTGCTTCTTTCCGTCCGTAGAGAGAGGAACGCTACTGTCATTCAGCTCGTTTCAGATTATTTTTTTCAGCAATACGGAAAACACAATTTTCCACTATGTGCTAAGACTTTTCAAATTTCAGGCATGCAGTCACGAAGACCCTTTCTCATCCTCAATGCAGAGATGTGCCCGATGTTGTTGAGGCAGGCAGAGGGCATTTCACTTAGACAGGTCAATATTAGAGGTCAGTACATTTTACAGATGAGTCCTTGTTAACAATGGAAAGTTATTCTTGTACTGTTACAATGGACCATTAGAGAACAGTGGACCATTACAAAAATAGATAATTATAGAAGAGGTGGAATAATGGATTGGGCTGGAATCTCTTTGATGGCCACATTAGCATCCATGTGTTCCATGGAGGAATTCTGGCTGAAGCGAGATAACGAGATGAGATTTTTTATCTATGTGTAAGAACTTAAAATGGTGCTGTTGGTGATAACACAACACTAGTGGATGATAATGCTCAGCCTGATCATACCATCTCTGTCAATGAACATCAAGATAGTCAGATCTTAGAAAAAATACACTGGCTACATCTATCCTCAAATTTCAACTCTGTCGAGCATCTTTGAGATTATCTAGGAGAGTATTGTCTGCTAAAGTTTCCCCCTATAATTCAGACTGGTCTTTGAGTACTCCTTTACTTGTAGAAGATCGTACACTCTGTTATGAAACACACTGTATGGTTGGCCTTTTACAATTAAATATATTTTATGGAAAATCGTTATATGTATGTGATTAAATTTACCAATATCTTTGAAAATGTCAGGAGACTTCGGGATAAAATATTTCAATTTTATACCGGAATATAAAAAGTGCACTGCGAAGAAAATGTTCACCTTAGCTAAACAGCTGCTTAGCCAAAGTGGAGAAATTCTGCTAAGGGGCTTGTCCAGGGGAGATAAAATAATAGGGCGGTTTTATAATTCT